>BLSH010113731.1:286286-311792 GCA_018402905.1 Glandirana rugosa | reverse complement strand
GGGGGGGGGGGGGGGGGTGTCCTTATATTGTATGTAAAAGGGCGCATCTCTGTGAGGTGTAGAACATAGCCAGAGCAAAATTACATTTCCATAGGAACAATTGTCATTTAAAATCGCGGCTGTAATGTATTGCAAAATACAATAAATCACTGAAAAGAAGTGCGTGGGGTCCCCCCCAGTCCAAACCAGGGTCTTCGGGTCTGGTTTGGATAATAAGCGGAACACTGCGCCGAATTAAAAAAAAATTGACGTGGGGGTCCCCTTAAAAACCAAACCAGACCCTTATCTGAGCATACAGCCCTGGCCGGTTAGGATGGTGAGGGGGACGAGCGAGCGCCCCCCCCCCTCCTGAACCGTACCAGGCTACATGCCCTCAACATGGGGAGTATGGGTGCTTTGGGGGAGGGGGGCTCTGCCCCCCCACCTCAAAGCACCTTGTCCCCATGTTGATGGGGACAAGAGCCTCTTCCCCACAAGCCTGGCTGGTGCTTGTGGGGGTCTGCGGGCGGGGGGGCTTATCGGAATCCGGAAGCCCCCTTTAATAAGGGGGCCCCCAGATCCCGACCCCCCCATGTGAACAGGTTTGGGGTACATTCTACCCCTACCTGTTCACCAAAAAAGGAGTGTAGCGTAGAAAAAAACAAGTCCTTTATTTTGTATTATAGCTCTTTTCATCTTTCTTCTTTCTGGTCTTCTTCTTTTAGTCTTCTTGCTTCCTCTCTTCATCTTCAATCTTCATCTTCATCTTCTTTCCCCGACGCTGCGCTCTCAGCTGGTGCAGTCCGCCCCTGAGCGTCTTGCTGAATGAGTGGTCTTCATGATGACAGTTCTTTTATAAGAAGGGGCGGGGCCACGCGTGATGTAAATGGGTGACGCGCCCCCTACTGACATCACATGACGTCAGAAGGGGCGGGTTCACTCAGTTGCGTCACTGAGGAAACAAGATAACTAAAAGAAGAAGAAGACCAGAAGAAGGAGCGGGCCAGGAGAAGATGGAGGAAGAAAGAAGAAAGAGCTATAATACAAAATAAAGGACTTGTCAAAAACTGCCTATTTTCTGATAAGCCTCCTGCCCGCAGACCCCCACAACCACCGGCCAGAGTTGTGGGGATGAGGCCCTTCTCCCCATCAACATGGGGACAAGGTGCTTTGGGGGGGACCTCAAAGCATCCTCCCCATGCTGAGGGAGTGTGGCCTGGTATGGTTTGGAGGGGGAGGGGTGCTCACTCGTCCCCACCCCCTGCTGCCATGCCAGGGCTGCGTGCTCGGATAAGGGTCTGGTTTGGATTTTGGGGGGGACCCCACACCATTTTTTTTAAAAAATTGGTGTGGGGTTCCCCTTAAAATCCATACCAGACCTGAAGGACCTGGTTTGGATTTTGAGGGGAACCGCACGTCATTTTTTTTTAAAATTTTGGCACGGGTTCCCCTTAAATTCCATACCAGATCTGAAGGGCCTGGTTTGGATTTTGGGGGGAACCGCACGTAATTTTTTTTTTATTTTGGCACGGGGTTCCCCTTAAATTCCATATCAGACCTGGAGGGCTTGGTTTGAATTTTGGGGGGAATCGCATGTCATTTTGTTTTTGAAATTTTGGCACGGGGTTCTCCTTAAATTCCATACCAGAGCTGGAGGGCTTGGTTTTAATTTTGGGGGGAATCGCATGTCATTTTTTTTTTTGGAAATTTTGGCACGGGGTTCCCCTTAAATTCCATACCAGACCTGAAGGGCCTGGTTTTGATTTTGGGGGGAACCGCACGTCATTTTTTTGTTTATTTTGGAACGGGCCCTGCTGTTGTAAATTAGTTAAAAAATTGTGATAAAATCCCGCCAGTCAAACTGGTGGCGAAAAATTGGGGCTTGTGTGTTGGTGTTGCCAGAACACTGTAACCCCTTGCAATTACTCTTGTTGGACCGAGGAACTGGGCCTGATGTTGTAAATTAATTTACAAATTCTGACGAAAGCCCCCAGTGAAACAGGTGGCCAAAAATTGGGCCTTGCTTGTTGGCGGTGCCAGAACACTGTAACCCCTTGCAGTTACTCTTGTTGGACAGAGGAACTGGGCCTGGTGTTGTAAATTAGTTTAACCACCAGCCCGGAACCCTTTTTTACACTTGTTTACAAGTTAAACATTTTTTTTGCTAGAAAATTACTTAGAACCCCCAAACATTATATATTTTTTCAAACACCCTCGTGTTCGATCCGAACACGAACACCATCCCTACTCCTGGTTAACCCTCAGTGCATAAAAGAAATCCCCAAAATGTACGATGTTACGAAGCAAGCATTGCAGCCAGCCACTGTCTCTAACATGTGGCACACTCACTAACACCTGATGCTCCAGCTGCACAATCAGTCATCTGCCCTGGGCCCAGTCTGCACCGCTACTGACTCAGGTGGAGTGGAGACTGGAGACAGTGGCGAGAGAAACGTGGGAAGTGTGTGCGGAGCGGAGGGGCGGCTGTCAGTGTCAGAGTGAATAAATCTGATTGAGGCCCGCGGCACAGGCACTTAAGCTAGCTTACCGTTACCAGAGGAGCAATCACAGAGGCCCAGGCCTTGCTCAATCCACCACAGTCCACAGCACAGTGAGTGGTGGAAAACCGTAAGTGACGTCGCCCACCATCCTCTGGACCCCGCTAATCAAAGAACGCACAGGAGCCAAAGGGACAAATAATTGTAGAGTGAGAGTGTTCGGGTCGCTTGCGCCCTGAACCCTCAGCTGATTGCAGCCCGTAAAAAGCTTCCCATAGACAGCTGTGTGTCTGGCACCTGGATACACTTAAAGGACTCCTTTTTTATTTTTTTTAGGGGAGCGGAAACTGTGCACCCCTATTGACGGGGGGCCATTGCTGGCAGTACATAGTCACCCCCATCACACATAGGCAAGCAGCATGTAGTGACCCCTCTCTTGTACATGCAATGTCCCCCAATGACACCCATGTAGCAGCATCCAGTACAGACATGTAGTGCCCCCCATCTGACACCCACCGTTCATGGTGCTTCACTTGGTTCCCTCACCTGGCAGGCTCCCTCTCCATAATTCGAGTGCGAAGGTCGGCGAACATCGGGTGTCCAGGTCACATAGACAGCAGAGCCACCGCCTCCAGCACACACACAACCCTCTGTACACTGGATCTGTACAATGCTCTCTTCTGTACACCGGACCTGTGCAATGCTCGGCCTGCACTCAGCTGAACCCTCTGAACCAGCCAGTGACTGATTTGTCAGGACACGGAGGTGGGGGCAGGACTGGCGGGCATGCTGGTGCATGGACTGGAAAGTGTCAGCACTGCACGTCTATTCCCGCCGAGGGAGAGTGGCCTGACTCCCCCTGACTTGGGTACGTACTGGCTCCCTGTGTATTAGCTGCAATACCTGTGTACTAGTTGCAATACCTGTGTACTCCCTGTGTACTAGCTGCAATACCTGTGTACTGGCTCCCTGTGTACTAGCTGCAATACCTGTGTACTCCCTGTGTACTAGCTGCAATACCTGTGTACTCCCTGTGTACTAGCTGCAATACCTATTTACTGGCTCCCTGTGTACTAGCTGCAATACCTTAGTACTGGCTCCCTGTGTACTAGCTGCAATACCTGTGTACTGGCTCCCTGTGTACTAGCTGCAATACCTGTGTACTGGCTCCCTGTGTACTAGCTGCAATACCTGTGTACTGACTCCCTGTGTACTAGCTGCAATACCTGTGTACTGGCTCCCCGTGTACTGGCTACAAGACCTGTGTAATGGCTCCCTGTCTACTAGCTGCAATACCTGTGTACTAGCTGCAATGCCTGTGTACTAGCTCCCTGTGTACTAGCTTCAATACTTGTGTACTCCATGTGTACTAGCTGCAATACCTGTGTACTAGCTGCAATAGAAGCCCTTAGACCTGTATGTAGTCAATTTTGTGCTGTCTGTTTAAAACATATTTTATTTGGATGGCTGTTGTGCAGTTTAAGTGCAACATGGGTATAGAATATTGTTAGTTTGTTCTGTAAAAAAAGAACTAAGGCTGAACAATCCACCCCATAAGTACAGATTACAGTCCACAGATACTCTCAGAAAGAGCTGCCCTTAAAGGGTAACTCAACTTTCATGAGAAAAAAATATAGCAAATTTAAAAAAATAATATAGCACATATAATTAAGTAAAATTCAATGCAATATGCCATCCTGAACGCGTTCTGTACATAGTTGGTGTGCAGAATGCCTCCAGAAATGTCCTTTCCTGCTTGTGTGACAGGATGGCTGATTTTCCAAGAAGTCTGCACTATGATACAAGTTAGATTTTAGGCATCTTCTGCAACAAAAAAATATATATATATATTTTTTAAAGAATCTGTTTATTTAGTTTTTTCAAACAAACAAACACAAAATAACACAACATACAGAGCAGATTTGAAATGTAATAATAGCAGTACAGGTATATGTCGTGCCAAAAAACAACAACTAGTGGGAGGTGTAACCCGGGGATCCAGCCGGACCTTTAGCACAGGGCCGCACATCCCACCCATGAAATACATCCATTCATTCACACCCATGCACACCTTCAGACACATAACCAGGACAAACATTCTGATGTAGCCGCCGCTCCTCCAACCCCCTACGCTTTCCACTCCCAGGTCCTCGGAGATCCAAATTTTGTACGCTCAGGAGCCCAGGCATCAGAGAACCCAGTTTTCCAGTATCACTGGGATATTGGGAGATCATTCCAGAAGGAATCATCAATATCTAACCATGGTTGCCATATTTTAAAGAATTTTTGGGGGCATGCTCTACCATCATAGACAAAAAATCATTTTTGGTGGGATGCTCCTAATGGGTTAATCACTTATAAAGGGATGTAGACCTTGTAGCTTTTCTCATTGAAAAAATAAAAATGCATCAGATGATCAATAATAAAGAAAAGTCACTCCCATTCATACACAATATCCAAAAGACAGAGGAACAAACAGCTTTTACATAAAAGAAGAGACAGGTAGGAATCTGCAACAAAATTTGTGAAAATTCCTGCAATGTACATTGATTATTCAGAGGGAATTGTTTTTATTTCTCAACAAATGTAGAGTTACGGCAGATTCCTTCGTGAGGCTGAATAGTAAAGCTGAACATAGTGCTTGCTCACTTCCAAATTATCTGACCCTAGTTGTGTCCTTTTCTTAGCTTTCATCTATTACTTTTCTGGTCTGGTGAACCTCATGCTGGACCCTGACTCCCCTATTGCATGACGTAAAGCAAGATTATTAATTTGTTGCACCTACATCTTTAAGATTGAATTTCCCTCTTAGGGAAGTCCATGTGCTATAGTTGTTCGCAGAGCTGACTCATAATGCAAACTCTTCCCTATTATTAGAAAGGCCAATGTGGGTGGCCTGATTTATAGTCATCATTTATCCAGAATTTTCATTTCCTTCTGTTCTGCATGCAGGTATTTTTTCCAATCACTTGTTTTACATGGTTTACTAATCGAATACAGTGGTACCTCGGTTCACGAACACTTCTGTTCATGAACAACTCGGTTCACAAACAGAAGAGTTCACAAAAATTTGCTTTGGTTTGTGAACTCCACTTCGGTTCACGAACACGATTTGCAGCCATTTTCCTGCTCTTCCCTGCTCTGGTGAGATTGCGGGTCACAGAGAGACACGGAAAATGTACAGTACTGTGAGACCCGGAGAAGAAAATGGCCGAAGGGTCTGCATGACTAGGGGAGGAAGAGGGTCATGGAAGGGTCAGTTAGGTCAGTAGTACATAAGGAAAGGGGGGAGTAGACTTACCTGATTGGGAGGCAGCAGGTCTGAGTGGAGGGGTGTTGCTGTAGGGGGTCTGGAGTGGACGGAGAGGTCCCGCATTCCGGAACTTTCAGAGGAAGAAGAAACTTTGCAGACGGATTCTACTGGCTGGTAGATGAAAAGCAATAGAGACAGAATGAGTGAGTTGGAGACCTTGTTGGAACAGGTCAAGGCTGCTGTGGTGGCCCCACCTGCCGCAAAACGGGCTAGGAGGGCTCGCTCTACTGAGCGCCTAAGTCCTTTCCATACCCCCAGGGTCTGGCGTTCACTTAGGAGCCCCCCCCAAGGGGACCCTCCAGCTCCTGCTGGTGGGTCACATGCTTCTGGCAGCGTCAGCGGGCCTGGGAGGAATCCTCATCACCGGCGGGAACCGGGGGAGGAGAATCCTCGTAGCTTGCCCCCTCCTCCTCCCCCCTGCACGGCTAAAGGAGCTCACGGCAGGCCCTACTGCTGAGGTACCGAGCGGAGGGTCTGCCCGGCGTGGGAGTCGCTTGGCTGCGGGCAGTGGCGGGAGTCCTGGCCCTTCTTTATCTGCTGGACCGGGGGCTGTATCCCAGAGGACTCCAGTCACCCCCCCTTCGCGTGCCCTCACTGTGGATCTGGAGCAGTCGGCTCCCTCCATGTCAGCAGCTGGGAGGGGAGCTCGGCGAGGGAATGGATCAGCTACGAGCAGCAGGAGGGCTCGGGCGCCCTCTGCTGCTTCTCCAGCACCACTGCAGCCTGTTGTTTACAGAAAAAGTTGGTCAGCAACAAGAGCCAGAGAATTAAAGGGACAGGTTGCGCTTTCGACAGCTGGGGGTGCACAGAGACCCCGCAGCTTCTTCTCTTCACAAGATGCAGCTGGGGCAGGTCTATCGATGGCTGGGAGCCCTGGGCCAGACTCTGCAGGCCACGGGGTGCGAGCGGCGGCCCCCCGAGGGAATCCTCCGAAAAATCTGGAGAGGTCAGCAGTGACGACAGTGACAGGCGGTCAGTGGAAATGCGCCCTGCCTTGCGGAGCCAGCTGGGATCGGGACATACGGCTGATCATGGTTCGCCGACGAGACAGCCTGGCAAGTCACATTACTTAGCTACTTTTGCTTTACAGGGTGACAGGGTTAGTGTAGGGGCCCCAAGGGTGGTACGTTCAGGGGAGGTGGGGCAGCGGGGTGTTGCGGGAGGAACCCCGGGGAATGCGTCAGTTTTGGCAGACTTCTTTGCAGGTTTTCGGGAGTTGTTGGATCGTTGTGACCCGGCTGGGCATCCTGCTCCACCCCCGGGTCCTATGGGGGCATGGGTACATGCTGTTTTCATATCGGGGGCTAGGGTCTCGGTGGGGGGGCCTACGGCTCATTCTGCAGTGCAAGGTCACGGGGAAGTGGTTGTTGGAGGGGAGACAGGCACAGTGCCTGAGATCGGTGGTGAGGCTACATTGCAAGCAGGTAAGCCTGAGGGGTCTGAAGCCCCCAAGGGTAAGAAGTCGGGGGAGGACAGGGTGCGTTTGGCAGATGCGGCAAAATGCGAAGTCTACGTGTGCTTTGAGGGCACGTTAGGGGTGCACCTCAAGCAAGAGGTTCGGGAAAAAATTTGGAAGGGTGAATACATGGAAACATTCTCCCTTTTGCCTTTAGAAAAATTTTACATTGAACAAGGAAAAGGGGATGAGAGCAAGAAGGAGGAGGAGGAAAAGCACCGTTGCGGCTTATTCCCTGCTCTTTTTCAAATTGGCTGCAGGCCTTTGCTATCCTAGCAAGTGTCATTGGCGAGAAGGCTCCGGAGAACTGTTCCCCCCTTTTCTGCTATTTGGACGCGATTGGGGAGGCTTACAGAGCTTATGGGGGTACTGCTTGGCTGCGCTACGACGAGCAGTTCCGTCAGCGGAAGGCTATGCGACCTGGCCTGAACTGGGACCATAAGGACATTGGGCTTTGGATGAAGCTCATGGCACAGGCGCGGGCCCCGGGACAGCCTTTTCTTGGAGGGGCTGGCGGTTCAGGTTCCACTGGACAGCCAGCCACGCAAAAAGAGGATTTTGCTATCAGTTTAACGACGGGTCGTGCCGTTTTGGTGCCCACTGCCGTTTCTAACACGAGTGCTCCTGTTGCAGAGGCTCACACAGTTACGCAAAATGCTTCAAGAAACGAAAGTCCCAGCCCGGTGATGTCGCTTCAAAAAGGGAGGATTCCAGTAAGACTTCCTGCGATGCTGTCATATCTAAATAGGTACCCGCGGAGGGAGGCTGCGGTTTTCTTGAGTGACTGTTTTGCCTACGGTTTTCTCATCATTTGTTCCACGCCTATGGCGCGATCTTCGCTGCCAAAAAATTTGTCCTCGATGCGTCAATTTCCTCAGGTTGTCTCTGATAAATTGGCTAAGGAAGTAGACCTAGGTTGTATGGCGGACCTTTCGAACATCCGCCCATCGAAGCATTGCATGTGTCCCCCCTGGGGGTAGTCCCAAAACGGGAGCCCAACAAATTTCGGCTTATACATCATTTATCGTATCCGAAGGGTGCTTCGGTGAATGATGCAATAGCCTCCGATTTGTTGTCGGTGTCTTATACCTCTTTTGATGCTACGGTCAATTGGGTGCAACAGTATGGTCAGGGGGCATTGTTGGCGAAAACAGATATCGAGTCTGCTTTTCGTCTGCTGCCTGTGCACCCTCAGAGCCAACATTTGCAGGGTTGTTTTTGGGAAGGGCGGTTTTTCATTGACCGCTGCCTCCCTATGGGTTGTTCCATCTCTTGCACTTACTTTGAGACATTTAGCACCTTTGTAGAGTGGGTATTTAGGGAGGAAATTCAGTTAAGGTCAGTGATCCATTACCTTGATTATTTCCTTTGTATTGGCCCTCCGGATTCCTCGGTTTGTTCTATGTTGTTACACACTTTGGAATCTGTGGCAAAAAAGTTTGGTATCCCTTTGGCGCTAGAAAAAAATGGAAGGACCTGCCTTGGGTATAGTTATTAAAACGCGCGAGATGGAATGTCGCTTGCCAGACGACAAGTTAGAAGATGGTGGGTGGGGCCAGGAAGGCAAAAAAGGTTAGGCTTAGACAGTTGCAGTCGTTGCTGGGCAAGCTTAATTTTGCTTGCCGCATAATACCTATGAAACTAAATAAAAACAAGTAGTGGCGCTTACCACATTAATTAATATATGATAACCTCATAAGTATGCAATATTGAGGCGAAAAAATGTCCAAAATCAGTCCAGGATAAGTATGAGTGTACATTTAAATAGCAATCACATGCAGCATGGAAAACGTCCCTCCAAAGTAAAGGATTAACACCCAGTGTGGAAAG
Organism: Glandirana rugosa; assembly: GCA_018402905.1. Classification (NCBI taxonomy): domain Eukaryota; kingdom Metazoa; phylum Chordata; class Amphibia; order Anura; family Ranidae; genus Glandirana; species Glandirana rugosa. The sequence goes on along the minus strand of BLSH010113731.1, from coordinate 302,716 downwards.
GGTTAACAATATTTTGTGTTGGCTTTTTTTGGGGCATTGCATATAGGGGAGTTGGTGAGCAGGAACCGGCAAGGCTTTGGTGGATTGCAGTTTTTGGATGTGACGCTTACCAGTAACGGTGTTAGGATATTTATTGGTAAGTCAAAAATGGATCAGTTGGGAACAGGGGTTACGGTGTCTTTGTTCTGGGTGTTGCTGGTGACAGTTTGCCCGGTTGTGGCGGTTCAGGGGTTCATTGAGGTGAGGGGGTCGGCACGTGGCTCCTTTTTGCTGCATGAGGATGGATAATCCTTGTCACGTTTTCAGTTTCTGGCCATTTTTAGACGTTGTCTAGCTAAGTTGGGCAGAGAGGTTTCCCAATTTAATACTCTTTTCGGGTAGGGGCAGCTATGCAAGCGGCTAGATGGGGCTTGAGTTCTCAGGTCGGGAGCCGCATAGGGATATGGGAGTCGGATCGTTTTAAAATTTATGTTCGCCCTCATTTGATTTGATGTTGTTGTGCTTTACATGGTAAGTTTTTTGTGTTTCTAGGTCCCCCTTTTTTTATTTTTCGTTGCAGGTTTTACCCCGGGCTTCGTGTGGAATCTTGGTGATTCTTATGTTTTTGAGGGGGGGGGGGGGTCAGGGCCGACGCCAGGCTTGAGGGCAGACAGCTGGGCATTCAACGGAGTGAAGCGGTGATAAAATGGCTGGGAATCAAAGGTATGATGTGGGGACATGTGCTCCCAGAAGTCCATTATTATTTGATAATTCACCAGCCCCCCAACGTGTTATTACTTCATGTTGGGGGTAATGATTTGGGGGTTCGCGCTGCTAGGGACGTGGTGAGAGATATTAAGTTTGATATCATGCGATTAATGCGTGAATTCCCCTGCAGTGTCATCATATGGTTGGACATTGTGGCCAGGAAGTTGTGGCGCTTTGCTCGCTCCGTTGAACGCCTGAATAAAGCCAGGATTAAATTGAACAGGGATGTGGGCAGTTTTGTTTCCAGGTTGGGGGGAGTGGTTGTTCGGCATCGGGAGTTTGAGGATCAGTCAGTCTGCTTTGGAGGCAAGATGGCGTTCACCTGAATGCAGGGGACACAGACATTTGGTCTCTGGATCTTCAGGAAGGGGTGGTGAGAGTGCTGGGGGTGTGGAGGGACTCACTTAAATGAGGTGTCCTTCAAGCTCGTGTGGCGGGGCAGGGGCTCTTTGGGGGGTCAGTGATTATTGACATTGTTTAAAAATTGTGGGGTCCATCCAAGGTATGGCGCCTTCACGTGGTTGGTTAGTGGTACCCACCCCCCAGGAGCTAGGTCACCTGGGGGGAGGGGATAATGGAAGTATGGTGAGGTCGTCATGTCCTCGAACCAGTTGCGGTGCGGCTGAGGACATGGGCGAATTTTCAGTAAATGGTGCCTTATGGACACCCAAAGACCCCTTGCATATTGTTATAATTTACATGGTATTTTTTGGTTATGTTTTAAAATTGGTGTTATTTATTAACATGTTAATAAATTGGCTGTTGTGGCCGTTTAAACCCATGTCGCGCAGTCTGTTTTGGTTTTGGTTTTATGGACCAGGTCCTTTAGTCATGTGAAAACACTTATAGTACAGTATTGAGAAGCTTTTCGGTGTGCATTTTAGCACATACATACTGTGCTGTAATCCAGTATGGCTCCAAAGAAAATGCAGAGCAAGCATGGTGGCAAGAAGAAAGTGTGGCACAGTAATGCTGGTGACAAGAATATGCAAAATGCAAATGCAGGTGACAAGAATGTGCAAGGTTAGTGTTTGCTCTCTTCATACTGTACTTCTATCATAGCTTTGTGGTTCAAAAACAAAAAAAAGCTCAGAATGGATTAACCTGCTTTACATTGAATCCTATGGGAAAATTTGCCTTGGTTCGCAACCAATTCAGTTCGAGACCAGAGTCAGTTCACAAATTAAGCCCCCCACCTAAGGGTTCGTAGAAGATTATAGGATGGGATCTGTCTTTAAATGGCAGAAGAAGGAAACAGGGTCCCCACCGATTGATAATGCCAATCAGGGGACCAGTAGAAACCCAAGGGAGGACCCAGGTTCCTCAAGTGGACCAACAGGCCCCCAACGCACAGGGAGATCTGCCCAGAGGGGCTACTCAGCACCCCATAGGGGTAAGAATCCCAGCTATAGATCCACCTATAATCAGAATGGCCGTTACACCTCTGGCCCTAAACCCAGGGGTAGGGGTGGACACAATAGAGGGAGAGGACAGCATCGCCTTCCTTCCCACAATGACTATTCCCATAGAGATGGAAAGGAAGTGAGAGTCGTCTCCCCTGCCCCATACCACAGAAATGGTGAGAAATATAGATATGGGAATATGGGAATTACTATTCCTCTGAACCTTTGAGGTTACCCATTAATACCTCCAACCATTTCTCCCCCCTTAGAGGTAGCAATCCTTCCACAGGGGACTATCTATATAGGGAAGAAGAAGTTGACAACTATGAATTGACTGTCCCCCCTATAACTACAACCACTAAGGAACTGGGGTTTTCCCAGGGAGGATCACAGTCGAAGAAGAAGTCCAGAACCAGGAGATGCTTCAGAGGGGGGAGGAAGAGATGGAAGAAAACGAAAACTGCCCTAGAAAACTCAAGTGTTTTCAATCTGGGTAAAGTTGATCTTACTAAGGATGAAATTAACATTTTAAATAAAGGAGTGCTATTTGCACCCCCCCCCCCCTCAAGACACTAAATAAATTCAATACCTTCGTACAGAAATATATCAGGAAATTAAACATCCAGAGGTATCTTATTACCAATCCCATTGCCAAGCCAACTAGAGTGGAGTCCTCATGGGTAATCCATTCTGGGCTGGCCAACCCCTCACTATTCAACCCTCCAGTACAAACATCCCCGTCTATCAACATGTTCAAAGACTTGGTACTACGCAATCTGGACCAACTAAGAGTTAAACAGCCACCCAATCGATCCCATCACAATGTGGGCCTCAAAACCCTTTGTGAAAGAAAGACTCTCGTGATCCACCTCGCCGATAAGGGAGGGGTAATAGTGGTTCTGGACAAGGAGGACTACCTCAAGGAGATGAGTAACATTTTAAATGATAAAAGTACATATAGAGAATTGCCTGGTGATCCAACAATTAGTTTTAAAAAAGAACTTAGTTAATTCAGAAAGGTTTCTGAAACAACATACCCAACAAGAAGGAGAAGGCCTACCTGGTTCCTATAGCTCCTAGGATCCCGGTAATGTATTACCTGACGAAGATTTACAAAAATCTCCAACATCCGCCTGGCTGCCCCATAATGAGCGGAATGAATTCCATCACTTCCATCACATGAGTGATACGCTATGTGGATCATTTTTTACAGCCCTTGGTAAGAAAGATGCCGTCCTTTCTATAGAACACCAAGGATGTTATCAAATTATTGGAAGGAATACAAGTCCAGGACAACAGTATATTGGCCACGGAAGACGTGACCTCCTTATACACATGCATCCCACAATCCAAGGGTTTAGAAGCAGTTGAATATTTCTTATCTCATGAGGTATCTATTCCTTAACACCAGAGGAGGTACATTATGGAGTTGCTGCTGTTTGCAGTGACCATAATTACTTCAGGTTTGGAAACAAGTTCTGCTAGATGGTGCTATCGTCAGCTATTCCCCAGAGTTCCTCCTCTGCTCCAGCTAGCTGCATCTCCAGCCCTGCCTGTGACCACTGCACCTGTGTTCCTGTCAAGCACTCATGCCATTCTGCACTCTTGAGCCTCTTGTTCACTATATCAGGGAGTCAGGATTGTAAGAGAGACTGTCCTCGGCAGTTGCAGACTCCACCACCAGGTACGTGACAACAAGTTTTATATTCAAGAGAAGGGAGTAGCAATGGGAGCTAAGTTTGCCCCCAGTCTTGCTAATTTATTCATGGCCAAGTGGGAGTAGGACATCATATATGCCCAGAGAAGGCCTCAGCTAGCCTTGTGGGCTAGATATATCGATTACTTACTCCTCCTATGGAATGGTACCATGGAGGAGCTGGCTCAGTTTTTTGTGGACCTCAATGGCAATGATAGGGGCATTTCCCTCTCATATGAAGCCAGTAGAGTTCGTATCCACTTCTTGTATTTGCATTTTTTTGTTGAAAACCATTCATTGATTACTCTGACATACTTCAAACCTAATGACAGAAACGGATACATCCCCACAGATAGCTGCCACCATCAAGTGTGGCTTAAGTCGGTCCCTCGAAGCCAACTCTTATGTAGGGGTCGATATATTAATTCTAGATATATTACCAGAATTATGATGTATTATAATGTATTTTTATGTATTTTAAAGGGGTGCACGTTATATAATTATTTTTTCAATTTTAGTGGTCTATTTTAGACATTTATTATGAGTCCTCAGACTTGCCAATGTAGTTAGTGCAGGTATAGGACATTTGCAGCCTCCAAATTAGCCATTATGTCATGGTGGAGGTTTATATTACTAGAGCGTGGCTATTTGACTCCTGCAAGGTAATTCATTATTAGGATCTTGCCCCTGCACATAACTTTGTAAATGAGCCCAAAGACTATCTCTCTATTAAAAAAAATTCTGTTAAGTCATGTAACCTACATGATTCTAATTATAGGTTTTAACTATTGCTATTTAACTATACAGCACCAGTGCAATGAATTAATGACGCATGCGCATAATCACATCCACAGTGTAAGTTGGTTCGATCTTCTGAGAGGGGGCATGGCAGGTGTTGTGACGCTTGCACATAGTCATGTTCTCCCCGAATAGAGCAGGTTTAAGAGCAAGGCCTGGCTACAATACAATTCCAAATGGAGGCATGACGTGCAGGTCGACGTCCACGTTCTCCTTTCCCGCATGTTGCAGTCTGAAGATGAGGCTTGGCCCACAAATACCATCTGGAAGTGAGGCGTGGAACACACGCCACGCCGCCATCTTGCAGATAAGTTGCTCTGTATATTGATAAGGGTATATAAGCGCAGCGGTTTTGGGGGGGGTTGGTAACCCCAGATGACGGCTTAGCAGACGAAACGCGTTGGATACTGCCGACCTGCGCTTCTTTCATTGTTGCCATTTCTGTGTTTGAGCTTGTTCTTATCTTGCTCATGTAAGTGCACTACTTTTAATAACTTTCACATAAAGAAGGTTTTACACCATGTGACCCTTATTATTACATGTTCTGCAACACCCATGGTGAAAATACTTGTGAGAGGACGAGTTCCTCTGGTTACAGTTCCACCGTCCATCCGAGAGTCCCTGGGCTGTATTGGCTTTGTGGTGCCCTCACCAGAACATGTGGAATAAGGAGGCCTCTCCTGTCCCCCTCACTGGGATAATATATTCAGGCTTGCATATATTGGCTTTCTGGTAAGCACAATATACTTATGGTGATGGATCTCACTGGAATGGGTGTCTGATAGCAATTTATTCTATCTAAGAAATAGAACACTATCTGGAATACTAAGAACTTTTTTGGCACCTTTTGCAGTATTTTGCACATTTTTTTGCACCATATTTGCAATTTTGCATTTGTGGACTTATTAGCACACAGTAGGACTGTTTTGTGATTTTTGATATTTTTGTGTGCACATGGACTTATTCAAGGATTTGCACATATAATCATTTCATTTGAGTTTTGATATATTTATGCATTAGCACTTTATTGCGGGAGGATATGTTATCTTAACTATCACCTCTGAGGCATAAGTTGTGAATATAGTTAAGTGGGTATATTAATAATTACCCCATTTTAAATGTTTAAACATTCATTAGGTATAGCGCTACACATTTGCTATTTATGGTTCACAAATTAAGTTTGTGAACCGAGGTACCACTGTATGTGGAGAATCAATTTCTGTAGGGAAAATAGCTGGCAACAGACACTAACCAGAAGGGTGGCAGCATTCTAAAGTTAATGGTTAGACACCTTTATCATGAAAGAATAGTATGAAATGCTGCCTGTGCGATATCTGTCTAATATTGTTTACTTTCAAAAGGTAAAGCTAAACAATAACAATCAAGGCTATGCAAGAGGTGGGTGATAGCCTTCATGGAGAATGGCAGAGTATTGATCACTTTGACCCAATCAACTCCTAACTTAAAGGGTAACTCCACTTTCGCGGGGAAAAAACATAGCAAATAAAGAAGAAAGAATATAGCGTATACAATTGCGATACAAGTCATATTGTAATTTAATGTTATTAAAAATTACCTTTCCTTTTCAATCTGCAGCTGCTGTAATTTTCTGAAAATGCAATGCAATATGGCTACCTGAAGTTGTTCTGTAAACAGAATGTGTATTGACCACTCCCCAGAAATATAATTTCTGCGTGATTGGCTCACCAATTTTCCCAGACGTCTGTCTAAGATACAAGATAGATTTCAGGCTCCCGCTGCAACAAAAATGACATTTTGGTGAGATACCCCTAATAGGAAATCACGTCTAAAAGGATGCAGGCCCATCAGCTTTCCTCATTAGTGCTCTGCAGATGCCACAGCTTACTGATAATTATAAAACCACCCCCATTAGACCCACTCGGCACAGAGAAACAAACAGGGATTTCTTCAGAATAACAAAAGGTAGGAATCTACAACAAAGGTTGTTATAATCCTTGCAATGTACATAGATCACCCAGAGGGGAATGTTTTTTTTCTCAAAAGTGGGGTTACCGACGGCAGCTCCTCCATAGAGGGCACTAGTGTGCTGCCGCCCCCGCTGATTTCTGAAAAGAATTATGGGCCGCCGGCTTTTTTGGGAGACTTGCTGTCAGCTGACAGCAATTCCCAAAGCCCATTGGTCAGCCATTAAAGTGCATAGATGTGCACCAGTGAGGCGAACATCTATACACTAATTGGCTCAGGCCTCAGTCACTGTCCTCCAGACAGTGACTGATTGGTCAGGAGCGGGGGAGGGGGCGGGGCTGGCAGACGCGCTGGTGCTTGGACTGCACGCATGCACGCCTGTGATTCCCGCCGACCGTGGGAGAGAGAACGGCCTGATCACGAGTCCCCTGAGGTAGGTACTGCTGTGCTGTGTACTCGTTGTGCCTGCAATACCTGTGTACTGGACAAGCTGTAATACCTGTGTACTGGGCTGGCTGCAATACCTATGTACTGGCTGTGGCTGCAATACCTGTGTACTGGGCTGGCTGCAACACCTATGTACTAGCTGTGGCTGCAATACCTGTGTACTGGGCTGGCTGCAATGCCTGTGTACTGGGCTGGCTGCAATACCTGTGTTACACAGGTATCTCATTGGCCTGATACAGCACCGACGTCACTTCCTGTCCACGGGACTTCCTGGTTCTGGTACTTCCTGCTTCCAGTGCGTTCCACCACAGCACAGTCTCCATCTGCTCATCGGGATACACACCCCCCAGCAAGACCATAGACCTGGAACAAGTGACACGGCCCTGGGCCCAGACTTCTTATGATGTGCTTGTTTTTATTCACACCTGTGAGTATGCATTTAGCTTGCTTTTAATAAATTCTCTGATGGCATACTGCACTTAGGTCTGGCTCTCCTGTCCCCCCCTTGGGCTGGCTGTAATACCTGTGCACTGGGCTGGCCGCAATACATGTGTACTGGCTGTGGCTGCAATACCTGTGTACTGGGCTGGCTGCAATACCTATGTACTGGCTGTGGCTGCAATACCTGTGTACTGGGTTGGCTGCGATACTTGTGTACTGGGCTGGCTGTAATACCTGTGTACTGGTTGTGGCTACAATATCTGTGTACTGGCTGTGGCTGCAATACCTGGGTGCTGGCTGTGGCTGCAATACCTGTGTGCTGGCTGTGGCTGCAATACCTGTGTACTGGCTGCATACTGTATTACTGGTGCAATATACCCCACCTGTGATGCTGAGCTGTATACTCCTGACACAATTTCAGGGGACAGAGTGGGTGAATTCTATAAGGGGTGGGGCTTATGAGAAGTAGGAGAGGTCAAAAAGGAAGGTTGGGGCCTGGCGCCCCCCCCATCCTAAAACTTCACCAGCCGCCACGGGGGGTTACGCTTTAAAACAAAATATTGGGTGTAATATGTCTTTTAAAGGAGTTGTATTATATATTTGTTTATTAGGTTGAGGATTAAATCAGTTTTTTTTTTACTAGGCAAACATTAAAGAATATGTTACTCCAACATTTCATACTCCTGATATGTGTCTGTTGTATCATGCACTTGTGAACATATCCTGTCCTCTTTGCATTTCTTTCTTTGTGTGAAATACCTGTATATCTTGCCAGTCTCCCTGTTTTCCTATTTCAAACTGACCATGCTAGGTATTAGAGAACATCCATCCTAATTGGTCATCCTGGGATGAGACTTGTGCTGACACGCCCCCTGCCATTCACTGGAAAGATTCGTGTACGGCTGTTTTTCCACCCCTATTGTCAGGGCACCAATGGCAGGAGAAGGACCCAGCCTCTGTCAGGACACCAACGGCAGGAGAAGGGCTCTAGGACCCAGCATCTCTACCAGAACTTCACATGGGCCTTTATAAGGAAGTCTGTCAGGGGTTGAAGTTGCTGATTGATCGTCAGTTTGTACCGTGTTCCTGTGATCCTTGTTCCTGAAAGTTATCTGCTACTGACCCGGCTTGTCCTTGACTATTCTACTGACCTGACCTTGGCTTGTCCACAGATATTCTCTTATGTTCTCCTGTGTCTGACCTCGGCTTCCTCTCTGACCTTGCCTGCTCTGTTATCCTCCTGGCTCTGAACTCTGGCTTGATCTGACTTCCCATTGTCTCAGTGCTTATACAGACCTGCCACGTCTCTCAGGTGCCACCTGTCTGCAGCCACTACATAGCACATCAGAAACCCTTCTGAGTTACTCTGCAAACAACATCACAGGCGACCTGTGCTACTTTGAGCCTGACTCCTCCTGTTCTCACTTTCAGGGGAGTCTGGAACTTAGCTGCAAGGGAAGCCCTCTCTCCATTGGCCTCCAGCAGTGAGTATGTGATAACAAGAATAATTTAAACAATACTGCGCTACCTATAATAAAAACGCATAGCAGCCAGCACGACAATAATAACCAAATTGTAACCAAGACAGAGTAAAAAATGCGGCGCTACTATTGATCCAAAGTCCAAGGTAGTATCTTAAGTCAGTAATCAACCATAGTTCTCTTGATTAAAGTACAAAGTGCAGTCCAGTGTATAATTCAGTATATAATTCAGTGTATAACTCTGTGACTTCCACCCGCATGCGATGTTGACCACCACCAGGAAGGAAATAGATGGGTACTCTTACCAGAAGGCAATTGGAACCAAGCGTGTCACCACTCAATACCAGTTGTCATCAGGGAGAGATTCTTCACACAGCAAACCTTCACAGCAGAGGGCGATTGGAACCAGGTGTGTAGACACTCAATACCAGTTGTCATCAGGGAGATTCTTAACTCAGATAAACATCACAGCTTTCCATGTAATGAGGTCCCACATCAATGATCCGGTAGAAATCCAAATGTTGAAACAGAATACCTCAAGCAGAAAACAAGCCTACATAGCGTAATACTATTTAACAAATATTTTATTGAAAAGAGGTATTGCACTTACATGCATGACGTAAAAGATAGGCACAGCATGGAATTCCAGCATAAACGATTGAGGGCGCAATAGGATGGAGCAGACTCCTGACATCCGACGCGTTTCGTCTTAACAGACTTCCACAGGGAAGCCTTGATTTGAGTAAGGTCTGCTCAGTGTGCTTTTGTGCTGATTTATGTGGTCTGGAAGGTTTTAAACTGTCCAGTAGTATAGGTCCCTGTTGGACAGTGGAAGGAAAACCTAGCCAGTGACAGCAGGTGTATGTGGCGGTAGTTCTGACCAACTAGCAGGGGAGGTGCCCCACTGCATCTTGGGTGAACACCTTCATATAAAAAGGAGCACATGGGCTCAAGGTGAGGAGTTCCAGCCCACTCAGACCTCAGGGGTGGAGGTGTATGTTCAGCTCCTGGCTGCTAGGCTCGAGGCCTATCCGGATGCTGAAGCCACAACCCAGAGTTCCTTTGTAAGCTTACTGAGGGTGGACGTCCTTGGATCCTGTCTGGTATCACAGCGGCAAGTGTTGCTAGAATTTCCCTCCTGTTCCTCATGGTCAGCTAATTGGGTGTGTAAGCTAGAAAGGAGACACTGGTGAGTGTCTTGAAGAACAGAGTCCAGCTTGTCCTCTACTGCTTAAAAAGGGACCTGTTCCACTGGAATCAGCCTGCCATTACCTGCCATTAGTAGTCTGTTACATTGAGCTACAAAAGAGACACAGGTGAATGTCTTGAAGAAGCAAGGTCTGGCCTGTCCTTTATTGCTGGAATGGGACTTGTTTCACTGAGATCAGTCTGCTATGTAGTGCCACTGACAGTCTGCTGTACAGAGATAGGGAGAGGTTGTCCTCACCTGAAGTCAGTTAATTTGGAGTATCTCATCCATTCCCTTTTCCTATCCAATTCATCCCCTAAACTGGTCTTTGGAATAACGAGCAGGATAATCAGAGGGAGGCCCGGGTCATATACATATTTCAGCAGCTCCTTCTGCGGTACCGCTACACTTGTAATAGAAAAAAGCATGCCAGGACCTCTTAAATATGAGATCTGGGGTCAAAAAAGACCTCAAATCTCATATTTACACTAATATGCAGTAAAAAAAATAATAGTAATACAATGAAATTTGAAAAAAAAAATATCTCCTTTAAGAGCTTTGGGCGGAAGTGACGTTTGGCGTCGCTTCCGCCCTGCAATGCTATGGAGCCGAGTGGGCGGCATCTTCCGCTCACTTGGCTCACAGGCATTGCGACGACAGGATTGTATCATCTCCGCTGCTACAGGCGGGTCTGGTAAGTAGAGGAGATGACCGAAGCGTGGCGGGGGGGCCTCTCCCGTCCCCGATAAAATTGATCTTGTGGCGAAACCGACACAGAGACCACTTTTATCTGAAAGAAGACTGCCTACCGTTCAAAAAAATACCGGGGTTATGGTAGCTATCCGCTACCATAGCAATGGTATTCAACTGCAAAGCACAGCCGTATAATGACGGCGGGCGGTCCGGAAGTGGTTAATGACCTGCCCATTTCTTGCTATACGTCACTGCGTCTCTTTAACTGACAATTACGTCATGCGACGCTGTACCCAAACAAAATTTATGTCCTTTTTTTTCCTCCACAAATAGAGTATTCTTTTGGTGGCATTTGATCACCTCTGCGTTTTTTTTTTTGTGCTATAAACAAAAAAAGAGCGACAATTTTGAAAATAAAAACAATATTTTTTAATTTTCGCTATAATATATATCCAAAAAAAATGTAAAAAAAAACAAATGTATTCCCCAGTTTAGGCCAATATGTATTCTCCTATATATTTTTAGTAGAAAAAAAAAATCGCAATACGCATATATTGATTGGTTTGCGCAAAAGTTATAGCATATATATATATATATATATATATATATATATATATATATATATATATATATATATATATAGCAAAATAGGGAATAGATTTATGGCATTTTTATTATTTATTTTTTTTACTAGTAATGGCGGTGATCAGCGATTTTTAGAGGGACTGCGACACATTTTGACACTTTTTTGGGACCAGTGACATTTATACAGCGATCAGAGCTAAAAATAGCCACTGATTACTGTATAAATGTCATTGGCAGGGAAGGGGTTAACACTAGGGGTGATCAAGGGGTTAAGTGCTCCCTAGGGAGGTTTTTATAACTGTGAGGGGAGTGGACTGACTGGGAGTAGAGAGAGAACGCTGTTCCTGATCACTGAAAACAGCAGATCTCTCTCTACTTCCCTGTCAGAACGGGGATCTGTTTGTTTAAATTGACAGATCCCCGTTCCGACTCTCTATGGAGCGATCACGGTTGGCCGGCCACTCGCATCGGCTCCGGCGACATGCCGCCAGTGCACATGCGCCCACAAAACCCGACGTACAACTACAGCAATTTGCGGGAACGTGCCGACCTGCCGCAGTGAAATGATGGTCAGCAAGTGGTTAAAGTACTAATTCCATTTAGGCTTAGCTCAGAGTCTCATTCAAGTCTCCATCCAGTTGGATAGATACCTACAGGAGCATCTCTCCAAAGGTACCTAGAGCTTCCAGCTCACATGGGTGTTGCCAAGGGTCCCAGGTCCAAACATTCCTACCCCGGCTCCTCAACCTTCTAGTTCGTCTGATGTGGAAACTATGCAGATCGGTCTACTCTGACCCGCTCTGACTCCTGAAGAAAAGGAGCGCAGATGGCAGAACAATCTCTGTCTGTATTGCGGATCCAGGGGCCATTTCCTGCTCAATTGTCCTGTCTGACCAAGCAAGCCCTGTCAACCATTTGCTTCTTATCTCCAGTTGTCCGGGACTCAATCCTCTTGCATTGTTTTTCCTATCTCATTGCAGATGGCTGTAAAGGGAGTCAATCTGTGGGCAATCATTGATTCTGGGGCCTGCAACTGCTTCATAGACATTAAAATTGCGAAAGATTTGCATATTCCTCTCAAACCGAAGGAGTGAAGACTCGATATACACTTCTCCAGTTCAATGTCCTCAGGTGTCCCTTATTCCCAGCCATCCTAGGAATACCCAGGTTGCGGGCCCGCAACCTACAAATTGACTGGTCCAAGGGGGAAATCACTTTCTCATCTAACTACTGTCAACAACACTGTTGCATGTATGACGATTCTCCCTTGTATTTGTCCATCCAGCCCTCAACAGATACCAGTCTTGCTGTCCCACCAGTTTACCGTGATTTCCTTGACGTATTCGACAAAAGGAAAGCCGATACTCTGCCCCTGCACTGATCCTATGATTGTCCAAGCAGAGATACCCTTTGGGCGCATCTTTCCACTGTCCGAGGCTGAGCTTGAAGCCCTCCGACAGTACATTGATGAAAACTTAGCCAAGGGATCTATCTGTCCCGCTTCTTCGCCGGTCGGAGCAGGTATCTTCTTTGTTGAGAAAAAGCATCACTTCCTCAGACCAGGGGTTGACTACAGGGAGCTTAACAAGATCACTATCAAGAATAGGTACCCACTTCCCCTTGTTCTGGAATGATTTCAGAGAGTCCGAGTATCCCGGGTATTCATGAAGTTGGACTTAAGGGGGGCCTACAACCAAGTCAGCATAAGGGAAGGGGACAAATGGAAGACCTCCTTCCAAATGCGCTTCAGTCATTTTGAATACCTTCGGGCTTTGTAATGCTCCTGCAATGTTCCAGCACCTCGTGAACAACATCTTCCGAGAATACCTCAACCTTTTCCTCATTGTCTACCCGGACGACATACTGATCTTCTCAGCCTCAAAAAGGTGCAAAATACCCTAAGAACTCATGGCTTGTACACCAAAGCAGAAAAATGTGAATACGAGAAACAATCCATTCAGTTCTTGGGACTCATAATCTCTACCAAGGGAATTTCTATGGATCCTCAGAAGGCCTCAGCAATTATGGAATGGCCCGCACCTTTGGACAGGAAGGGAGTCCAAAGATTCAAAGGCTTCGCTAGCTTTCACTGGAAATTTATCAAGGGTTTCTCAACTATCATTGCCCCGATTACTCAGCTCACTCACTTACATACCCGCTGTCAGGGAAGAGTTCGTGGAAGAGCTGGCAAAGTTTCCAGTATCCAAGATGGCCGCACAGTTCTGCGCAGGCGCCGTAGCAAACGGCCGATGTTAACGAACGATCGTTCATCCGCAAGGCGCGCAATGCTCGCAATGCGCACCAATTACCAGCAAGAACCGGCCTATAACAGGACACCAGTGACTGTCACTAATCGCTGGATTATCTTCAGCTCAGTACCCTGTGTTCCTGAGATCTGTATTCCTATGCTTGATTAACTGTTACCGACCCGGCTTCCCTTGACCTGCTCTGACTCTCTCCTGGCTCTGATCTCGGCTTGCTCCACGGACTTCTCCTGCCTTATTTTGGACTGCCTTATGTGTTTGACCCTCGGCCTCGCCTTTGATGCTGTACCTTGTCTGATATTACCACAATTATCCGCTTGCACTTCCAGATGAGCTTCTGGTCCACCTGCTGTGCATCCAGAGTACTTCTACACCTGGAAATACTACCAAGCTCCATCTGCAGGCAACCTGTGCATCTTTGGGCATTACATCTTCTGTCACCAACTACAGGGGTGCCGTGCACTTAGCCGCAGGGGGAGCCCTCTCATCATCTCAGCTTCCTAAACCGGTATGTGACAGTATAATCCAGCCACGATGTTGGAGGCTGAAAGAGGTGCTTCCCCGCTAGAGACTCTTTGCCAACAAGTTTCCGCCCTCACCCATGCGGTGAAAAGGTTACAAGAGGGTTATTTTCAGTTGGAAGGCTGTCTACAGAACCTGGCTGTGTCATCTACTAACCAGGACCCTCCTGCTGCATCTTCTGCTTCACCTGCCTCTGGACATGGGCAAGCCGCTGCTGCCCCTGCTGTGGTAATACCATCTCCAGAACCTCGGATGCCAGTCCCTGAACGCTTCTAGGGGGACTGATGAAAGTTCAGGTCATTCCAGAATGCCTGTCTCCTGTACTTTGCACTACAGCCAAGGACTTTCTCTTTGGAATCAGTAAAGGTAGAGTTCATCATTTCCCTCCTTTCTGATGAACCCCAGTCATGGGCCCACCACCTGCTGGAGCAAAAAGACCCTGCGATTAATTCTGTCTCCTTGTTCTTTGACACTATGGCCCAGCTCTACGACGATCCTCAAGGGATGGCTACTGCAGAGACTGTTCTTCATTCATTACAACAAGGAAGACGCCCCGTTGAGGATTACACCGTGGACTTCCGCAAGTGGTCCCCTGATACTGGATGGAATGAGGCCGCCCTAAAATACCAGTATCGTCTCAGCCTCTCTGAGGGCCTTAAAGACGGTTTAGCTGGAGTAGAGGCTCCCGCCACCCTGGAAGGCCTCATCAAATTAGTCATCCAGCTTGACCGCCGTCTGCGGGAATAACGCTCCGAAAAGACCTCTTCTTCAGTCAGACCCTCTTGGATGCTGCCCAAGATTCCACCTCCACCTATGTCTGCACCTACCACTTTGTCTGCTGCTGCTCTTGAAGGCGAACCTATGTAGATTGGATTAATACGGGGTCCCTTGTCTTCTGATGAGAAGATGAGGCAACGTCAGACCAACCTCTGCCTCTATTGCAGGGGTACTGGACATTTACTGCGCACTTGTCCGGTGAGACCCAGTAAGTTCCGCCCTCCTTGTCCTGCTTACTTTCAAGTCTCCGGATCTTCTCCAGCTCACCTTGTTCTATCCCTCTCATTACAGGTGGCAGAGGGAACAATCCAGCTACAGGCAATCATTGATTCCGGAACATGCAGCTGCTTCTTGGACATTTCATTGGCAAAGAGACTGTTAATCCCCTTAAGAGATAAGAAACAGAGACTTGAAGTTCATCTGGCTGATGGGACTATCCCCAGATCAGGACCCGTGACACAAGAGACTTTTCCTATCTTTGCTCAGACTCAGTCTGGTCACCAAGAACTCCTCTGTTTCGACATCTTATGTTCACCCATGTTCCCTATTATCCTTGGGATTCCCTGGCTACGGGCACATAACCCTCAGATTGACTGGCCCTCGGGAAGGATTTCCTTCCAATCCAAATATTGCCTGCAAAGCTGTTTTTCTCCGAGACCTGATGACCCCACAAGTTGCATGACTGTTCAGCCAGTATCTAATACCAGCCAGGTGGTGCCACCAGCATACCACGAGTTCTTGGACGTTTTTGATAAGAAGATGGCTGATGTACTACCACTGCATCGACCATATGACTGCCCTATTGAACTTCTTCCAGGTGCAGAGATCCCTTTCGGGCGAATTTTTCCTCTATCAGAAAAAAACCTTGATGCATTACGACTCTACATAGATGAAAGCCTCGAGAAAGGATTCATCCATCCATCTTCTTCACCCGCTGGTGCTGGTATCTTCTTTGTCCAGAAGAAAGATCAGTCACTCAGACCTTGTGTGGATCAAAAATCGCTATCCACTCCCTCTTGTGCCAAAACTGTTCCAAAGATTTTGATCTGCCCAAATCTTTACAAAGCTTGAGCTACGAGGTGCCTACAATCTAGTTTGCATTAGAGAAGATGATGAGTGGAAAACTGCATTTCGGACCCGTTTTGGACATTTTGAGTATCTTGTCATGCCATTTGGACTTTGCAATGCCCCAGCCACCTTCCAACATTTTGTCAATGACATTTTTCGAGAATACTTGGACCATTTTGTGATAGTTTATCTTGACAACATCCTCATCTTCTCTGCCAACCTGGATCTGCACAGGGTATATGTTAAGAAAGTCTTGTCCACACTGAGACAGCACCATCTATATGCAAAAGCAGAGAAGTGCGTGAAGAGACGAAAACGTATATCTACCACGACAGAGTCACACCTGTTCTGAAAGAATTGTATATGGGACAC
>BLSH010113731.1:261661-276450 GCA_018402905.1 Glandirana rugosa | reverse complement strand
TGCCCCCCCCCCCCCCCCCGGTGCTCACTGAAACACTGGGCTGCGGAGGGGGTGGAAGTGGCCGGCTCAGGGACTCAGTGTCTCTCTGAGAGGCTGAGCTGGGTGCTGGTCCAGGCATGTGAGCAGATCCCAACTATATGTTTGCGATCTTTCCCCAGCCTGGGACATCAGCCGCTCTCAACTGAAAATGGGTAAAAGGAGTGCAAAACAATTTGCACTGAATTTGCTCAACAGGAGAAGTACAACCAAACAGGCTTTGGCTGTACTTCTCCTATAATAAATCTATCACACAACCTGTCTCTCTGCTCCTGTTTGGCATTACTTGCGACAATTGATACATGTCCCCATTTATGTTGTGAACTCCCCCTTCAGGGCCCAGGCAGGCTCTTCCTCAGTCCAGGCTTTAAATCCAGACTCTTTCTCCCTGAAGCTGAAAGGTCCTTCAGGTACCTTCTTTCCTACTCCAGATGGCCTCCACAATCCCCCTCTCATAGTCCAGGGCCTCCAGACACCTGTTGCCCTGGCCAGGTCTCCAGACACCCCCTCTCCTAATCTGGGACCTCCAGGCTCCCCCTCACCTAGTTCAGTATCTCCCTTGTACCTCCCTATCCGGGGGCCTCTGCCACACCAGCCACCAATTCTTAGTCAATAGCCTCCTCTGCACCCACCCCCTAGTCCAGGGCCTCCCCTGCACTCCTCTCCTAGTCCAAGGCCTCCTTTACAGCCCACCCCAAGTTAAGAGCATCCTCTGCACCCTGCTCTCCAAATCTAGGTCCTTTATCAACCCCACTTTTCAAGTCCAAGGCCTCCTCTACACCCCCAGTCCAGGGTCTCTGGTGTACTCCCCTCCTAGTCCAGGGTGTCCTCTGCATCCCCCAGTCAAGGGCCTCCTGTGTATTTCCCTCCTAGTCCAGGGCCACCTCTACACCCCCCACTCCAGCACCTCCTCTGTACCCCCCCAGTCCAGGGCGTCCTCTGCACCCCCCAGTCCAGGGCCTCCTCTGCACCCCCCAAGTCCAGGGTCTGCTCTGACCCCAACAGGTCAGGGCCTCCTCTGCATCCCCTAAGTCCAGGGTCTGCTCTGCGCCCCCCCTTCAGATCAGGACCTCCTCTGCACCCACAGCCCTGGGGCCTCCTCCGCACCCTCTAGTCCAGGACCTCCTCTACCGCCCACAGTCCAGGGCCTTCACTGCACCCCCCAGTCCAGAACCTCCTCTGCACCCCTGCAGTCCAGGGCCTCTTCTGCGCCCCTCCCCCCCAGGACTAGGAGGGAGACTTGCCTGTCCATTACACTTGATCAGGCGGCAGTGACACCCTTAGAGCAGCGGTTCCCAGTGTTGGTGCCCCCCTAGATGCGTCACCCAGGGCAGACACCCCCCCCCCCCCCCCCCCCCAGTTTCGGCACTGGGTGAGAAATACATAACAGAATATTCCTTGGTAAGGAACAAGCTAGTTTCCCTAATCACACCAGGTAAGACTTCAACCAGGAAAGAACTGTTATCTATAGAAAGTCTAGTTTAAACCCCCCTGATTGAAGTCTACCTGGAACATACGTTCTCATGACCATATATTATCAATGTCTTCTTAAGCTGTTGAAACAACATAACTTCCACCACCGTCTACTACCACTGGGATGTATGACTTCTCCTAACCTACACATATTCTTACGCTTTGTATTCTTATACTGGTAACCCTTATAATGTATTATATTCATTGCCTCTTTTGAAATTACAAAAAAATTGATTGAAAGAGAAACCTTTGTTACCCATGGTAATCACTTGTGTCTTCACACTGTATGAACTCTTGTACCATCATCTTAATACCCCAATGTGCTTAGTGACCTGAGCTATAGACTATATGTGATGGTTACTTCGATTCAGTGGCGGATGGTGCTTGCAAAAATATTGCCAAAATTTTATTAATACACAGTTATAAAAAACAACCATAAAAACAGTCATTGATGAGATAGTTCAGCTGATAGAATGGTAATATTTGCATAAATAACAATGATGCATTTCGAGAACATCCTTTTTCATAGGTGCTTTAAAAATACCATTCAGACGATTGCACGTCTGTAAAGATATAAATCATATAGTTCAGCATTCACTAATCAATATTATAATGTTAGGCAGTATGCTTAGGAACAAGCCTAGGAACTTACCTATCTCTACAAAGTAGACACAGGGCCTAGATATAATGACTCTTAGAATTTGGCAGGAATTAAACGTCACTATAACAAACAACAACATTTTATGCTCACATAGCACTGTCTATCTTAAGGCCCCGGGTGTTTCCACAGTGTCTAGCCAACAACCCCCCACAAAGGGTCTGGTGGTATCATCCAAAAGATAGTGGGGGCAGGGCCCTTAAGGCATGAAACCTCTTATAATGATAATGTGAGGGTACACTAGATAGAAAGAAATGTATATTGATATCAGTAATCATTATATCAGTATTGCGGATATAGGCAACATAACCAAAAAGACCATGAAATGGTATACCTGGTCAAAAATAGGGACTATGGAGCTAACAGCAAAAGGGTTCAATCCCTGAATGTATTGCTCCGATCTGGCAGTGTATACAGGTCCCTCAGAAACTCTCTAAAAAAGGAGGAAGAGAGAGCAAGGGCAAATAACTGTCACTGCCAGCTAAATATAATAGTAAGGATTATGGTTCTGGGTAGAGTTGATCGAACCTCTGGAATACCGGGTTCGGTCGAACTTACGGATAAAGTCCGGGTTCGGGTCCGGACTTGACCCGAACTTTGACCCAGACCCCGAACCCCATTGAAATCAATGGGGACCCGAACTTTTAAGCACAAAAATGGCTGTAACAAAGTCCTGGCAAGTCTTAGAGGTCTGCAAAAGGAAGGAAATGGGGCTAAGAGTTGGACAAGTGCCCTACAAAGAAATGGAGATAGGGAAATAACTTAAAATTATTTTTAAGCTAAAATCACATAAAAAAATCAAAAATGGAGGTGGATGTGGAGTTGGAGGTTGAGGAGGCGGTGAAAGTGGCGGTGGAGAAGGAGGAGGTAGCCAACACTGTATTTTTTTATTTTTGTGCAAGAAATGCACCCCTGGCCGCAAATGTAGTTTTTAGAATTTTTTTTTTTTTTTAAACCAGCTATGTAGATGAACTTTTTAATTTTGTGCAAGAAACAATAATCTGTCCCTTTAAGCAACAGCAGGAACATCTCCCTATAGAACTTGGAGATGATTTTAGATTCTAAAATCATCTCCAAGTTGTACAGGGAAAGGTTCCAGCTGTTGCTTTAAGGGAAAGATTATTGTTCTATAATCATCTCCAAGTTCTATAGGCAAAGTGTATTCTAGCCGCATAGAGCCATATTATTGTTATAAAATCATCTCCAAGTTCTATAGGGAAAGTGTATTCTAGCCGCATAGAGACATATTATTGTTATAAAATCATCTCCAAGTTCTATAGGCAAAGTGTATTCTAGCCGCATAGAGCCATATTATTGTTAGAAAATCATCTCCAAGTTGTATTGGAGATGATTTTCTAACAATAATATGGCTCTATGCGGATAGAATACACTTTGCATATATAACTTGGAGATGATTTTATAACAATAATATGGCTCTATGCGGCTAGAATACACTTTGCCTATAGAACTTTGAGATGATTTTATAACATTAATATGGCTCTATGCGGCTAGAATACACTTTGCCTATAGAACTTGGAGATGATTTTAGAACAATAATATGGCTCTATGCGGCTAGAATACACTTTCCCTATAGAACTTGGAGATGATTTTAGAACAATAATATGGCTCCATGCGGCTAGAATACACTTTGCCTATACGACTTGGAGATGATTTTATAACAATAATCTTTCCCTTAAAACAACAGCTGGAACCTTTCCCTGTACAACTTGGAGATGATTTTATAACAATAATCTTTCCCTTAAAGCAACAGCTGGAACCTTTCCCTGTACAACTTGAAGATGATTTTAGAACAATAATCTTTCCCTTAAAGCAACAGACTCTACCTAGTCCAGTCAGATCGGACTACCAGCTAATATTGTATCCGATCGAGGGGTACAATTTACTTCTCGGGTCTGGAAGGCCCTTTGCTCCCTGCTGGGAATCGAGCTGGCGTTCTCCGCTTACCACCCCCAGACTAACGGCCAGACAGAGAGAACGAACCAGACGCTAGAGCAGTACCTCCGATGCTACTCCTCGTTCTCTCAGGACGACTGGGTCTCACTGCTGCCGGTAGCCGAGTTCGCCTACAACAACGCAGTCCACTCTGCCACCAATCAGTCACCATTCTGGGCGAACCTTGGCTACCACCCCTTCTTCCTGCCCGACCTGGCTCCGGAGAGCTCGGTTCCTGTTGCTGCTTTCTTGGTGGAGAACAACAGGCTCCTGCGGGAGACATTATTCCGGTCACAGGAATACAACAAACGGATGTTCGACAGAGGAAGGAGAGGGGAACTGGACCTGCAACCTGGCGACCAAGCTTGGCTCGCAACTAAGAACTTAAAATTGGCCTGCCCCTCAAAGAAGCTTGGACCAAAGTTCATTGGCCCTTTCCAAGTCAAGAGGAGAATCAATAGGGTAGCGTATGAGCTGAACCTCGCCTATTCTCTTCGGGTGCACCCGGTATTTCATGTATCCCTGTTGAAACCGGTAACCAAGGACTACTTCCCGGGGAGGAGATCGGCTCCACCTGAGCCCGTTATAGTGGAAGGTGAGGAAGAATACGTTGTCGAGGCAATCCTCGACTGCAGAGTGAGAGGGGGTGTGACACAATTCTTGATCAAGTGGAAGGGGTATGGACCTGAAGAGAACTCATGGGAGCCAGAAGAACACATCCATGCCAAAGAGTTGATTCGGCTATTCTGGAGGACTCACCCAGATCTAAAGGCCCGACTGGGCATCTGGAGGCTGCCCCTTGGGGGGGGCAATGTTAGGAAGAGAATCTGTGGCTAAATCAGACTTTCTGAATCTATGCACGCATGTCTTGGATCTGCTAACCAGCGCAGGGGTCACTAAGGATTAACAGTTGTGCTGGGTGATTGCATTGATTGAAGCCCAGCTGCCTTATTTAAACACCTCAGCAGCACACAGACTCTGCTGTCTGACCTACAGCGTGTGGTGTGTGTTCCTGATCTGCCTGTACTTTGATTACCTGTTCCTACGACCCGGCCTGCCTGACCTTGCTGATTTCCGCCTGCACCGACCCCTGGGTGGTCTGTACGACCACGCTTCTTGTGCACGAGTGCACCTACGGACTTCCTATCAACACCAGTGACCCAGTCTGACCCTCGTGCCATCCTGCACTCCCGAGCCACCTGTCTACTCTACCAGGGGTTCCCGAGTCAGGGTCGTAAGGGAGGTTACCCACTGCATAAGACAGACTCATCCACCAGGTACGTGACACCCACGTTCCTTTTATATCACAAGGAACCAGTGGGTTGGACCCAGTGAAGCAATGGAAAACCCGGGAGAACAGTTAACTCTCACCTTCCAGGCTGGGGCAGCATTAACTTCTACCTGACTACGCGTCCATCAGACCTTATTACCTGTTTGTAGATTAATGTTATAGCAATTACTTTTCCATTTAAATCTGTGTTTAACCACTTCAATACAGGGCACCTATACCCTCTTCCTGCCCAGACCAATTTTCAACTTTGAATGCCAATTACTCAGTCATGCAACACTGTACCCAAACAAAGTTTTAATCATTTTTATTACACAAATAGAGCTTCCTTTTGGTGGTATTTAATCACCGCTGTTTTTTTAATTTTTTGATAATATAAGTGAAAAAAGACAATTTTGAAAAAAAAAATACTTTTTTTTAGTTTCTATTATACAATTTTGCAAATAAGTAATTTTTGTTCATAAATGTATGGCAAAATTTATACTGCTACATATCTTTGGTAAAAATAACCCAAATTAGTTTATATTATTTAGTCTGTGAATGTTATAGAGTCCACAAGCTATGATGCCAATCATTAAAAATTTATCACATCTGATGCACTGATGGCCCTCAACATGGGGGGATACTTTGGGGCAGGGGGGCTCCCCCTGTAGGCACCTTGTCCCCATGTTGATGGAGAAAAGGGCCTCTTCCCCAAAACCCTGGCTAGTGGTTGTGGGAGTCTGTAGGCAGGGAGCTTATCGGAATTTGGCAGCCCCCAGATCCTGCCCCTCCTATGCCCCTCCTATGTGAATAAGTATAGGGTATAGAGTACCCCTACACATTCACCAAAAAAAGTGTAGTGTCAGAAAAGATAGTAGGAAGTTTTTTAATGGCCTTTATTTAACCACTTCAGCCCCGGAAGGATTTACCCCCTTAATGACCAGAGCATTTTTTACAATTTGACACTGCGCTGCTTTAGCTGGTAATTGCAATGCTGTACCCAAACAAAATCTGCGTCTTTTTTTCCCCAAAAATAGAGCTTTCTTTTGGTGGTATTTGATCACCAATGCGTTTTTTATTTTTTGCGATATAAATGAAAAAAGACAGAAAATTTTGAAAGCAAATGATATTTTCAAATTTTTGTTATTAAATAAATACAATAAACTCCATTTTAGTCATACATTTTTGCCAAAATGCATTCAGCCACATGTCTTGGGTTAAAAAAAGCCAATAAGCGTATATTTATTGGTTTGCGCAAAAGTTATAGCATCTACAAACTAGGGTACATTTTCTGGAATTTACGCAGCTTTTATTTTATGACTGCCCATCTTATTTCCTGAGGTGCTAAAATGCAGGGCAGTCCACCCCTCCCCCCCAAATGACCCCAGTTTGGAAAGTAGACACCCCAAGGAATTTGCTGAGAAGCATGTTGAGCCCATTGAATATTTTATTTTTTTGTCACAACTGATTGAAAAGGACAAAAAGAGACTTCCGGTTCCGGCGCCGCATGGAGTAGCTGCTCTTCAGCACAGCTCCCATCCAGTGGTTAAATTCAGCATCTAAAACCAGCCCCGACACCTGCACAGTGCCCCTGGACCACCCAGCAGGTCCCCCTGTGAACATGGACCGCTACTTGGAGAAGTCCGCACTGCGAGCGCGGCCCCCCACGCCAGAAATCGAGCCTGCGGCTCCGGCCTACACAGCCGCGATCACGGCCTATGTGGCATCAGCCACAGTGCACACAGGCATGGCCCCAAACCTCTGAGTGGAGACACCAGAGGGTCACCAAATGGAGGTAGGAGCATCCCCCTTCACCCCCCTCCAGCAGAAAGGAGACACAGACACAGCCAGCATAGCTCAGGCGGTGGCAACGCTCCTTACCCTCAACATAGAGGCCACAGTACAAAAGGCTGTCAGCGCTGGCATGGTACTGATGAAAAAGGAATACCATAGTAGCAAACGGGGTTCCCAATGGGATTATGCGCTGCAGGAGGACAAAATCATAATTCAAAAAAATTCATAAAACATCTATACAGTTTAAAAAAAATTCATAAGATCTATAGACATATAAAAACCGTGGTCCAGATGTGTTTCAGAGGGTTACCAAGCAGATACACAGATGGTTGAAGCTGTAATGTTGTTATCCCGACATGTTTTGCCGTACAAAAGCTTGCTCAGGGGATTTTTCAGCAACCACCATACATGCGAACTTAATAACAAACGAAAACAACATAGTAAGAGGCAATGAATAAACATGATTTTTCAAATTCAATACATTTATAGTAAAGGATTTTTATTTTGGTGATCGAGAAGCCCCCCAAAAAAAGGATAGCAGCTCCCCTGAAAACAGCATACTCACTAAGGCAAGGACCCGTCCACGAGTGTCCAAGAAAGGCACCAGACCCAAAACCAAGAGGAGCTCAGCACTCTGCGCCTGCAGGAGGTGCATAGAGTCCAGGCTGTGGTGCAACAACACATGGGTAAGTATAAATGATTAAAACTAACTTAAAGAACATGCTGGCAGGCTGGATGAAGCCGAGCACCACATCTCAAATCTGGAAGATGAAATATACCAGACGCAGGGCTCTGAGAAGTCGCAAGAAAAAAACAAACCATTTTATTCTCCAAAAATTTGAAGACCTCGAGAATCGTTCAAGGCGTAGTAACTAGAGTTGAGCGAATCCGGACTGTAAAGTTCGGGTCCGTACCGGACTTAAGGGTGTCCGTGCCCCCATTTCAAAAACAGTCCAGGATCGGGATCGGTATTCGGGTATTTTTTGACGCCTGTTGAATAGCTGCAGGGCAGCCAATCAACAAGCGTTTCACTCGTTTGCCCTTAGAAGCCATCACAGTCATGCCTACTAATGGCATGGCTGTGATTGGCCGGTGCATCATGTAACCCAGAATATTTTTGGCGCCTGTTGAATAGCTGCAGGGCAGCCAATCAACACGTGTTTCACTCGTTTGCCCTTAGAAGCCATCACAGCCATGCCTACTAATGGCATGGCTGTGATTGGCCAGTGCATCATGTGACCCAGCCTCTATATGAGCTGGAGTCACACAGTGCCACGTGTCACATCATCTCATACTGGAGTAGGGACAGGTTCCTGGTGGTGCTGTGAGGGAAAGATTAGCGTTCTAAAATCATCTGATACTGAAGTAGGGACTGGTTCCTGGTGTTGTGAGGGAAAGTTTAGCGTTCTAATATCATCTCATCCTGCATTAGAGACAGGTTCCTGGCGGTGCTGTGAGGAAAAGATTAGCGCTCTAAAATCATCTCATACTGGAGTAGGGACAGGTTCCTGGTGCTGTGAGGGAAAGATTAGCGTTCTAATATCATCTCATACTGCAATAGGTACAGATTCCTGGCACTGTGAGGGAAAGATTAGCGTTCTAATATCATCTCATAGTGCATTAGGTACAGGTTCCTGGTGCTGTGAGGGAAAGATTAGCGTTCTAATATCTCATACTGCATTGGGTACAGGTTCCTGGCACTGTGAGGGAAAGATTAGCGTTCTAATATCATCTCATACTGCATTAGGGACAAGTTCCTAGTGCCGTGAGGGAAAGATTAGCTTTCTAATATCATCTCACACTGCATTAGGGACAGGTTCCTGCTGCTGTGAGGGAAAGATTAGCGTTCTAATATCATCTCATACTACATTAGGGACAGGTTCGGGTCGGTGCTGGGAGGGACAAATTATAATTTTAAAATCATCTCATACTGCAGTAGGGACAGGTTCCTGTCGGTGCTGTGAGGGACAGATTATCGTTCTAAAATCATCTCATACTGGAGTAGGGACAGGTTCCTGGCGGTGCTGTGAGGGACAGATTAGCGTTCTAAAATCATCTCATACTGGAGTAGGGAGAGGTTCCTGTCAGTGCTCTGAGGGACAAATTATCATTCTAAAATCATCTCATACTGGAGTAGGGAGAGGTTCCTGTCGGTGCTGTGAGGGACAGATTATCGTTCTAAAATCATCTCATACTGGAGTAGGGAAAGTTTCCCGTCAGTGCTGTGAGGGACAGATTATCGTTCTAAAATCATCTCATACTGCAGTAGGGACAGGTTACTGGTGGTGCTGTAAGGGACAGATTAGCCTTCTAAAATCATCTCATACTGCAGTAGGGATAGGTTCCTGTCGGTGCTGTGAGGAACAGATTATCGTTCTAAAATCATCTCCTACTGCATTAGGGACAGGTTCCTGGTGCTGGGAGGGAAAGATTAGCGTTCTAATATCATCTCATACTGTATTAGGGACAAGTTCGGGTCGGTGCTGGGAGGAACAAATTATAATTTTAAAATCATCTCATACTGCAGTAGGGACAGGTTCCTGTCGGTGCTGTGAGGGACAGATTATTGTTCAAAAATCATCTCATACTGCAGTAGAGACAGGGTCCTGTCGGTGCTGTGAGGGACAGATTATCGTTCTAAAATCATCTCATACTGGAGTAGGTAGAGGTTCCTATTGGTGCTGTGAGGGACAGATTATCGTTCTAAAATCATCTCATACTGCAGTAGGGACAGGTTACTGGCGGTGCTGTAAGGGACAGATTATCGTTCTAAAATCATCTCATACTGCAGTAGGGAGAGGTTCCTGTCGGTGCTGTGAGGGACAGATTATCGTTCTAAAATCATCTCATACTGCAGTAGGGACAGGTTCCTGTCGGTGCTGTGAGGGACAGATTATCAATAAATGGATGGTAATGGATAGCGACTCCCCTCAAAGTGCAAACAAATAATACACAAACATATAATTAATTGAATAAGTGTCCATTCATGATCAATCGTTTCATGATTGCTCCAAAAAAAGAAGAGAAAGGATATTATATAAATCAGTTCATAATCCTGAAATGCTAGTGCTGAATATATCAATCAACCAATAATCTTCTAAAGTGACATAGTGCTTGAAGGTGCCCACTATAGTGCTCAGATACTGTTCCAAGTGAGGCTTGCAGACTGTGCCAAACCCCCTCTGTGTCCCCACTCACCAAAAATAGTTGACCAACTGCTTTTCAGTCAGAGGTCAAAAAGGCATGTGTCAGTGGGGAGAGACAGCAGGAAAACCGGGCACTGGATAATGGACCTCAATCTTCATACACAGGGATAACGTCTATGTGGCTCAAGAACAAAAAACATCCTCATGTGTAGACCATAAAAGAATATCACTTTATTGTGCAAAGCAGAGTATTACTTACAAGAAAGTAGATAAAAATAGCCTGTTGACAGTGAATATCCACAGCGGCATGCGTTCCACACTCTCTCTCCACTCTGACCGGAAGTGGCGTAGACGGCTGCGGCGATCGGAAGTGACGTCAACGCGTTTCGTCCTCGTGATAGGGCGTCATCACGGATGGAGATCCCGGCCACTACAACTCGTATATATCAAAAAACCCACCCATTCCGATGGCAGGAGCCAATTAGAACAATCAACAAACAATCCAGTCATAAATGCCGAAAAAGCCGTCTAACATCCCACACAATGGGCCCTCCAGTGGTGAGAAGATGAAACGCAGACCTTGGGGACACAATCCAGGCTTAAACAAATTAAAATACAATTTACATACAATACTAGTTCCCTGGTTAGGAAATTAGTAAAAAGAAGAATATGATAAGTGTAAACAACTACAATATACAGGAGAAATTCAAATATGCAAATATTAAATTAAAATATGTATATCTGTAAAAAAGCAATAAATAAATGAAAAATATAATAAAAATAAAAATTAAAAAATATAAATATATATTGGAAAATTTAAAAATTAATTAAATAAAAATTCCTGAAAGATCCGTTGTTAAGTCTCTCAGAAATTCCCATGAGTATTACTTATTCTTTTGAAGTGTGTTAGGAGGGGAACAGTGATACCCTATTTAATGGATGGGTGAACTATGCTAGATCTGCTACACTAAAGGGGAATGATCAAAGCCAACCTCACACGGTGGAAACACATCAAGCTCAAAAGGCCCCATATGACCTCATAGCCCAGGCTTTGGGCCATGCACAACATCTCAGCCGGCCATCTCCAATCCGAAAGAAAACAGTTTATGTCCAATTCAATATTGAGGCCCAGTGGATCCAAAGTCCCCATTCTATGGATCCACTGGGTCTCATTCTGCGAGACAGCTCTAGTGAGGTTAATACCCCTCCAGTGGCCCTCTATTCGATCAATACCACAAAAACTCAACTGGCTAGGATCTCTGCTATGCACAAGCCTAAAGTGGTTAGAGAGACTATGGTGTCTAAATCCCTTCTTGATATTGTTGACATGCTCTCTTAACCGGTCTCTAAGCCTGCGTGTGGTTCGTCCAATATATTGAAGGCCACATGTACATGTAAGGAGATAGGTAACATGGGAACTTTCACATGTTATGAACTTCCTAATAGTATATGACTTTCCCATAGAGGTAGAGGCAAACTCAGCTGTTTTCCGCTTTCTAAAAGCTGAAGTCCTACATATCACGCACCTCCCGCAACTGTAGAAACCCACCAGGTCAAGAAAGGTACAGGTCTTAACAGGTGGGTCCACAACGTTGGGGGCTAATTTGAGACGCAAGGGTTGTGTTTTTTTGTATATAAACTGGGGCCTTTCAGGTAATATACCCGCAAGGTCCCTGTCTCTGCGCAGCAAAGGCCAGTGTCTCTTAAAGATTTTTTCAATCTGTCTGTACTCTCTAAAGAAACCAGTCATAAAGGATACATCATAATCATTCTTTTCTTTTACCGCTTTTTTAAGCAATGTTTCTCTGTCTAGATTCCTGACCAAATCTTTGGTGGCTTCGAGAGAAGATCTCTTGTATCCCTTTTGTACAAACCTTTCTAAAATAATGTCGGCCTGTTGGTCATAATCTGTTATGGAGTCACAGTTACAACGGATCCTTAGCATTTGCCCCCTGGGGATACCCTCTAGCCATCTGGGGTGATGGCAACTCCCCAGGGGTATGTACCCATTACGGTCTACTGCCTTGAAAAACGTGCGAGTCAAAAGTCTATCCCCTTGTTTGTATATGGTTAGGTCAAGGAAATTGATGACACTGTCATGAATTTGCTCGGAGAAGGAGATACCCAAAGGGTTATTGCCCATGGACTCCAAAAACTGAGCCAAAGACTCACGAAGCCCGGCCCATACTATCAAAATGTCGTCTATGTATCTCCTAAACAATTTGAGACATGCATGGGGGTTTTTAAATATGGCCCTCTCCTCCCACCAACTCATCAAAATGTTGGCCACCGAGTGCGCATATTTGGCCCCCATAGCAACCCCTTTTATTTGCTTAAAAAACTTTTTATCGAACCAGAAAAAATTGTGGCTCATGGCCAACTCTAATAGTTCTAGCAAGAAAGACTTCTGCTCCTCCGCCAGGTCGGTGTCATCCAATGCCCATCTGACTGCCATAATAGCATGATTCTGTTTGATATTGGTATACAAGGAATGGACATCGACACTGGCTAAGATGCAATCCTCACCAACCCGCATTGTCTGGAGAAGTGAAATCAAATCCTTGCTATCTTTAAGGAAAGCGGGATATTTCCTAGTTAAGGGCTGAAGAAAGCAGTCTAGATATTCACCTGTACGAGCAAACAAGGAATCAACTCCACTAATAATGGGTCTCCCTGGCGGTTTCAGTGGATCCTTGTGGATTTTTGGGAGCTGATAAATTACCGGTATTCTAGGTGTATCAGGAATCAGGTACCTAGCCTCTCTTTTATTGAGTTTACCTTTTTTGGAAGCTCTTTTAACCAACCTTTTCAGTTTGGCCACTTCCGGTCAGAGTGGAACGCACGCCGCTGTGGATATTCGCTGTCAACAGGCTATTTTTATCTACTTTCTTGTAAGTAATACTCTGCTTTGCGCAATAAAGTGATATTCTTTTATGGTCTACACATGAGGATGTTTTTTGTTCTTGAGCCACCTAGACGTTATCCCTGTGTATGAAGATTGAGGTCCATTATCCAGTGTCCGGTTTTCCTGCTGTCTCTCCCCACTGACACATGCCTTTTTGACCTCTAACCACTTTAGGCTTGTGCATAACAGAGATCCTAGCCAGTTGAGTTTTTGTGGTATTGATCAAATAGAGGGCCACTGGAGGGGTATTAACCTCACTAGAGCTGTCTCGCAGAATGAGACCCAGTGGATCCATAGAATGGGGACTTTGGATCCACTGGGCCTCAATATTGAATTGGACATAAATTGTTTTCTTTCGGATTGGTGATGGCCGGCTGAGATGTTGTGCATGGCCCAAAGCCTGGGCTATGAGGTCATATGGGGCCTTTTGAGCTTGAGGTGTTTCCACCGTGTGAGGTTGGCTTTGATCATTCCCCTTTTAGTGTAGCAGATCTAGCATAGTTCACCCATCCATTAAATAGGGTATCACTGTTCCCCTCCTAACACACTTCAAAAGAATAAGTAATACTCATGGGAATTTCTGAGAGACTTAACAACGGATCTTTCAGGAATTTTTATTTAATTAATTTTTCAATATATATTTATATTTTTTAATTTTTATTTTGATTATATTTTTCATTTATTTATTGCTTTTTTATAGATATACATATTTTAATTTAATATTTGCATATTTGAATTTCTCCTGTATATTGTAGTTGTTTACACTTATCATATTCTTCTTTTTACCAATTTCCTAACCAGAGAACTAGTATTGTATGTAAATTGTATTTTAATTTGTTTAAGCCTGGATTGTATCCCCGAGGTCTGCGTTTCATCTTCTCACCACTGGAAGGCCCATTGTGTGGCATGTTAGACAGCTTTTTCGGCATTTATGACTGGATTGTTTGTTGATTGTTCTAATTGGCTCCTGCCATCGGAATGGGTGGGTTTTTTGATATATACGAGTTGTAGTGGCCGGGATCTCCGTACGTGATGACGCCCTATCACGAGGGTGAAACGCATTGACGTCACTTCCGGTCGCCGCAGCCATCTACGCCACTTCCGGTCAGAGTGGAGAGAGAGTGTGGAACGCACGCCGCTGTGGATATTCGCTGTCAACAGGCTATTTTTATCTACTTTCTTGTAAGTAATACTCTGCTTAGGTGAGACTGGCCTTCACCGCATCTACCGACGCCGCTGGCCTTCACTGCAGTTACGCAAAGTGGGAGCACTATCCCGCAGTAGTGCATGCCTCTAGGGCCGGTGATGTTGAGCATATATAGTTTTTTGGGTGGGTAAGGCTACCGTCCTCGGTTAATCTTGTTAGTTGTTTGTTAGGTCAGTATTTACGGCTTTTTCGACAGATTGTACGGTGTGTTACCCGGAAGGTCACCACTCTTCTACTTTGCGTCTGGAGCCCCTATGTTAGGTCCGAATTTGTTTAATTTTATGTTAAATGTATGTTATGATCAAGAGACCAATCCTTTAACCATTTTTCTTCTTATACTATTCACA
>BLSH010113731.1:238814-249145 GCA_018402905.1 Glandirana rugosa | reverse complement strand
ATATGGTCAAAATGGATTGACAAAGTGTCTGGATCCATTGAGGTATAACATATTAAGGAATGATGTTAATGCAAGGACTGAGGGGAGATTGATCAATGCCAGACTGAGTCTACTGAAGTATTTTTTCCTTTTTTTTTCTTTTTGTTTCTTTTTCTCTCTGCTGGCCCCGAGGAGAGTCCTAGGTCCCACAATACGACCAATACCTGACAGTAATGACTGGATGACTACTTCATGTGGTTTTGTTAAAGTTTTGTTGGTTTTGCTTTTGTTTTTAATTCCTTGTTCTCGTACAGTATATTGGTAATTTCTTCTGCAACTTAATGTATGTGGAAAGATAAATGGGTGAATCCTAATTGAGTTGTACTGTAAGTAATCCGGTAATATGGAGATATAATGTACAATATTTGCCCTTACATGTTTTGTGATCCTATGAGGTGAATGTTTATATGTACTTGAATAATAAACTACCTTTAAAAAAAAAAATTGCCGGCTCAAGATTAGCCACTATAATTCCCCACTTAATTGATCCGGCCCAATCAGGCTTTGTGAAAGGCAGAACAGCCACCCTAAACATAAGAAAGGTTCTAGCAGCTCTGGAGATCGCCAAACATTTGTCGGGCGTTCGTCCAGGCCATCATGACCCTGACCCTGGACGCAGAAAAATCCTTCGACAGCTTTAGTTGCAAATGGCTACATATGGTAATGTCGAACATGGGTTTCAAAGGCCCCTTTGCGCACCTAATCAGTACCATGTATTCTGCACCTGCGGCCAGGTTGGTGGTGGAGGGTCTCCTCACCGACTAATTTAAGTTACATAAGAGCACGAGACAGGGTTGTTCCCTATCCCCACTCCTGTTCAACTTAGCCCTAGAGCCCCTATCCAGACATATAACCTACCAAGCCCCTCTACATGGTATAAAATGCGGGGAGACAGAACTACACTCCTCTCTGTTCACGGACGATGTACTCATATTTACAGCAAACACGGCGGCAGATATGTCAACAATCAAAAGCATCTTTGATAATTTCAGATTCTGCTCAGGCCTCCGCATCAATTACAACAAAAGCAAAATTCTCCCAATAGGACCTCCTTCAAATCCCTCCTGTATCTCCAACTCCCCATTTATGATAGCTCACTCCCTATTACCTACCTGGGTATCAAGATTGGCAAACTACCAACCTCACTCTATCACCTCAACTATCCCCCTCTCATAGCCAAAATTACTCAAGAACTAAGTAGCTGGATGGATCTCCCTCTCTCGCTCCTGGGGAGGTGCCACCTGGTCAAAATGGTCAGCTTTGCACGCCTACTGTACCCCCTACAAACACTGACACTTCTCCTGAAACATAAAGACATTAAAATTCTGAAAAAAGCTATTTCACGATTCATTTGGCAGGAAAGGCGACCACGTATAACTAACAAAATTGCACCCCCCTAGGAGGGAGGGGGCGTTAGCCTCCCCAACATTAGAATCTATAATATAGCATGTCTCTTTAGATACAGCATGGACTGGGTTACAAGGTCTTCACGCTACTCTAACTATAACCTGGAGACCTTGTTGATTCACCCTCACTCTCTGGTAGCTATCCTACACATAAGATGGAAGATGCTGCCCCCTGACATGCAGCATAACCTCCTCCTACGAGATACAGCACTTGCCTGGAGAGAACACAGGAAATTAACCAAACTTTCTCCATACATGTCAACATATCTCTCCATTCGGGGCAACATCAATTTCCCTGTGGGGATGGAACACAAGACCTTCCTACATTGGGAACAACAAGAGTTCTCCATCCCCAAATCCCACATCTTCCATTTCTGGCAATGTATCAGCTTTATTCGTGCCTCTTGCCTAGAGGGCAGCAAAAGGTTCTGGAAAAACATACCGGACCACTTAATTCAAGGGGGCTCATACACAATTTTGGATATCTACAAACCACTCCTGCTACAGGCCTCCCTCCATTTGGCCATGTCTTCAGTGGCCAATTGGAACAGAGACTTTCCTGAACCAGGCCTAGTGGACAAGATTATGAATGGCTTTAATTAAACACTCAAAATGACCCCCACCGAAATATGGAGAGAAACGCAACTCAAGCTAATACATCAGGCCTTTATCCCCTTTCTCTCAGACAAGACAAACCCCCTAGCCACATGCTGTCTGCTCTGCAAACATCGCAGACCTACATTAACCCACCGCTTTTGGTCATGCGCTTAAATAGGGGCCTTCTGGGATCAAGTCATTACCTACATCAACAGCATCACTCTTCTCATGCTCCCAAAAGACACTTTACTCCTTATCTTTGGATTCTGGGACAAGCAACTGATACAATGGTCCTCTTCCATTGACCCCCACCTCAGAGACTGGACTTTAGTATGCCTATTAGTGGCTCGGAGATCTATCTTGCAAAATTGGACTTCCTCCTCCTGTCCAGCGGTACCACAGGTCAAGAGGAAACTGACATCTCTCCTTTACAAGGATAAACTCAATACTGACTTTCACGAACCCCACTCCAATGCCCTTTTCTACTGGAGATGGCAAGCATTCATTGAAGCTACCCTTCCCCAAGAGGAGATTGACAACCTTAGTGACCCTTTCACCTATTCCATGGGACCTTCGTCCAATTTCTTGTCAAATTTCACCCAAAATGACACCACCTAAACATCACCCATCACAGGGTGCTACCAGGAACCAAAGACTCTTGGCAGTTCCTCTCCTGGTTGGCATTGTATCTATGGCATGTGCTGGTTGCTACTAACATCTCTCATAAAATATCTCATAGCTGTTACGTCACTGTTGGAAGTGGGCTCTTCCTCCCCATCCTCCCTCCTCCCCCCCTCATACAATACTTTAACTTGTAATACCAGAGACCCATCCAGTGGTTCATACCTAGGCTATTTAGTAACCCCATGTTGTTTCTATGCTACAATTATATATCTGCTACCTTCAAATTTCAGGGCCTCTGAAAACGTGATAGGTAGTGAGGAGTAAAATCACCATTTTACGCCCTTAGAAAGCCTGAAGACAGGGATTGGTTTTTGGGGTACGCAAGATCTGCTCGTATCGTGTCCTGGCCATGGAAGCAAAGTACACGAGCATATGGTGAATTCGAGCATATGGTGAATTGGGTCAGTAGACCAATATGACCGCAACTCAGATTTTTTAACTATGCCCATGAGGAGGGAAAGGCCCAGAAAGGTCTTAAATTCTGGAACCATAATAGGTTTCCAGTGTCTGGCAAGTGACAATTGGAGATTAGTGGCAATGTATTGACCAGCATACAAATTGCTTTGGTCCACAATAGATCTATAGAGAGCTTCCATGATAAACAGCGAATAAAAATGACGTGATGTAAAATCAACTGTTTCCACCTGAATTACGGGTTGGCCAGTGAATGGGGAAGTACGGGCTCTGTATCAGTGGTGCATCAGTGGTGCGCTGCTAATTAGGACCATGGGCTCTGTGGGCCTGTCTTTGTCTTGGTGGCTGCGCCACACTACTTGTGCTAGCCATTGCACCAACTTGAACTGCACTGCACCACGTCACCAAGTGTTACTGCAGTGCTAGTTGTACAACCAGGATGTACTAGGCCGCTGGTCCTTGCCAGTTCATCAGAAGGATGAGCGGGGCTAGTACTCGCTCTCTGCTCCATATGAGAGCCCTGCTGTTCTTGCACCCCAACAACAGCAGAATGGGGTCAGGTACACCTGACCTTAGCAGGGACCACAACTCCGTCGTCAGAGCTATCCGATAGGGTGCCGCTGCTGTCTACGGGTTCATATACTGAGCCTGAATCTGACAGTGAGGCTTCCCCATCGCTCTCGTCTGTCATTCTCGTGTAGGCCTCTTCACTAGTGTACCTCGGATTTGACATTTTGGGCTCTATATTTATAGGTACACTAGTGTGACTCACAGGCAAAAGAGCGCACCTGGTTGTCAGAGCCTGCTTCAATCGCTACCAAAATCATTGTTAGCGTTTGCAGGGATCAGGCCTGACTCTGCGAACACTGCAGTTACGTATGTTGTGTTTTGTAAGTGTCAGCGATCTATTTGATCCTGCACTTGGTTGGGCTGAGCTGGGCGGAGGGGCTAAACGCAGGTGCTAGCAGGTATCTAGGCTGATCCCGCTAACTCAGTGTTTTTAGAACACTAATCTACTGGGGATGCTAATATAGATCTGATAAGATCACAGATATTGATCTGTTCAGATACTATACTACTAATTGACCTATCTAGTGTGTGTGTGTGCGTGTACCTGACACTAATCTGACCCTGCCGAGGATTGACGCTGATCCTAACTCAGACTAAAACCTAACTGAGGTCACCGCCGGGCGATCAGGGCATATAAATATATATACACAAAAGTGAGTATACCCCTTGCATAAACCGCTGTATGGTCTTGGCCACCATGCTCCAGCTCAGTTTCACGGTCTTGGCAATCTTCTTATAGCCTAGGCCATCTTTATGTAGAGCAACAATTCTTTTTTTTTCAGATCCACAGAGCGTTCTTTGCCATGAGGTGCCATGTTGAACTTACAGTGCCCAGTATGAGAGAGTGAGAGCGATAACACTAAGTTTAACACAACTGTTCCCATTCACACCTGAGACCTTGTAACACTAACGAGTCACAGGACACGGGGAGGGAAAATGGCTAATTGGGCCCAATTTGGACATTTTCACTTAGGGGTGTACTCACTTTTGTTGCCATCAGTTTAGACATTAATGGCTGTGTGTTAAGTTATTTTGAGGGGACAGCAAATTTACACTTATGCAAGCTGTACACTCACTACTTTGCATTGTAGCAAAGTGTCATTTCGTCAGTGTTATCACATGAAAATATATAATAAAATATTTACAAAAATGTGAGGGGTGTACTCACTTTTGTGAGATACTGTAATATATATGTATATATATATATATATATATATATATATATATATATATATATATATATATACACACACAGTCAGGTCCATAAATATTGGGACATCGACACAATTCTAATCTTTTTGGCTCTATACACCACCACAATGGATTTGAAATGAAACGAACAAGATGCCATTTAACTGCAGACTTTCAGCTTTAATTTGAGGGTATTTACATCCAAATCAGGTGAATGTGTAGGAATTACAACAGTTTGTATATGTACCTCACACTTTTTAAGGGACCAAAAGTAATGGGACAGATTAACAATCATAAATCAAACTTTCACTTTTTAATACTTGGCTGCAAATCCTTTGCAGTCAATTACAGCCTGAAGTTTAGAATGCATAGACATCACCAGATGCTGTAGAGAAAAAATATTGAAAAAACTTGGGACTTTAATGGTACCATAAAGAAACCACCATAACTACAGGATATGTAAAATGGTACACATTTTATTAATTAGCATTAAAAAATATTCATAAAAACTATTTCAGAAATTGAGTTCCTGCATGATAGTGGGCTGGACTAGCTATTGTATGCTACTAGTGGTAACTAATAACCTAGCACCCCACAGTGGTCTCCATGTACAGTGCATATCATAGAAATGCTACAACCAGAGAGGATTGTTCAACAGAATTAGCTGTATACTATATTGTCCTTTATGGGCAACAAGATGGTATGATTACATAGCTAGTGCCCACAGTCATGCAGCGAAGCTCAATCTTTACATGTTTTGCGTTACAAACATCAACGTTTCCTCAGAAGATAGAGGGGTATGATCAGTTCTCACCATCCTCACGGATGGGTTAGGAGCTGTACGTGGGCGGCACCCCCGAGACTCACGGGGGAACCCCCTTGGTGGGCTTCGGGGTTGTTCTCTCCCCCTAACTTGCGCCGCTTCCCAGCGGCGCATGCGTGGGTGGTAGAGTTGATTGCCGGGCCGTTAGGCGTCATTAGGGAGTGGGCGGGACCCACCTCTTTGACGTCACGGTCGGGACGTACTTGAGGTGGCGCCGACAGTCGAGCGGTGTTCACACTCGTGTCGGACGAACGCTCGAAGGAATCACAGGCAATTAGACTACAACATTCAGACGCCGTAAGTACTCGGGCCTGCATAGGACATGTGGATGGGGGGTTATGGTTGTTTCGATTCCTGCCTTCCCTCTCTCTGCTACTATGCTTTCTTTTGGTCCCCTTCATGTGGTGGGTAACTGCTCCGAAACGGATAGGTAATTAAGCCTTGCACTATACTTATATTACAGGGGAACTAGTAAATCCATTGATCTACACACCGTGTGTCCCAACGATAGAATTCCTATAGCAGCAATCCCTCATTCGACCTAGATAGGATATCTTCAAACATATGAGTATGCATCTATAAACTATACTTTTCAGGTACAATATAAATCAGATCAGGCAATGTCTTTATTTTATTTTATATATGAATATCTGGGCGGACCCCTGTCGGTTAGATGGTGGATACAAGGGCCGACGAATGTGTGGAAGTGTGGCAACTTACCTGTGCAGTGTCAGTTAAGTGAGTCTTTATTACAGAACTGTATGTAACAGTTGAATCAATGTTATTGCATAATATTTAAACTGTGATCATCTGTATTACAGACTTTTTCAAAGACCCTGTATCTATACCCCTCTATCTTCTGAGGAAGCGTTGATGTTTATAACGCAAAACATGTAAAGATTGAGCTTCGCTGCATGACTGTGGGCACCAGCTATGTAATCATGCCATCTTGTTGCCCATAAAGGAAGATATAGTATACAACTAATTCTGTTGAACAATCCTCTCTGGTTGTAGCATTTCTATGATATGCACTGTACATGGAGACCACTGTGGGGTACTAGGTTATTAGTTACCACTAGTAGCATACAATAGCTAGTCCGGCCCACTATCATGCAGGAACTCAAGGGGATAGAAGAATTTCTGAAATAGTTTTTATGAATATTTTTTAATGCCAATTAATAAAATTTGTACCATTTTACATATCCTGTAGTTATGGTGGTTTCTTTATGGTACCATTAAAGTCACAAGTTTTTTCAATATTTTTTTCTCTATGTCTAATTAGGGATGTGGTACCTTTACTATAACTGAGGTCCCTGGTAGCCACCCAGTTAGGACCTTATAGCCAGTGTTTTCTCTCTATCACCAGATGCTGGGTTTCATCCTTGGTGATGCTCTGCCAGGCCTCTACTGCAACTGTCTTCAGTTCCTGCTTGTTCTTGGGGCATTTTCCCTTCAGTTTTGTCTTCAGCAAGTGAAATGCATGCTCAATCGGATTTAGGTCAGGTTATTGACTTGGCCATTGCATAACATTCCACTTCTTTCCCTTAAAACTCTTTGATTGCTTTCGCAGTATGCTTCGGGTCATTGTCCATCTGCACTGTGAAGCGCCGTCTAATGAATTCAGAATTCATCCTGCTGCTTTTGTCAGCAGTCACATCATCAATAAATACAAGAGAACCAGTTCCATTGGCAGCCATACATGCCCACGCCATGACACTACCACCACCATGCTTCACTGATGAGGTGGTATGCTTTGGATCATGAGCAGTTCCTTTCCTTCTCCATACTCTTCTCTTCCCATCACTCTGGTACAAGTTGATCTTGAAAAAATAGGAATACCGCGCTACCACAGTAAAGATTGCAGCTGCCAGCACGACAATTACCAAATTGGGAGATGCTAATGTTAACAGAGAGTGCGGCGCTTGTGTTATAGTAAATACTGTATATACATCAAAATATGTTCTACAATATCACGTAAGCATGGGGATACCATAAAAACCATATGCTGGTATGACAGGTTAAAAAACCAAACTAAGCAAATAAGGTTATGGAGGAACCCCCATATGAGAATAATACTCCACAGTGAAGTCTATCTCTTGATAATTGAAGTGATATTTCTTCCTCAGAAATTCAAATATTTCAGTGGTCAGGTGCTCTTAGTGACAGGTGATAAAAGTGACATCCAATGTTAGTGAGTGTGCTTACCAGAAGCTGGTAGGCCACCAGCAAAAGATGTATGGACTTGTTGTTCACATCGCAAG
Organism: Glandirana rugosa; assembly: GCA_018402905.1. NCBI lineage: Eukaryota > Metazoa > Chordata > Amphibia > Anura > Ranidae > Glandirana > Glandirana rugosa. The sequence goes on along the minus strand of BLSH010113731.1, from coordinate 241,160 downwards.
TAGTTCAAACGGGCATGGTGAATCAAGTGACAAGTGATAAGAATGGTGCTCCAAGTGGTAGTTATGAGAAGTGGGTATGCTTACCAGAAGCCAGTAATCAACCAGCAGAAGTGATTATGGAGACTCAGAAAAGGTAGAGAAGTGGTAGTGGTTCCTCAGGATGTCGTCATTTCCGGAAGTGACGCGGGGAGATCACACCGGAAATGACCCGGTGAATACAGAGCGCGGGTCCTTACAGTGGGTGGAGCCGCGCCTTCAGCCCCAATAGTGTGTGATTATGAGGGAAGGGGCTGTGCCATGCAAAAATGCATTAGCACAAACATCCGTCTGATACCACGGGCGCCATGTTGTAGACCATAGGACGGGTACAATGTAAATAAACAAAACACATTATGTATAGGTTAAATCATATACATATAGATATAAAATACATTCCCTCACAAAACGACCTTATTGTAAACCAGATTATTCTTGGGTCAGTATTCCCTACATATCTGTACAGTGGGGATGAGTGCTACGGGAATATGGTGTGGGAAGTCGGATTAACAATTAATTCAACCTAAATATAAATATCAGGAGAACATATCTAAAAACAGAATATATATATAAAAAAGGAGAATATATATATATATAAAAACAAAATATATATATATATATAAAAAGCGGAAACAAATGGTGTGCAAAACGGACCTCATTGTTAATGGTTAAAAGAGACTCATCGTATCACAAATTACTAATAATCCAGCTATATACAGTTGGACATACCACAAAGATAACCTCATAGATAATTATGTTGCGTCGGTTATAAAATGTAATTCGGAAGAAAATAGAGAAATAGGGGACATAGTTGACAAGATCGCATAAAATTGGTGATAGAGGAGAAATATATTGCAATTAGGCTTGGTTGATAAAAGAGTTAATGTCCCAGTCTATGTTCAGGCCATAGGGCTGATAGCACCGGAGTTGGTGTATCCAGAAGGTTTATAATTGTGAAACCCCCCTACGTACTGCGCCTCCACGCCATGGGGGTACGTATTTGTCAATAATTTGAAAAGTCGTGCCTCTACGATCCCTGTTGTGACATCTTAAATAGTGTTTTGGTACACTATGGTTTGTCTTGCCTTTGTAAATATTGGTAATGTGTTCATTAACTCTGATGGTAAATGATTGAATAGTCCTTCCTACATACTGCTTATTACATGGACAGGTTAAGAGGTAGACTACATTTTTTGTATCGCAAGTGCAGAATTGTTTCATTTGATAGGAGCGGCCAGTTATAGAGGAACTAAATTCTGTGGTTTTCCTGCTCCGTAGGGCATTCAGATGACACACCCTACACTTATGGCACTTGTAATATCCAACTAAGTTGTGAAAAAAGGACAGCTTTTTTGGGGGGTCGATGACGTTGGGGGCTATCTTCTTCCTTAGTGAAGGAGCACCCCTGAAAACTACAGTAGGTACTTCAGGCAGTTGTGGGCCTAGCACTTTGTCGTTCCTCAGGACAGGCCAGTCTTTTTTTATGATAGATTTAAGTTGCCTGTGTTGTATCGAATACGAAGTGAAGAGAGCCCATCTGTGATCATTATTCTCCCTTCTTGGCCTATCGAGGAGTAATTCTGAGCGATCCACTTGTAGTGACTTTTGAATTTTTTGATCTAGTAGATTCTTATCGTATCCTTTCTCCTCAAATCTGTCTCTCAAGATATTTGCTTGGGTCAGAAAAGCCTCAGTGCTGGTACAGTTGCGGCGTAGTCTTAGGAACTGGCTTTTAGGAACCCCTCTGAGCCAGGGACGGTGATGGCAACTGTCCATGGATATATGCCCATTACGGTCAGTGGATTTGAAGAACGTTTTTGTGTGGATCTGACCACTTCGTATTTCTATATCAAGATCCAAGAAATGGATACGTTCTTGACTGTACTCAAGTGATAGTAGGATACCTCTGTTGTTATGATTTAGGTCTTTGATAAAAATTTCCAGTGAGGCAGCTGTACCTCTCCACAGTAACAGAACATAAGTTGATCTTGGTCTCATCTGTCCATAGGATGTTGTTCCAGAACTGTGAAGGCTTTTTTAGATGTTGTTTGGCAAACTCTAATCTGGCCTTCCTGTTTTTGAGGCTCACCAATGGTTTAAATCTTGTGGTGAACCCTCTGTATTCCCTCTGGTGAAGTCTTCTCTTGATTGTTGACTTTGACACACATACACCTACCTCCTGGAGAGTGTTCTTGATCTGGCCAACTGTTGTGTTGACACCACCTACTGACTTCTTAAGAAAGGGACCACTTCTTTTGTGGGAAGTGTTGTCAACCGGTCTAGTTCTTGTGAGAGGTCCTCCATCCACAT
>BLSH010113731.1:226344-238311 GCA_018402905.1 Glandirana rugosa | reverse complement strand
AAAAAAAATTACCCCAGGTTGTTCATGCAGATGGTGGCCAGTCTGAACTGATATCTAGATTCTTTTTTCCAGGGAAGGTGTACTGACTCAAGCAATCTTATTTTTCTGGGTCAGTACTTTATTTGTTGTTATTTGTCAGAGCTACTTATTAGTTCTGTTGTCAACTTCCCAGATTGCATGACTAACAATGTGTCTACAGCTGCATATTACAGTAGAACCATTTAGTCATGGCCAAAAACATTCTGCGTGGCACAAATAACCAATTTCTCATGGAATAATTTGTCAATCAAACGCTATTTGAGTGTGAACAAAGGCATACACAGATGCTGTCTCATGAGAGTTCAACTGTTACACCATGATATCAACATCGTTCATAGTCTAAAATAGGAATTACATAGATAACAGTCCATTGTATTCCTTCACAATGTCAACCCAGTACAGTGTGTACACATATGTGTGTCCTAATACAACTAAAGGCTTCTTTGTAGTGCACAAGCCACAAAGTAAGCAAAAAAAGTTACAGAAAACTTGGGAAATCTGGGGCAGTCTTCCTGACTAAACCAAATCCTCCTTCATTTGTGTCCCACACTCTCCCCATCCAGAGAGACTGCTATATTGTACTGGAACAATGTCTAGCTTTTAAGTAGAAAAAGTGTAGCCAGGTGCAGGCTACCATAGTGTTAATGCGGTGGACAATACCTCCTTTGCTGCAGCCTGCTCCTGTTTCCCTCTAGTGCTGTACTGAGACTGTCACAGCACACTTCTAAGCCAGGAAGCAAAGGACCGGGGGATTTGTAGTTTCGTGTTCATGCCATAACTGGATTTCTGAGTCCCACTCAGCTTACATCTCCCAACAAGCTGCAAATCAAGAAGGAGGATTATGGGAGAGGCTAGAAAAGAAGTGTGCTGAGCAGGCCCACTCTCTTCTCCTCAGGATCGACCTGTGGTTGCCCAACCCGCCGTTTGGCTGCTGTGCTTGCGTTCTGCCAGGAGCCTGTGAGAAATTGTTGTCCCCGCCTGTGAGGGATCGCATTGCCGTGTGACACCAGAGGGCCCTGTATCTTGAGAACAACTGCCTTCAGGATTTGGTGAGCGGGCTCATGCCCACGTCCCTTTTCTTGTTATGTCAGCAGCATACAACACATGGACTCTGCATGCAGATATCATAATGTGGATTCCAGAGGGATTCATCCCTTTCTAATACACCCACCATTTACCTACTGACTGCTAGAGTCTTTAATTCTTTCTTAAGAATTTCCCTTTCCTCAGGGGTCAAGTCCTGGGAAAAAAGTGTGGGAACTCACCCAAGATTCCCCCCCCCCCCACCTCAAAAATAACAAAAAGTGTGTGTGTGTGTGTGTGTGTATATATATATACAGTATTTTACAAAAGTGAGTACACCCCTCACATTTTTGTAAATATATTATTATATCTTTTCATGTGACAACACTGAAGAAATGACTCTTTGCTACAATGTAAAGTAGTGAGTGTACAGCTTGTATAACAGTGTAAATTTGCTGTCCCCTCAAAATAACTCAACACACAGCCATTAATGTCTAAACCGCTGGCTACAAAAATGAGTACACCCCTAAGTGAAAATGTCCAAATTGGGCCCAAAGTGTCAATATTTTGTGTGGCCACCATTATTGTCCAGCACTGCCTCAACCCTCTTTGGAATGGAGTTCACCAGTGCTTCACAGGTTGTCACTGGAGTCCTCTTCCACTCCTCCATGAGGACATTATGGAGCTGGTGGATGTTAGAGACCTTGCGCTCCTCCAACTTCCATTTGAAGATGCCCCACAGATGCTCAATAGGGTTTAGGTCTGGAGACATGATTGGCCAGTCCATCACCTTTACCTTCAGCTTCTTTAGCAAGGCAGTGGTCGTCTTGGAGGTTTGTTTGGGGTCGTTATCATGTTGGAATACTGCCCTGTGGCCCAGTCTCCAAAAGGAGGGGATCATTCTCTGCTTCAGTATGTCACAGTACATGTTGGCATTCATGGTTCCCTCAATGAACTGTAGCTCCCCAGTGCCGGTAGCACTCATGCAGCCCCAGACCATGATGCTCCCACCACCATGCTCGACTGTAGGCAAGACACACTTGTCTTTGTACTCCTCACCTGGTTGCCGCCACACATGATTGACACCATCTGAACCAAATAATTTAATCTTGGTCTCGTCAGAACACAGTACATGGCTCCAGTAATCCATGCCCTTAGTATGCTTGTCTTCAACAAACTGTTTGGGAGCTTTCTTGTGCATCATCTTTAGAAGCGGCTTCCCTCTGAGACAACAGCCATGCAGACCAATTTGATGCAGTGTGCGCATATGGTCTGAGCACTGACAGGCTGGCCCCCCACCCCTTTAACCTCTGCAGCAATGCTGGCAGCACTCATATGTCTATTTCCCAAAGACAACCTCAGGATATGATGCTGAGCACGTGCACTCAACATCTTTGGTCAACTATGGTGAGGCCTGTTCTGAGTGGAACCTGTCCTTTTAAACCGCTCTATGGTCTTGACCACCATGCCTTAGCTCAGGTTAAGGGTCTTGGCAATCTTCTTATAGCCTAGGCCATCTTTATGTAGAGCAACAATTCTTTTTTTCAGATCCTCAGAGAGTTATTTGCCATGAGGTGCCATATTGAACTTCCAGTGATCAGTATGAGAGAGTGAGAGTGATAACACCAAATTTAACACACCTGCTCCCCATTCACACCTAAGACCTTGTAACACTCATGAGTCACATGACACTGGGGAGGGAAAATGGCTAATTGGGCCCAATTTGGACATTTTCACTTAGGGGTGTACTCACTTTTGTTGACAGCGGTTTAGAAACAAATGGCTGTGTGTTGATTTATTTTGAGGGGACAGCAAATTTACACTGTTATACAAGCTGTACACTCACTACTTCACATTGTAGCAACGTGTCATTTCTTCAGTGTTGTCACATGAAAAGATAGAATAAAATATTTACAAAAATGCAAGGGGTGTACTCACTTTTGTGAGATACTGTATATATAAACTTAACTGAGGTCACCACCGGGCGATCAGGCCCGGCGGTGACCTCAGTTAGGTTTTAGTCTAAGTGTCTAAGGTTCAGATTAGTGTCAGGTGCACGCACACACACACACACACTAGATAGGTCAGTTAATAGTATAGTATCTGAACAGATTAATATCTGTGATCTGATCAGATCTATATTAGCATTGTACATATATATTACCATTACTATTATGTACTGTATACATTGTAGCAAAGTGTAATTTCTTCAGTGTTGTCACATGAAAAGATATAATAAAATATAAAATATTTACAAAAATGTGAGGGCTGAGATACTGTATAAATATATATATATATTATACATACTCCTTTTTTAACAAATAAAGTGCAACATTTATTGTAAGGTGCCAGTTTACGAGGACATCTCCAAAATTCACATGCATTAAACAAATAAATATAGAACAGATGTAACAAAATAATTTAACCACTTCAATACCATGCACTTTCCCCCCTTCCCGCCCAGACCAATTTTCAACTTTCAGCGTTGTTGCATTTTACATGATAATTGCGCGGTCGTGTGATATTGTACCTAAACAAAATTTTTATCATTTTTTTCCCACAAATAGAACTTTCTTTTGGTTGTATTTAATCACCTTTTCCGTCACAAAACTTTGTAAATTCTCCTTCACTGATGGGCACTGATGGGGCTGCACTGATGAGGTGGCACTTATATGCAGCACTGATGGGCACTGATAGGCAGCACTGACGGGCACTGATATGTGGCACTGATATGCAGCGCTGATGGGCACTGATATGCATTGCTGATGGGCACTCATAGGTGGTACTGATGGGCACTGATACGTGGCACTGGGCACTGATATGTGGCACTGATGGGCACTGATAGGTGCCACTTGGCATTGATATCTGTCATTTATAGGTAACACTGATGGGTAGCACTGATAGGTGGCACTGATGGGCACTGATATGTGGCACTGGTGGGCACTGATAGATGGGCACAGTTCCATCCCTATTGGGCATTGTGTGCCCCTTACTGGGTGGTCTTGGGTGGCATCCCTGATGGTCCCTGGGTGGCATCCCTGGTGGTCCCTGGGTGGCATCCCTGGTGGTCTCTGGGTGGCATCCTTGTGTGGGTTCCCCGATGGTGTTGGGCGGGCTCCCTGGTGGTCCTGGGTGGCGATCCTAGGGGGGCTGTGCTGATAAACAATCAGCGCAGACCCCCCCCCCCCGTCAGGAGAACCACTGATCGGCTCTCCTCTACTCGCGTCTGCAGACACGAGTAAAGAAAAAGCTGATAAATGGCTCTTCCTGTTTACACTATGATCAGCCGTGATTCGTCATGGCTGGTCACATGGCAAAGAGCTTCTGACAGAAGCTCTTTATCTAGATCGGAGATGCGGTGTGTCAGACTGACACACCGCACCACTGATCGCCGCGCTGCACGGCCCCACGGGCGCGCGCCGACTTGTTATCTTGCTGGATGTCATATGACGCCCAGTCAGGATAACTGAACCACTTCCCGGCCATCATTCTGCATACCGCGGTAGGGAAGTGGTTAACCTGAATTCTATTCTAAAAAAAAAAAAAACACAATGTGTGATAATGGTTTCCTTGCAGGGAACTTCTAAAACAAATTACAATGAATGAGGGCCCCTTCTGCACCATGTCTCTATGAAGGGCCTTTTTGAGGCCTGGGGGCCCCTCCTGCACTATGTTTCTTTGCAGGCTCTGATATGCAGGGCCCCTCCTGCCCCAAGGTGTCCACACACATGTGTTGGTCTGTGTAGAGGAGTGAGGTTGGGATTGCTGAGGGTGCTGGCCCGGGGCCCCTCTCCTCAGGCTGCCTGTATTGATTGTGCAAAGTGGGGCCCAGGCCGTTCACTCCTCAGTGCTCATCAAATGCAGCCTGATCAGTGCCCATCAGTGCAGCCTTACCAGTGCCCATCAATGCAGCCTGATCAGTGCCCATCAATTCAGCCTTACCAGTGTCCATCAAATGCAGCCTTGCCAGTGCCCATCAAATGCAGGCTTGCCAGTGCCCATCAAACGCAGTCTTGTCAGTGCCCATCAAATGCAGTCTTGTCGGTGCCCATCAAAAGCAGCCTTACCAGTGCCCATCAATGTAGTTTTACCAGTGCCCATCAAATTCAGCCTTACCAGTGCTCATCAATGCAGCCTTACCAGTGCCCATGAATGCAGCCCTACCAGTGTCCTTCATTGCAGCCTCACCAGTGCCCATCAATGCAGCCTTACCAGTGCCCAGCAAATGCAGCCTCATCAGTGCCCAGCAATGCATCTTGATCAGTGCCCAGCAAAGCAGCCCCACCAGTGCCTGGCAAAGCAGCTTTACCAGTGCCCATTAAATGCAACCTCATCAGTGCCCAGCAATGCAGCCTGATCTGTGCCCAGTAATGCAGCTTGATCAGTGCCCAGCAAAGTAGCCTCACCAGTGCCCAGCATTGCAGCCTCACCAGTGCCCATCATTGCAGCCTCACCAGTGCAATGCGGCCTCACCAGTGCCCATTGATACAGCCTCACCAGTGCTTATCAATGCAGCCTTACCAGTGTCCTTCATTGCAGCCTCACAAGTGCCCATAAATGCAGCCTTACCAGTGCCCATCAATGCAACCTGATCAGTGCCCATCAATGCAGCCTCACCAGTGCCCGGCAAATCAGCTTTACCAGTGCCCAGTGAATGCAACCTGATCTGTGCCCAGTAATGCAGCTTAATCAATGCCCAGCAGTGCAGCTTGATCAGTGCCCAGCAAAGCAGCCTCACCAGTGCCCAGCATTGCAGCCTCACCAGTGCCCAGCAAATGCAGCCTCATCAGTGCCCAGCAATGCAGCTTGATCAGTGCCCAGCAATGCAGCTTGATCAGTGCCCAGCAAAGCAGCCTCACCGTTGCCCATCATTGCAGCCTCACCAGTGCAATGCGGCCTTACCAGTGCCCATAGAAACAGCCTTACCAGTGCCCATCAATGCAGGCTTACCAGTGTCCTTCATTTCAGCCTCACCAGTGCCCATCAATGCAGCATTACCAGTGCCTATCAATGCAGCCTGATCAGTGCCCATCAATGCAGCCTTACCAGTGCCCAGTAAATGCAGCCTCATCAGTGCCCAGCAGTGCAGCTTGATCAGTGCCCAGCAAAGCAGCCTCCCCAGTGCCCGACAAAGCAGCTTTACCAATGCCCAGTAAATGCAACCTCATCAGTGCCCAGCAATGCAGCCTGATCTCTGCCCAGTAATGCAGCTTGATCAGTGCCCAGCAATGCAGCTTGATCAGTGCCCAGCAAAGTAGCCTCACCAGTGCCCAGCATTGCAGCCTCACCAGTGCCCATCATTGCAGCCTCACCAATGCAATGTGACCTTACCAGTGCCCATTGATACAGCCTCACCAGTGCCCATCAATGGAGCCTTACCAGTGTCCTTCATTCCAGCCTCACCAGTGCCCATCAATGCAGCATTACCAGTGCCCATCAAATGCAGCCTTGCCAGTGCCCATCAAATGCAGGCTCGCCAGTGCCCATCAAATGCAGTCTTGTCGGTGCCCATCAAAAGCAGCCTTACCAGTGCCCATCAATGTAGTCTTACCAGTGCCCATCAAATTCAGCCTTACCAGTGCTAATCAATGCAGCCTTACCAGTGCCCATGAATGCAGCCCTACCAGTGTCCTTCATTGCAGCCTCACCAGTGCCCATCAATGCAGCCTTACCAGTGCCCAGCAAATGCAGCCTCATCAGCGCCTAGCAATGCAGCTTGATTAGTGCCCAGCAAAGCAGCCCCACCAGTGCCTGGCAAAGCAGCTTTACCAGTGCCCAGTAAATGCAACCTCATCAGTGCCCAGCAATGCAGCCTGATCTGTGCCCAGTAATGCAGCTTGATCAGTGCCCAGCAAAGTAGCCTCACCAGTGCCCAGCATTGCAGCCTCACCAGTGCCCATCATTGCAGCCTCACCAGTGCAATGCGGCCTTACCAGTGCCCATTGATACAGCCTCACCAGTGCTTATCAATGCAGGCTTACCAGTGTCCTTCATTTCAGCCTCACCAGTGCCCATCAATGCAGCCTTACCAGTGCCAATCAATGCAACCTGATCAGTGCCCATCAATGCAGCCTTACCAGTGCCCAGCAAATGCAGCCTCATTAGTGCCCAGCAATGCAGCTTGATCAGTGCCCAGCAAAGCAGCCTCACCAGTGCCCGGCAAAGCAGCTTTACCAGTGCCCAGTAAATGCAACCTCATCAGTGCCCAGCAATGCAGCCTGATCTGTGCCCAGTAATGCAGCTTGATCAGTGCCCAGCAAAGTAGCCTCACCAGTGCCCAGCATTGCAGCCTCACCAGTGCCCATCATTGCAGCCTCACCAGTGCAATGCAGCCTTACCAGTGCCCATTGATACAGCCTCACCAGTGCTTATCAATGCAGGTTTACCAGTGTCCTTCATTTCAGCCTCACCAGTGCCCATCAATGCAGCCTTACCAGTGCCCATCAATGCAACCTGATGAGTGCCCATCAATGCAGCCTTACCAGTGCCCAGCAAATGCAGCCTCATTAGTGCCCAGCAATGCAGCTTGATCAGTGCCCAGCAAAGCAGCCTCACCAGTGCCCGGCAAAGCAGCTTTACCAGTGCCCAGTAAATGCAACCTCATCAGTGCCCAGCAATGCAGCCTGATCTGTGCCCAGTAATGCAGCTTGATCAATGCCCAGCAATGCAGCTTGATCATTGCCCAGCAAAGCAGCCTCACCAGTGCCCAGCATTGCAGCCTCACCAGTGCCCAGCAATGTAGCTTGATCAGTACCCAGCAATGCAGCTTGATCAGTGCCCAGCAAAGCAGCCTCACCAGTGCCCATCATTGCAGCCTCCCCAGTGCAATGCGGCCTTACCCCTGCTTATAGAAACAGCCTTACCAGTGCCCATCAATGCAGGCTTACCAGTGTCCTTCATTTTAGCCTCACCAATGCCCATCAATGCAGCATTACCAGTGCCTATCAATGCAGCCTGATCAGTGCCCATCAATGCAGCCTTACCAGTGCCCAGCAAATGCAGCCTCATCTGTGCCCAGTAATGCAGCTTGATCAGTGCCCAGCAAAGTAGCCTCACCAGTGCCCAGTATTGTAGCCTCACCAGTGCCCATCATTGCAGCCTCACCAGTGCAATGCAGCCTTACCAGTGCCCATTGATACAGCCTCACCAGTGCTTATCAATGCAGCCTTACCAGTGTCCTTCTTTGCAGCCTCACCAGTGCCCATAAATGCAGCGTTACCAGTGCCCATCAATGCAACCTGATCAGTGCCCATCAATGCAGCCTTACCAGTTCCCAGCAAATGCAGCCTCATCAGTGTCCAGCAATGCAGCTTGATCAGTGCCCAGCAAAGCAGCCTCACCAGTGCCCGGCAAAGCAGCTTTACCAGTGCCCAGTAAATGCAACCTCATCAGTGCCCAGCAATGCAGTCTGATCTGTGCCCAGTAATGCAGCTTGATCAATGCCCAGCAATACAGCTTGATCAGTGCCCAGCATTGCAGCCTCACCAGTGCCCATCATTGCAGCCTCACCAGTGCAATGCAGCCTTACCAGTGCCCATTGATACAGCCTCACCAGTGCTTATCAATGCAGGCTTACCAGTGTCCTTCATTTCAGCCTCACCAGTGCCCATCAATGCAGCCTTACCAATGCCTATCAATGCAACCTGATCAGTGCCCATCAATGCAGCCTTACCAGTGCCCAGCAAATGCAGCCTCATTAGTGCCCAGCAATGCAGCTTGATCAGTGCCCAGCAAAGCAGCCTCACCAGTGCCCGACAAAGCAGCTTTACCACTGCCCAGTAAATGCAACCTCATCAGTGCCCAGCAATGCAGCCTGATCTGTGCCCAGTAATGCAGCTTGATCAGTGCCCAGCAAAGTAGCCTCACCAGTGCCCAGCATTGCAGCCTCACCAGTGCCCATCATTGTAGCCTCACCAGTGCAATGCAGCCTTACCAGTGCCCATTGATACAGCCTCACCAGTGCTTATCAATGCAGGTTTACCAGTGTCCTTCATTTCAGCCTCACCAGTGCCCATCAATGCAGCCTTACCAGTGCCCATCAATGCAACATGATGAGTGCCCATCAATTCAGCCTTACCAGTGCCCAGCAAATGCAGCCTCATTAGTGCCCAGCAATGCAGCTTGATCAGGGCCCAGCAAAGCAGCCTCACCAGTGCCCGGCAAAGCAGCTTTACCAGTGCCCAGTAAATGCAACCTCATCAGTGCCCAGCAATGCAGCCTGATCTGTGCCCAGTAATGCAGCTTGATCAATGCCCAGCAATGCAGCTTGATCATTGCCCAGCAAAGCAGCCTCACCAGTGCCCAGCATTGCAGCCTCACCAGTGCCCAGCAATGCAGCTTGATCAGTGCCCAGCAATGCAGCTTGATCAGTGCCCAGCAAAGCAGCCTCACCAGTGCCCATCATTGCAGCCTCACCAGTGCAATGCGGCCTTACCCCTGCCCATAGAAACAGCCTTACCAGTGCCCATCAATGCAGGCTTACCAGTGTCCTTCATTTCAGCCTCACCAGTGCCCATCAATGCAGCATTACCAGTGCCTATCAATGCAGCCTGATCAGTAGCCATCAATGCAGCCTTACCAGTGCCCAGCAAATGCAGCCTCATCTGTGCCCAGTAATGCAGCTTGATCAGTGCCCAGCAAAGTAGCCTCACCAGTGCCCAGTATTGCAGCCTCACCAGTGCAATGCAGCCTTACCAGTGCCCATTGATACAGCCTCACCAGTGCTTATCAATGCAGCCTTACCAGTGTCCTTCATTGCAGCCTCACCAGTGCCCATAAATGCAGCGTTACCAGTGCCCATCAATGCAACCTGATCAGTGCCCATCAATGCAGCCTTACTAGTTCCCAGCAAATGCAGCCTCATCAGTGCCCAGCAATGCAGCTTGATCAGTGCCCAGCAAAGCAGCCTCACCAGTGCCCAGCAAAGCAGCTTTACCACTGCCCAGTAAATGCAACCTCATCAGTGCCCAGCAATGCAGTCTGATCTGTGCCCAGTAATGCAGCTTGATCAATGCCCAGCAATACAGCTTGATCAGTGCCCAGCAAAGCAGCCTCACCAGTGCCCAGAATTGCAGCCTTACCAGTGCCCAGCAAATGCACCCTCATCAGTGCCCAGCAATGCAGCATGATCATTGCCCAGCAATGCAGCTCGATCAGTGCCCAGCAAAGCAGCCTCACCGGTGCCCATCATTGCAGCCTCACCAGTGCAATGCAGCCTTATCAGTGCCCATAGAAACAGCCTTACCAGTGCCCATCAATGCAGGCTTACCAGTGTCCTTCATTTCAGCCTCACCAGTGCCCATCAATGCAGCATTACCAGTGCCTATCAATGCAGCCTGATCAGTGTCCATCAATGCAGCCTTACCAGTGCCCAGCAAATGCAGCCTCATCAGTGCCCAGCAATGCAGCTTGATCAGTGCCCAGCAAAGCAGCCTCACCAGTGCCCGACAAAGCAGCTTTACCAGTGCCCAGTAAATGCAACCTCATCAGTGCCCAGCAATGCAGCCTGATCTGTGCCCAGTAATGCAGCTTGATCAGTGCCCAGCAATGCAGCTTGATCAGTGCCCAGCAAAGTAGCCTCACCAGTGCCCAGCATTGCAGCCTCACCAGTGCCCATCATTGCAGCCTCACCAGTGCAATGCGACCTTACCAGTGCCCACAAAGCAGCTTTACCAGTGCCCAGTAAATGCAACCTCATCAGTGCCCAGCAATGCAGCCTGATCTGTGCCCAGTAATGCAGCTTGATCAGTGCCCAGCAATGCAGCTTGATCAGTGCCCAGCAAAGCAGCTTCACCAGTGCCCAGCATTGCAGCCTCACCAGTGCCCAGCAAATGCAGCCTCATCAGTGCCCAGAAATGCAGCTTGATCAGTGCCCAGCAATGCAGCTTGATCAGTGCCCAGCAAAGCAGCCTCAGCGGTGCCCATCATTGCAGCCTCACCAGTGCAATGCGGCCTTACCAATGCCCATCAATGCAGGCTTACCAGTGTCCTTCATTTCAGCCTCACCAGTGCCCATCAATGCAGCATTACCAGTGCCCATCAATGCAGCCTGATCAGTGCCCATCAATGCAGCCTTACCAGTGCCCAGCAAATGCAGCCTCATCAGTGCCCAGCAATGCAGCCTGATCTGTGCCCAGTAATGCAGCTTGATCAGTGCCCAGCAATGCAGCTTGATCAGTGCCCCGCAAAGCAGCCTCACCAGTGCCCAGCATTGCAGCCTCACCAGTGCACAGCAAATGCAGCCTCATCAATGCCCAGCAATGCAGCTTGATTAGTGCCCAGAAAAGCAGCCTCACCAGTGCCTGGCAAAGCAGATTTACCAGTGCCCAGTAAATGCAACCTCATCAGTGCCTAGCAATGCAGCCTGATCTGTGCCCAGTAATGCAGCTTGATCAGTGCCCAGCAATGCAGCTTGATCAGTGCCCAGCAAAGCAGCCTCACCAGTGCCCAGCATTGCAGCCTCACCAGTGCCCATCATTGCAGCCTCAGCAGTGCCTGGCAATACGGCCTTACCAGTGCCCATCAATGTGTCCTGACGAGTGCCCATCAAATGCATCCTGACCAGTACCCAGCAATGCAGCCTTACCAGTGCCCTGCAATGCAGGCCCTGCCTCCTAGACCGGGTCCTATAATACACATCACACTGATTCAATTTGCCAGGATTGGATTAGTGTTCCGCCTATCACTGGAGGTGGGACTTTACTACAGCGACCACTGGAGGAGGAGGACCAAGGGCAGAGAGGACAGGCGTGCCAACAGAGTGCCCCATCAGAGAGCAAGAGAGCATCAGAGTGTCCCATCAGAGTTCCCCCATCACCGTGTCCCCATCAGGGAGCCCCCATCGACCACTCCGACGTTACGACCCGTGACCACTCCGACGAAACGACCCGTGACTAGTTCGACGTA
>BLSH010113731.1:191272-221039 GCA_018402905.1 Glandirana rugosa | reverse complement strand
CGGACCCGACGGTCACGGATGTTCCCGTGTGCGCGCCCCAGGGGGCGCGCGGGAACCGCGATTCTGGGAGGACGTCAATAGACGTCCTCCCAGAATTAAGCAACCGCCCTGTAGACGTCTTTTGTCTATAGGGCGGTTGTTAAGCGGTTAACCACTTCAATACTATGCACTTAGAACACTTTACTACCAGACCAACTTTCAGTTTTCAGTGCTGTTGCGCTTTGAATGACAATTGCGCAGTCGTGCGATGCTGTACCCAAACAGATTTTTTATCATTTTGTTCCCACAAATAGAGCTTTCTTTTGGTGGTATTTGATCACCCCTACGGTTTTTATTTTTTGCGATACAAATAAAAAAAGACCGAAAATTTTGAAAAAAAAAAAAATTCTCTATTTTTGTCACAAAACTTTGTAAATAAGTACATTTTCTCCATCACTGATGGGCACTGATGAGGCTACACTGATGGGCACTGATGTGGCAGTACTGATTGGCACTGATGAGACGGCACTGATGGGGTGGCACTGATGATGAGGCACTTATATGCAGCAATGATGAGCACTGTTAGGCGGCACTGATAAGCAGCACTGACGGGTACTGATAGGTGCCACTGATATACAGCACTGACGGGCACTGATATGCAGCACTGACGGACACTGCTAAGCGGCACTGATGGGCACTCAGACAGCACTGATTGGCACTCATAGGCGGCACTGGGCACTGATAGGTGGCACTGATGGGCACTGATAGGTGGGCACTGGTAGGTGGCAATGGTGGGCACTGATATGTGGCACTGGTATGCATTGATAGTGGCACTGGTAAGCACTGATAGGGGCACTGGTGGGCATATATACTGATAGGGGCTCATTCCCTGTTGGTCTAGGGTGGCATCTGAAGGTGGCACTGAGTGCCATCCACATTAGGCACGATGTCTCTTACTTGGTGGTCTAGGGGGGTCTCCCTGGTGGTCCAAATCGGCTCCCTGGTGGTCCCTGGTTGTCTCCCTGGTGGTCCTGGGTGGGCACATCCCTGGTGGTCCCTGGGCAGGCTCCCTGGTGGTCTAGGGTGGCGATCCGAGGGAGGGCTGTGCTGATAAATCATCAGCACAAACCCTCCCTGTCAGGAGAGCAGCCGATCGGCTCTCCACTCCTCAGGTCTGTAGACCTGAGTACAGGAAAGCCAATAAACGGCTTTCCTGTGTTACACTGTGACCAGCCGTGATTGGTCACGGCTGATCAGATGGTAAAGTGCTTCGGATGGAAGCACTTTACCGAGATCAGTATTGCGGGGGGTCAGACTGACCTCCCACACCACCGATCGCCGCGATGCGCGCCCCCCGGGCGCGCGGCGGCTTGTTATCCTGAGGACGTCATATGACGTCCAGTCAGGATAACTAAGCCACTTCCCGGCAGCCATTTTGCATACGGCGGTCAGGAAGTGGTTAAAGACACACCGTGGGTGTTATACAAATACAGCATAATACCCAAAATTGCAGGAAATGCAAATATGCAAGTAATGCAAAATGATGAAAGAATCTACTCCCGTGCATGTCCAAAATTGAAATACTAAAACATAGTATATATGCACAGGAGAGAGAATATCATCTCAAATAGCCATAATATGAATATTTATGCAAAAAAATCAATCAATATAATTGTTATAGTAAATGGTAAATCTATAACATCATCACTAAATTCTCAATATTTCTCAATAGTTCCCAGAGTCAGAGCAGCACAAGAGGACAAGCAATATCAAGTGGCCCCTATGAGGGTAGTGATACAAAAGGTTAAGAATTGTTTCTTTAAATGGCTTAATTGCTCTCACCAGAATCACTATGTATGTAAATATACAAGGACATTCCTCGCCTTGAAAGGATTACTAGACATGATTTGTCATTTCTCATGTTCCTGTTTTCCAGGAAAAATAATAATGTATGCATGTTATAGCTTCACCCAAAATAATTTTCTTTTGGATAGAGAAAGGGTTAGAACAGGGTTTTTCAACCTTTCTACCTTGGATGAACTCTTGGCAAAAAGATTGAGATCTCAGGGAATTCCTGAAATAATTTTCAGATCACAGTTCAGATGTACAGCTCACGGAACATTGGTGTGATTAGCGAGCTGTTGATATAACGACAATTATTTATAGAAATTGCATTAAATAATAGAATCAATATTAAAACGTACTTGCTTATTGAGAAACTTTTGCTTGCTTTTTTCTGTAGGTATGTAGGAGGGCACACTACATGGGGGCAGCAGAGCACATTACTGTGGGGCAGGGCACATTACATGGGAGCAGGGCATATTATGGGGCACACAGCAAGGCCCATTACATAGGATTAGGGCACCTTACAAGGGATCAGGATACATGGGATCAGAGCACCTTATATGGGCATGGGATCAGGGCATATGGAATCAGAGCACCTTACATGGGATCGGATCACATGGGATTAGAGTACCTTACATGGAATCAGGGCACCTTATATGGGATCAAATCACCTTGTATGGTATCATAGCACCTTACATGGGACCAGGGCACATGAGATCAGAGCACCTTACATGGGAACATGGCGCCTTACATGTGATCATGGCACATAGGATCAGAACACCTTACATGGGATTAGGGCACGTGGGATCAGAGCGCCTTACATGGGATCAGAGCACATTACATGGGATCAGGGCACATGGGATCAGGGCATCTTACATAGGATCATGGCACATGGGATCAGGGCACCTTACATGTCATCAGGGCTCATTGGCATCAGGGCATGCTACCTGGGATCAGGGCACATGGGATCAGGGAAGCTTACATGATATAAAGGCACCTTACATGGGATCAGGGCACCTTATATAGGATCAAGGCACTTGGAATCAGGGCACCTTACATGGGATCAAGGCAAATGGCAGTGCAGTGGTATCCTTCATTTGCAGCACTAAGAAGGGAATTGGCTCTGATAAGTCCTCTTCTGTGTGCTGTTCACCGCCGGCTCCTCGTCCAATCTTCCCTTCCTGTCCACCCCAGAGATGTCACGTACAAACACCTGGGATGGACAGGAGGTGAGGAGCAGTGCTGCATAGCTACACAATCAGAGCCTGTTTCCACTGTAGGTGTGCATAAGTCAGCAGTGGGGATGTGTTCTACACTTCAGCTGCTTGTGACTGATAGGTAGATCTCCACAGAACCCCTGGGGACCTCTCATGGAAACCTAGGGTTCTGCGGAACCCCAGTTGAGAAACACTGGGTTAAAACATCTGTCAGGTTTGTCCGTCTCGACCAATGTGATTTCTGGTCACCTACTATTCTGTTTCTCACCTTGACAGGAATTTTCCTCATGGTGACACAGATAGTAAAAAAACAGAGGCTCTAAATTTTCTCAGTGTTAGAAAAATAATTTGTCTTGATGTCTTTGTCCCCATTGTGTGTATTTTCCCTGATTTCCTATCCTGTATCTCCCAAGCAGAAACACAGACAGCAATAAAAGTTCACATATTATCCAACCCATACTGGCATATCTGTGTGTGCAATGTGTGCAGGGCATGCAGGACCCAAAGGCGTATGTGGTCCACTGTGCATTGACTCACTATTAATGTTATTGAGTGGGTCGGTAGCCCTGTCCCCAGACCTATGTGAACCAGGCTTGGAGAGAGATATGTCAGCCTCAGAGCCAAGGAATGGAATCCAAATCAAATCACAACTGCTGGAGGATCCAGAATTCAAGGGAGAGGTCAATGTAGGGGCAAGTGAGACTTAGGGGATATGATGAAGCCTATGTGTGCTACCTCCTCTTGACCTATGTGTTGCCTGTTCTCCTCTATTAACTGCCCCCTTCTGTGCTGCCTGCCCCCAACATCAACTCCCCCCCCATGTATTGCCTTTCCCTGCCATCAACTGCCCCTTATGTACTGTTTGTTCCAACATCAACTACCCCTTTTTACTGCCTGCTCCCACCATCAACTGCTTCTCTGTATTACATGACTTCAACAATAACNGCCCCCCCCCCCCCCCCATACTGCATTTTTTTTTCTCCCGCTGACACCAATGCAGGGGCACTTTTTCCTTCCAATGACAACACCGATGCAAATGTATATTTTTCCCTTCAGGCAGCACTACCAACGCACAGGCATTTTCTCTTTCCAGCAACATCAACAATGCAGGGACATTTTTTTCTTCCAGTGGCACCACCAACACGGAGGCATTTTTCCTTCCAGTGACACCACCGATGCAGGGACATTTTTCCTCCCAGTGACACCACTGACACAGGGGCATTTTGCCCTTACGGAGACACTACTGATGCAGGGACAGTTTTTCCTCCCATTGACACTGACACAGGAACATTTTTTCCTTCCAGGCATGGCATACGCATGCCTCAAAACTTGTTACTGCTTTCTATCTTCAGATGCCATAGGTTTTTCATTATGTTAGTCATGCTCACATTTTGTCACACTGTTTTAACTTTTTAACTGTGAAGACAGGAAGATTACCCTGATGGGTATTGATAATGCTAACATATTGTTTATACTGTTTACATTTTTATTGAAATTAACCTGGACACAGGTAGGATAAAGGGGGCCCAGCACCAGATAACCCATTCTTATTCTAAAATGTAAGAAAAAGTTTTACTTGTATTTTGGCTTTAAAAGTTTTCGTTTTTTGTCAAATTGCCTATTTTGAAGTATGTGTAAATCCCACATTTTTTACTTATACTGAATAGAGTAGGGAGCTGTTAAGACTCCTGTTTTGTAACATCAAGTAGATTTCAAATTAGGGTACTTCCTGTCCCAGAGACATAAAATAAAGTAAAGGGAAATTTCTCCAAATTGTGGGAAGAATTCCCTCTTAGACAGCTGCCACTAAAATAGGCATCCCTGTTGGAAGAGCTCCCCCATCTCCTGTAACTGCGACAGCAGTACAATTTTGGACTATCATTTTCTGTAACAGAGAGAATAGTCACAAAGACAAATACAAAAAGTTAATTTCCTCATTGGGGACACTGAAAACCATAAAAACCCGACAGGACATCTAACCCGTCCACACCAATTGCAGACTTAAAAAAAAGGTTTTAGTTTTACATACACTTTATGGAGCTTTGGCTTTTATGAAGCTTTTGCTGGGATTATGATGTCTGACTCATCATGAGTTAGGTTTTAAGCACCTATACATGAGCTACACATAGTTCATACAACTGCATTATGACCATTAATATTTGTAATAGTTCTCAGTGTTCTTTGTACAATATTATTACATAGAGAAGAACTGAAGTTTAGCACATGAACTCAACTTCACCTTATGTACCCACCAGATATGCAGATGCTAAATCAGAGCTTTTTCCAGTTGCATTGGATTTACCCTATTACCTTATGCATTTTACTTAAGCACTAAACAGAAGCCTTGACCCAACATCCCTCCATGTTAACTCTCTGGTATGTCCGCTTGGTGCAGCATAATATTTCATCCAGATTTCTGGCATTGCAATCTCAGGCTCCATATGCCAAACAACTCAGCAGCATGCCAGCACTGTAAGTGAAACACAACCTGCAACTTAAGATGGGCTCAGAGTTCACAGACCACTGAGCAATGTAAGATTCAGCAGCGTTCCTTTCCATTGCAATTGGACCCCTGCAATGAGCACTGGTCATTTTAGATAGTTTTCAATTTTTTTCTAGCCTTAGAAAAATATTCCAAATACAAATGTACAATTATTTAAACCCATGTTCAAAATAATGTTTAAAGTTAAATTAACTTTTTAAGTAAAGTTAAGCTGATATACTAATATTTTGTAGAAATAAAAAAAAAAATATGAACATAAGTTTTCACAAGGGTATAAGTTTAGGTTTTTATACTTTTAAACTTCCTCATACTTGTCTATAGAATGAATGAGGCAAATTTTAAGTTCTAACCAGATTTTTTTTTATAAAGCCCAATAAAAAAGTATAAACATTTAAAAGTAACTAGTACAACCCTAGAAATGTGATCTTAAACATTATGGGAAACAAGTAGTGTGTCTTCAGCAATTATATTGGATTACGTCTTAAACTCAGCAGCCAGTAGTCAAGGGAGCCGAACAAAATGTTAAGACTGCTCTTGGCTTTCTGCACTGTGTTCATGTTATGCGATAGCTTGTAGTAAGTAAAGCCATTGTAAAAACATGAGGTAATTTCTATTTAGGAGAATCTTCTTTGGTTCTCTAATTTTAATAGGAGCTGCAAAATGATATTTTCAGAAATGTAAAAGACACAAAATATCTTTTTATTGTAAATAAAAGTTATAAAATAGTGATAGTAGCAAATCTAGTAGTACTAGTAGACCTTGGTAATGAACACAGTTAAATAAATAAAATAATAGAAATGTATAAGAATATTTGAAATAAACCATTTTATGTTGATTTTTAAATGATAAGAAGTAAGTTTGCACAGCAATGAAACTAGCATTAGATAAATATAACCACATGAAATGTGTATATTCCCTGCTTGCCAACCAGTTTTAAAACATGCTTTAAAATTATGAAATTCTGTTGAATTTTCAGTGCATTTGTTTTATTGTTATAGGAATAAAAAAGAAAAAAGAACTGTCAAACAATTATTTTATTTAAATAATTTTTATTTTTGTTTTTCCAACTTCCAGCCACAACTTCAACATTGTGATTGGTCAAGATCACTATGCGCCATCCATAAACACTTAAGACGTAACATCGAGTGAGCAGAATACCTGTACATTGTTAGATTTTTCAGTAGTCCCAAAAAGAGTTAACATACAGGCATTTTACCAATGCCATGAGACAGTATAAAAATGCACAAATAAGTGCCAGCCGTGAATGAGGTGTCTGTTGGGTGAAAAGTGAGGGTTCGGTTCTTGAAGTCTTTTGGTCTTGGGCTGTTTATGCCTTCACCAGAGCCTGGAATTCTGGAATGTAAAACAAAATAAAATAATTAATAATAACCCCTAAATATTTGCCTGTCAGTCATAGATAAAACTATTTTTATTTTTAAGCTAATAAAATATTCAAATTCTTGATCCTACTAAAAGCTTTTTCTTTATCCATTTGCAAAGGTAAACCAATGCAACTCTAGGGATGTTATATTTTCCTTAAGCACCTTAATCTAGTTAAGGAACATTAGAAAGAAAACTGAAGTAGTAAATTAAGAAAATATGTGAAGAGTTGATTAGGAACTGATGATCAGCTGAATTAATAGCATACCCTTCAACATTTAAACAAAAAAATATATTAATCCAAGCCAGAGCTCATACAAGCTTTGCACCCAACTTGTCTATTTTTAGAAAAATTGCCCCATTTCAAAAGTCCCTCCTATTTCAGGACCATCCCAGCATAAAAGGACAGATGACAGACATGTAAAAGCATTATTTATGTAGAGGTGCTGGTGAAAACAGTATCATCAACTTCACTGTTCCCAACAACACATCTTAAGTACACTTTAGTTTATTTGATATGGCATATGGAATGTATATGTACAGTATGTCCTGGAACCAGTGGCATTGCCTCAACTATAGTTTGAGGCTTAACTATTTTTATAGCAGCATATTTAGACTAAATACTGTTACTTTTGTTATAGAGACCACTGATGCGGAAGCATTTTCAGATAACTTGTGACCTCGGTTTTGAGAGTGGCCTCCACTAAATTTGACAGCTTGGCAGTACCATCACAATACCACAGCAATTCAATTTGAGTATTATTAACTAAGATAAAAAGCTTACCTTCTACTCCAATCTTGCCATCTCCATCAGAGTCACCAGCCTTCAGGAAAGCTGCAGTCTCAGCACTGGTCAGAGCTCTGGCACTAGACTTGAAGTTCTGGAGGAAAAGGCTGGCATCGATCAAAGAAAAAAAAATAATAACATGTTACACAACAGAAATCAAAAAAATCTGTAAAGTTTTACTATTACAATACTATTAAGCTTAAAACATTGAAGTATCAATTTTCTTTAAACCAATGTTGATTCATTCGCTATCTCTCTTTTCTCACCGAGACCCCAGCATCAAGGTTTCAAGTTGCCAGGTCTACAGACATGGGCCAACAATTCAAAAGGCCAGATGCTCCCTGTTGAATTCAGTGGGTAATTTAGGCCACTAGTGCCCACCTATAACAAATATTTTAACAAACTGGATGTTACATCTATTTGGTTCAGAGCTTTCAGATTTTTGCGGGGATTTTTGCGGGGTTGTTTTGTCTCTACTAACATAATTAATGCCCCAGTGACCCACTGTATTCTAATACAAAAAGTGTTAAAGTGTATATTTACCAAAGTTCATCTTCCTCAATGAATCCACTCTTGTCCCTGTCAAGAATTTCGAACACCTTCTTGGACTCACCAGCGCTCTTGCCGGACAAGCCAACCTTCTGGAAAAAGGTTTTGTGATTGAATGAACCCTCCGCTGAAAGAGAAGCAAGAAAGTAGAAATATAACATTTTCCATCTTTAAATGCAAAATTCAACTCACTAAACATAAAAATGTGGGTGAGAATAAAATCTTGCCTATTTTCTATAGGTGTTTTATTTTGTGGGTTTTATTTTGGCGATATTCATTTATTGCCATTGCCAATCAAAGCAATTTACAGCATTTAAGAATCTTGCATAAGGAGGATTTCATTAGCTTATATGCTTATATATATATATATATATATATATATATATATATATATATATAGTAATAGAATTTGTGCTTTAGTTAATATATGTTTTGCTATGCACACTCTACTTGCACTTGGTCTACTTACTTGTAATTGCAGTTGTAGACTGTGGGGTTGACTTACTAAAAGCAAGTAGGCTGTTCATTTACAAGGGAATTTTCACTTTACAAGTGCAAAGTGAAACTCTGCTCGCTTCCATCATCCATTTATGCAAGTAAAATTATATATATATTTTTTTCCTTGTATGTGATTGGGTATTCTTTGCAAAGCAAACAGCCTATTTGCCTTTAGCAAAGCATCCCCCCATATGTTCTCTTAAATTAGCTTAGTAGTGCAATACAAAAAACAGTATTTACGTACAAAGTGTGGTATCCTATATTACCCACATTTCAGTTTACTGTAATCATTTCTGTTTTCTAATTGTTCATTTATTTAAGTCCAGTTACTGAATAGGCGTGGTACTGTTATGGTTTAAATAATAGCCTATATTGCTTTACATACTAGTACAGCTCTGTATTATTAAATGGGAATGGTTTTCTGGATTAAGTAGTAATCTTTAACTTACCCTTCACACTCTCAAGTGCGGCATCAATGTCCTTCTCGGAGACAATGTCAGTGATAGACATTATTGTTCTGTAAATGAAAAGGCTTGCATTAAACTAGTTATTAATTAAAATGAGAATCCTTAAATGTTCCCCAATAAAGAATGTCTGGTATCAAGATGTATGTCCATTGCATGTGGTCTATGGGCACTCAAAAACTCTAATTAATTGTTTGCAACTTCACTCCTCATTTATAAAATAAAATGAAAAGTTATTTTTTTAGGAGTGAAAAAAGAAAGATTGTTATTTATATTCTTTTTTCAAGTAATTTGTATATTCTGTTTGTAAATAATTTTTATCTTCTTTTTTTTTTTTTAAATAAATAACTTATAATGACTATTTAAATGATGGTCTCGATGAGTAAGAAAGCTTAATTTTCTTCCACTTGCAGAGGTAATGCTTCTGTATAATATCCCCCTTATTCTGATATTCCTTGAGTTCTGTGTCCAAATCTTCTCTCCCTTGTACTGCTGCAATCCCTGGGTCTGCTGTGTCCCATGTGTCTGCGTCTTAGCTGCTTACCTTGTGGTGTTTTAGGCTGGGCAGAGAGGAGACCTGCTTGGCAGTGGAGTGCTTGCTGAGTGTCCCCCTCAGGGCTAGCCCCATTTATATATACTTTAAGTTGCATACCATATACAGATCTTAGGTCCCAGCGTCACGGATAGGGAATGGTGTCAAGTGAACTTGCCTAACTAATCATCTAGCACTATTTTTATCTCGAGAGAATACATATGATATTTGCAAACGCAACAAGATAAGTGACTAGATATATTAAAAAAATACCCCGTGAGTGTAAGATTTCTGCATGCAGGAAATAGGAACATCACCATTTACCATCAAGAAGCAAAAATCCTTTTGAGAAATGTTCCCAAAGCAATTAAGGGGTGATGGATTTTTAAGAGGTTTACAGTTTAGCGACTTGAGTACAGCATCAAGGCTTATTTATTAAGAGAGTGTAAAGAGCAGTGACCCAGAGCAGCCAATCAGATTTCAGCTTTTATTAGATTAGAGCTTTTAGAAAAATGGGGATTCCTGATTGATTGCTTTGGGGGTTAGTACACTCAACACATTTATCTCTTTTTCACTGTACCAAATGTGCTACTGCAGAGAAAGGTTTATATAGTAAAGCCACACAAAGAGCAACAATGATGTATGATATTCAAAGCAAATAGTCAGATCCCAGGTTACTGATCATCAAATATCAGTGAAATATTAATTTTGATTGGTTGAAAGTTAGTTCTTTGATACATATATATATATATATGCCATTAATTAAGAATGGCACTGTAAAGCACAGTGTATCAAGTGGCCATAGACCTGCACTGCATGCACCATAATGCACACACTGTGTGTTGCATTAGAAAAAAGGTGTGGGTCTACTTCTTTGTTTTCATGCCATGTATTAGCAACACATTCTAAATCGATCAATTGGCTGTCACAATGCAATGAAAGTTAGGTACAGAAATTCACATTAGAATGTGTAAGTGTAGAGGGGGCCTAAATCAGTTAAAGTGATTTTAAATGATCACCTTGTAAAGCAACTCATTCAGTTTAAAATAGAAATAAAATGCAACATTTTTGTATACATATAAAAAACATTATAAATACCTTTTTTCTCTTTTTTTATAAGTGATTACATTTCCTCTGTTCTTAGCTGAATAAGAGCTGGGGGGAGGAGAAGCAGCAGCACACTGAGCTTGCCAGTGAATGGATGTGCAGGAGGGCTTGCCAGGAAAAGTCTGATCATTGGAGGAGAGTACATAGCATAGCTAGAGAACTAAGTGCAGAGGTTAAAAAATAATTTATTCCACAAGTTATTAAAAAAGTTGAGGGCTGGGACTGCTCCAGTCGCAGACCATTAACCCAAATTGGATAACATGGACTATCTCAGTACCCAAGGATGAAATGCCAGATATAAATAAAATATAACATTTTATTGAAACAAAGAATACATAATACAAAAGGTTGTGAAATAAAAACAATTACAACCCAGTTCTCAAAGTCATAGAGCTTAACAGTGGTCTCCGATGTTGAAAGGAGGTCTGGATTTGAACCAATTACTCTATCAGTTTCGTGGACCATGCTGCTTCTTTAGGAGAGGTCAAAAGTTCAATATCTAAAAAAAGTAGACAAAGAGCCTCAACAGACAAGGACTATACAATTTAGCAATGTATAGATAATATACTGTAAATAGCATACTGGGGATTAATTACTTTCCCATATTGCTTACCCAGAGGGACCGGCTGCAAACACATGGGCTGTGTGAAATGCCTGAGAGCACTTCCCCCCACGGCGGACACGGAGGACAAAAACACACGAGTAACTGTGTATCAAAAAATATATATATATTTATTTATTTATATATATAAGGTAGTTATGAAGATCTCCGGATGGACGTGAATAGCTGGGGAGACAGGCAGGCTATGCGCTCAGAGTTCCAACTGTAGCGTGAGGCCTGTAGAAAGAGCTGGAACTCCGAGCGCGTAGCCTGCTTGTCTCCCCGGCAGCTATTGCCTGTGATGTCATTTCCGGCTGCGTTCCACGCTGGTTTGCTTCCTGGTGGCCACAGAATGCCCAGAGGACCTGCACCTGATATCTACAACACCGTGGAGGGTGTGACACCTGAAGGACGGACCAGGGTAGCTCCCCCTCTCCCCTCTGCTTTGTTGAGCCTGATACGAGCTTACATCTGTAAGTGTTTTGTATCCTTATGGAATAAATGATTTTTTTAACCTCTGCACTTAGGTGGCGCTTCCTTTTCTCTCCATTCTTGTCTTTATTACAGTGTTGACTATACTCTGAGGACAGCTGCCATCTTTATTTTCATGAACTTTACTATAAACTGATGGACTGATGTATAGATTGCACTTGAACTATTTACTATCATTGCTGTTGATTGTGGGACTGTAATTACCATGCTTACTCAGCAATTGACCTTGTGCCAGGAAAACTGTCTTATAGCTAGAGAACTGACCACAGTGTGCTCTCCTGCTTAGTGTGGTCAGTTTTTAATAGGAAAGCAAGGGCAATAGCAGGACCACCAGGGATTTCACATATTGAAAGCAATACAAAGAAAACAGGATAATTTCTCATACAAGTACATGGTACAGCAGGCGCATATCAGGTATATGAAGTGTTGGGGTAACAAACGCTTTAAGTATGCAATTTCATTTAATTAAAAAATAGTTAAACAAGTAGTCCATTTACAGCATGGTGATAAAATAATGTAGTTCTGGTATAGAATCTGCCAATATATTAGTACTTGGTAAAGAAAAAGAATTGATCTTTAGCTGTGAATACATTTAATGCATGTATGTTTTTGTACATGTGTATACAGTATACAAAAACACAGTCATCATAGCACGTAGTAAGGTTGTCATTTGCTGGAAAGTCTCTATGAATGTTTCAAAAAAAGCAAGTGAAGCCTTCACTTTGTATGAGCCCTTGACATTTGCTGAGCCCTTGGAGAGAAAGGTTGCAGCAAGTTTGATGTTTGCACTACAAGGCATATATGTCTCCATCAACTGTTGATTTTGAGAGTTTGGCCCTTCAATGGTCAGCCTTCAAGCTGATGTACATGTGTTTTCCTATGTTCTTCCTGATATTTACGAATATGGTTTTATGAAACGAATGCCTAGTACACACGGTGCGACGGTCGTACGACCGCACATTCAACATTTGGCCAAAATTGGCTGTTGTGTCTAGCGTACTGACATGAGTCAAGTAATTGTACAACAAAGCTTCAACAAGCCGAACGTAGTGACGTGTTACGATGGTATAAAGAGGAAGTTCAGGTGCATGTGATTTGTTAATTAGGAACGTAGGTTTACACGAACAGACACTTCTGGGCGTTCCTGACTTCTGAGCATGCATGTTTTGCACATACAGCTTTTGGCCCAACTTATCTGTACACACGATTCAACAGTCGTACTACGCCTTGTTGTACAACAAAAGTTTTCTAGTCTGCGCATCCAACTTTTGTTGTACGACCGTCGCATGTCAGCTGTTGTAATCAAACGGTCGGATGATCGTACAACAAGATGTTGTACAACCGTTGTTGTACAACCGCTGTACCATGTGTACGGGCCGTAAATGTGAATTGCTCAAAGCACTGAATGGACCAAACATAGATTGTTACATGATCCCAGAGAAATGCCTATGTGCACAAACCCTAAATCTGGCCATGCACCTGCCAGTTTCAGGCAATTTCAATCCATGGAAAATTGCAAATATTATTGAAATGAATTGCCAGAAACTTAGCAATTAACCAAACAAGTCTGATGGCCCACTAGAATATTGTCAAATGAGAGGTCAAAACTTGGCAACAATTTTACAGCTGAAGAAGAAGAAAAAAAATGCAATTTAATTAAATGGAATTGAAATGGGAAAGGATGCTAGCAATCTTGTAGAAAGTAATCAAATTTTGTTGTTGCGTTTGATAAAGATAGTTTTTAATTCCTTCTTATTGCGGTCAATTAAAACCACCATATTATGGCTTTAACCACTTCACCCCTGGAAGGATTTCCCACTGTAGGACCAGAGCACTTTTTGTGATTCGGCACTGCCTCGCTTTTACTGACAATTGCGCGGTCGTGTGATGTTGTACCCAAACGAAACTTACGTCCTTTTTTTTTTTCCATAAATAGAGCTTTCTTTTGGTGGTATTTGGTCACCTCTGCGTCATTTCTGATCACTGCTATAAACAAAAAAAACAAATAAAAAAAAAACAATATTTCTTACTTTTTGCTAAAATACAAAAACAAAAATATAAAAAAACAAATGTATTCTTCCTCATATTTTTGGTAAAAAAAATTGCAATCAGCATTTATTGATTGGTTTGCGCAAAAGTTGCTGCGTTTACAAACCATGACAATTCATTTCTGGCGTTTTTACTTTTTATTTTTTTTACTAGTAATGGCGGCGTTCTGAGAATTTTATCGGGACTTTGATATTGGGGCAGACATGTCGGACATTTTTGACACTTTTTTGGGACCAATGACATCTTTTAGAGCGATCAGAAATTAAAATATCCACTGATTACTGTATAAATGTCATTGGCAGTGAAGGGGTTAACCTGCCGGGGGAGATATAAGGGTTAACTATGTTCCCTAGGCATGTTCTAACTGTGAGGGGGCTGGGCTGTCAGGGGCATAAGAGATCTAACTGATTCCAGTGACAGGGATCAGGAGATCTCTTACATGCCACCTGTCAGAGCGGGGAACAGCCGGTTCACCGTTCTTTCCCTCTAGTAGCTCATCGCAGCTCGCTGGCGGACATCGGGTTTATTTACGGCAATTCACCCGAATACGTCCACACTGCCACAGTAAAAAGGCAGTGCGCGGTCAGGGTGTAGTTAATTTGTTTGGGATTTTGGACAAAAAATGTAATTAAATGTTTGATCGCTATATCAAATTGCCATTTTATGGTCAGCATACTCATGGCCCTGCACATGGTCATTTTCAGACAAATTTAACTACTATTAACAAGCTTTTAGGTCAAGACAGCCTATCAATAACTTTTTTAGCTGTCTGAAGGTTTTGGTATAAACCGATAGTGGTTATGGTGATCCATGTTTCTGTTCTAAGCTAAAAGGCTGGATAAAAGTGTTTGAAAAATTGGCATGTGTTTGGCCAGCATTTGGTTAGTCATAGAGAGGCCTCTTATTGACAGCAATGGAAAGGGCCCAACTTTGCTCTTATCTCTGCACTATTCAAACCCCCATTCGGACTCCATTATGACTAAAGTGAAGAAGCAGGGCACTTAGAATAAAAGGCTTGATGAAAAAAGAACAACCAGCAATCAGGCCAACGTGCTGGAAAATTTCTGTTTGCAGTAAAATGTGCTTGGAAGTACTCCTCATTATGGAGTTGATTTACTAAAGTCAAATATACTGTGCACTTTGCAAAGTGCAGTTGTACTGTGCAAGAACAGTTGCTACTGAGCTTAGTAAATGAGGTAAAGCTTCACTTTGCAAAGAAGACCCAATTCTATGCAAGGAAAAAAGCAGATTTGGAAGTCAGCAGTCTCAAAGATATGCTGGTACAATTGACTACATGTAAAGCCCTGCTCTGTACATGACTGGTGTGTGATTGAAGCTAATCACCCAAAAAGGGCACACTATGAATTAAGGGCTTTTTATTAACCTCTTGCGGACTACCCCACACACATATACTGTGGCAGGGGATCCACCCTGTGCCAGATCACGTACCTAGTATGTGATTTGACACTTCTAGGCTTGGGGCAGGCGCGCGGGCCGCCCGCGACCCTGTCCAATCGCAGCAGGAACAAATCGGCTGGTTCGGCAGACTCGATGTCCGCCGGGGCCCGCTGATCATTTGGGACATAGGCAGAATGGCAGTCTGCCTATGTAAACAAAGCAGACCACCGCTCTGTGATAGGGGAATGTACTGATCCTGTGTTTCTTTAAGCAGGAACACAGATCTTTACCTTCCCCTAGTCAAAACACCTCCCCCCACAGTTAGTAAGCACAACTTTGGCACCCATTTAACCCTTTCATCGTCCCTGATATTAACCCCTTCTCAGCCAGTGTCATTAGTACAGTCACAGTGCATATTTGTTAGCACTGATCACTGTATTAGTGTCACTTGTCCCCAAAAAGTGTCAAAATTGTCAGTTAACAAAAACATAAATAAAAATATCCCATAGTTTGTAAATGCTGTAACGCAAGCCAATCAATATACGCTTAGTGGGATTTTTTTTTTGTCCAAAAATATGTAGCAAAATACATATTGGCCTAAATTGATGAAGAAATTAGATTACATTTTTTTATTGGGTATGTTTTTATAAATGTATGTATGTAATAAATATTTTTTTTTTCAAAATTTTCGGCTTTTTTTTCTTTAGAGCACAAAAAGTAAAAACCGCAGAGGTGATCAAATGACACCAAAAGAAAGCTCTATTTGTCAGAAAAAAGGAAAAACATATTATTTGTGTACAGCGTCACATGACTGGGCAATTGTCAGTTAAAGTAATGGAGTGCCGTATCACAAAAAATGGCCTGGTCATGAAGGGGAGGGGGGTAAATCTCCCAGAGCTGAAGTGGTTAATTGCTGTTTTCCATTTTGAATTGGACATAATAACTACATAGTCCAGCACTACTCAAAATAACATTTGATATAGGTCACATTAAGGAACCAAACACTTGAAAAAGTCTTATTTTGTATTTGTTCATGTATGTAATTTTACATTTGAGTAAATTTAATCAATCTTTCAGAGTTTATATAATTGATCTAAGCGCTTGAGCAGTTTCAAACCATACAAGGGGTTAATGAGTTTCTGTCAGGGACAGAAGGATGGATGCCAAGCAACTGAATGTGCTGTCTTCAGCCTCCACTTACTAAATCTTGTGTTACGTAGACTCAGTAATTCCCTTCACAAGTTGCAGAATATATCTAGACTGGTGCAATGCAGTTTCTTTCTGCTGAAGAAACAGGGATCCAAACTAAACCTTCTGTCTTTATTAATGTTGTTATGTACTTAACTTTAACTTTACAGTATGCGTATATTGTGTTTCCTGATTTATTCAGTATTCATTAGACATATGCTCATTTTGGAAGGCAGCTCACGGCACATTGCTTGTGTGCAAGGAGCAGTCTACTGTAGTCTAGGGTGACCAGTTGTCCCCGGTTTCAGGGGACAGTCCCCGGATTGAGGACACTGTCCCCGGAAGAAATCTGTCCCTGGTTTTGTCCCCACTTTGCAGTGCCGAGGACATCTGGTCATCCTTCTCTGGGGGTCGGCACGATCGACCCATTGACCATGGGTAGTTGACAGGTCGATCGGTAACACAGCCCCACACACAGACCTTCCCCCAGCTGCTGCCGCCGCTCTCCCCAGAGATCGGAAGAAGGCACAGTAATGGATAGAGGACGAGGGCTGGAGCTGCTGGAATTACCTTTTTACATTAACCAGCAGGTGATTGGTTGCCAGGCAGTTCTAGCAACCAATCACCATTTTGGTCATGTAAAAAGTTGACTCTCAGATCCCGCCCCCGCCCTCTATCCATTACTGTGACGTTCTCTGCTCTGCTATACACCAGTGTAAGGTAGGAAAGTACTACCTAAACAATGTAACAATGTAAATGGGAACACAGAGGACACTACAGTTGAGGGGAGCGAGGGGTGAAGGGCACAGAGGACAATAAAAGGGGGGTATGAAGAGGACAGAGGACATTGCACTGGGAGGGCAGAGAACATTACAGTAAGGGGGGTAAAGGTGACAGAGGCAACTGCGTTGGGGGCACAGAGGACACTACAGTGGGTGGGAGGGGTGTGTGTAGGGGACAGGGAATATTGCATGGGGGGGCAGAGGACACTACAGTGGGGGGAGGGGTGAAGGAGACAGAGGACTTTGCTTTGGGGGGGCAGAGGACACTACAACGGGGTGTGTGAAGGGGACAGAGGATGCTTCTTTGAGGGACACTGCAATAGTAGGAGGGGCAGAGGACCCTACTGCAGGGTGGAGGAGCAGAGGACACTATAGTGGGGGGTAAGATGTGAAAGGGGGCAGGACACTGCTATGGGGAGGCAGACAACACTATTGTATGGGGGCAGAGGTCCCTACTGAGGGAGGAGGGAATTAAAACTACTGTGTGGGGGGCAGAGGACACTATGGGTAGTTGACAGTTATTTTTTTTAAAGGGCGACCCCCCTACCCCTGGGATATTTGATTTCCTCCATGTTGTTCAGGTAGATCTTAACCTCTGAAAGGTTGCCTACCCCTGCCCTACTCTATTTTTGCCTGGGCTGGCCTGTGACAGGCACTGAACAGGCTGAGCTGCCGGGCACTGAACAGGCTACATTTATGGGCACTGAACAGGCTGAGCTGCTGGGCACTGATCAGGCTGAGCTGATGGGCACTGAACAGGCTGAGCTGCTGGGCATGAAACAGGCTGCATTGATGAGCACTGAGAAGGCTGCATTGATGGGCACTGAACAGACTGAGCTGATGAGCACTGAACAGGCTGAGCTGCTGGGCACTAAACTGGCGGCATTTATGAACACTGAACAGGCTGCATTGATGGGCATTGAACAAGGTGAGCTGGTTGGCACTGAACAGGCTGAGCTGATGGACACTGAACAGGCTGCGCTGATGGGCACTGAACAGGATGAGCTGATGGGCTCCGAACAGGCTGCATTTATGGGCGCTGAACAGGCTGCATCAATTGGCAATGAACAGGCTGAGCTGATGGGCATTGAACAGGCTGCATTTACAGTCACTGAACAGCCTGAGCTGATGGGCACTGAACAGGCTGCATTGATAGGCACTGAACAGTCTGCTGTGATGGGCACTGAACAGGCTGCATTGATGGGCGCTGAACAGACTGCATTGATGGGCACTGAACAGGCTGCATTGATGGGCACTGAATAGGCTGAGCTGGTGGACACTCAAAAGTTTGCGTGATGGACACTAAACAGGCTGCATTTATGGGCACTAAACAGCCTGAGCTGATGGGCACTGAACAGCCTGCATTGGTGGGCACTGAACAGACTGCATTGATGGGAACTGAACAGGCTGCATTGATGGGCACTGAATAGGCTGAGCTGATGGACACTGAACAGGCTGCCTGATGGGCATTGAACAGGCTGCATTTACGGTCACTGAACAGCCTGAGCTGATGGGCACTGAACAGGCTGCATTGATGGGCACTGAACAGTCTGCTGTGATGGGCACTGACAAGAGTGCATTGATGGGCATTGAACAGGCTCAGCTAATGGGCACTGAACAGACAGCATTGATGGGCACTGAACAGGCTGAGCTGGTGGATACTCAACAGGTTGCTTGATGGGCACTGAACAGGCTGCATTGATTGGCACTGAACAGGCTGAGCTGATGGGCACTGAACATACTGCATTTATGGGCACTGGACAGGCTGAATTGATGGGCACTGAACAGGCTGAGTTGTTGGGCACTGAACAGGCTGCATTGATAGGCACTGAACAGGCTGAGTTGTCGGGCACTGAACAGGCTGCATTGATGGGCACTGGTGAGTCTGCATTGATGGACACTGGTGAGACTTCATTGATGGACACTGGTGAGGCTGCACTGATGGGCACTGATGAGGCTGAGCTGCCAGGCACTGAACAGGCTGCATTTATGGCCACTGAACAGGCTGAGTTGATGGGCACTGATCAGGCCAAGCTGATGTGCACTGAACAGGCTGAACTGATGGGCACTAAACAGGCTGCATTGATGGGCACTGAACAGGCTGAGCTTATGGGCTCTGAACAGGCGGAGCTGTTGGGCACTAAATTGGCTGCATTTATGGGCACTGAACAGGCTGCATTGATGGGCATTGAACAGGCTGAGCTGGTGGGCACTAAACATGCTGAGCTGATGGGTACTGAACAAGCTGAGCTGGTGGGCATTGAACAGGCTGAGCTGGTGGGCACCAAACAGGCTGAGCTGATGGGCACTGAACAGGCTGAGCTGATGGGTACTGAACAAGCTGAGCTGATGGGCAGTGAACAGGCTGCATTTATGGGCACTGAACATGCTGCATTTATGGGCACTGAACATGCTGCATTGATGAGCACTGAACAGGCTGCATTGATTGGCACTGGACAGGCTGAGCTGATGGGAACTGAACAGGCTGCATTTATGGGCACTAAACAGCCTGAGCTGATTGGCACTGAACAGCCTGCATTGGTGAGCACTGAACAGTCTGCTTCGATGGGCGCTGAACAGGCTGCATTGATGGGCTTTGAACAGGCTCAGCTAATGGGCACTGAACAGACTGCATTGATGGGAACTGAACAGGCTGCATTGATGGGCACTGAATAGGCTGAGCTGATGGACACTGAACAGGCTGCCTGATGGGCACTGAACAGGCTGCATTGATTGGCACTAAACAGGCTGAGCTGATGGGCACTGAACAGACTGCATTTATGGGACTGAAAAGGTTGAATTGATGGGTACCGAACTGGCTGCATTGATGGGCACTGGTGAGTCTGTATTGATGGACACTGGTGAGGCTGCACTGATGGGCACTGATGAGGCTGAGCTAATTGGCACTGATGAGGCTGCATTGATGGGCACTGGGGAGGCTGCATTGATGGGCACTGGTGAGGCTGCATTGATGGGCACTGGTGAAGCTGAGATGATTGGCACTTGTGAAGCTGAGCTAAGGGGCACTGATGAGGCTGCATTGATGGGAACTGATGAGGCTGCATTCATGGACACTAGTGAGGCTGCATTGATGGGCACTGTTCAGGCTGCATTGATGGCCACTGATCAGGCTGCATTGATTGGCACTGGTAAGGCTGCATTGATTGGCACTGATGAGGCTGCGCTGATGCGCACTGATGAGGCTGCGCCGATGAGCACTAGTGAGTACAAAACACTCTTGAAATATGCTTTAAAATGCATGGTTTTCCCTTTTATGAACAAGAAAATAATGACATTATGTGGTTGGGCTGGTATAATAATACTATGGGGCTGGTATGAAATGATTTCCAGAAACAACGTATATATCATACAATCATTCCATAAACACATACCACATACATTGCTTATATCATTTGAGGAAAATATGCTCATAAAATAGTTAACTATTTGCCAATAAAAAAAAAAAATGTTCCCGGATTTAATTTTAAAAATCTGGTCACCTTACTGTAGTCAGCCTAATTAAGAGATTTCAGATCTGTTGCTATGGGTAACTACACATTGTCCACTAACATTGTTCTTTACATTGCCCTATTGATTAAGGCACTAAGTAGGAGTAGAGTGTTCCGAAGCTAATAGTAGTTAGTGCTGATTAACCAAATCCTGTACTCTGCATATCATTACCCCAACACTTCATATCAGAAATTTATTAGGGTTTCATATGAGTTCATATACATTTTTAACCACTTGCTTACTGGGCACTTATAACCCCTTCCTGCCCAGACCAATTTTTAGCTTCCAGCACTGTCACCTTGTGAATGACAATTGCGCGATCATGTTACACTAGACCCATATGACATTTTTATCGTTTTTTTCACACAAATAGAGCTTTCTTTTGGCAGTATTTAATCATACTGCATTTTTTTTTTAAAAAGACCGAAAAATTTGAAAAAAAAAACTAAACAGTTTTCATAGTTTGTTATAAAGCAGGTAATTTTTTCCTTCATTGATCTGCTCTGATGAGGCTGCTCTGATGGGCACTGATAGGCTGCACTGATGGGCACTGATAAGCACTGATAGGACACTGATGAGGCGGCACTGGTGGGCACTGATCAGGAGGCACTGATGAGGCTGCACTGATAGGAGGCACTGACAGGCACTGATAGGTGGCACCGATAGGTGGCATTGATAGGCAGCACCGATAGGTGGCACTGATTGGCAGTACTGATGGACACAGGTGGCACTGGTGGAAACTGATAGGTGGTACTGATGGGCACTGGTTGGCACTGGTTAGCAATACTGATGGGCACTGGTAGGTGGCACTGGTGGGCACTGGCAGGTGACAACGGGGGGTACTGCTTAGAAGCAGTGTCTGTCACTGTGTGGGAAAGATGTCCCTTTCACACGAGCCAGGAATCGGCTTATTTTCTTCTCCTCACGCTGCCAGCATGAGTAATATAAAAAGACAATTACCGGCTTTTGTTTACATCATGCGATCAGCTGTCATTGGCTGTGAATTCCATGGTCTTCAATGTAGGAGCCAAACAGTCTGCTACTGGGGGCTCCTGCTATTGTCTGAAGGTGTTCTGTGTTTATACTTATGTTAACCACTTGCTTACTGGGCACTTACACCCCCATCCTGCCTGGACCAATTTTCAGCTTTCAGCGCTGTCACTCTTTGAACGACAATTGCGCGGTTGTGCGACGTTGTACTCAAACAAAATTGGCGTCCTTTTTTTTCCCACAAATAGAGCATTCTTTTGGTGGTATTTGATCACCTCTGCGGTTTTTATTTTTTGCGCTATAAACAAACAAAGAGTGACAATTTTGAAAAAAGAACATTTTTTTTTTACTTTTTGCTATAATACATATCCAAAAATAAAAAATAAAAAAACAAATTTATTCATCAGT
This sequence comes from Glandirana rugosa, assembly GCA_018402905.1. Lineage (NCBI taxonomy): Eukaryota > Metazoa > Chordata > Amphibia > Anura > Ranidae > Glandirana > Glandirana rugosa. The sequence continues at coordinate 198,760 of BLSH010113731.1, read as the reverse complement.
TTAGGCCAAAATATATTCTTCTACATATTTTTGGTAAAGAAAATCGCAATCGGCGTATATTGATTGGGTTGCGCAAAAGTTATAGCGACTACAAACTATGGACATTGGTTTATGGCGTTTTTATTATTTATTTATTTATTTTTTACTGGCAACGGCGGCGATCTGCAATTTTTATCGGAACTGCGATATTGCGGCAGACTTGTCTGATGTTTTTGACACTTTTTTGAGACCAATGACATTTATACAACGATCAGATCTAAAAATAGGCACTGATTGCTGTATAAATGTCACTGGCAGGGAAGGGGTTAACACTAAGGGGGCAGTGAAGGGGTTAAATGTGTTCCCTGTATGTGTTCAAACTGTGGGGGGGGGGCGGGGCTAACAGGGGCATAACAGATCTAACTGATCCCAGTGAAAGGGGATCTAACTGATCCCAGTTGCAGGGATCAGTAGATCTGTTATGCCCCCCCCCCCACAGAACGGAAAACTGCAGTGTTTACATCGGCGGTTACCCGTTCTTGGTCTCTGTTACCAGATCGTGAGTCTCCGGCGGACATCGAGTCCACCCGACCTGCGGGCACGCTCACACGCCTGGCACAAGCCAAAGGGGAGGACGTCTATTGACGGCCTCTCTGCAATTTAGATCTGCGCTGTAGCCGTCAATCGGCTATGGCGCGGATACGAATCGGTTAATGTGTATAGTAGTTTGTGAGCTAGAATTCAGCAAGTCTGACCTGGAATGGGACCTCTGAGTCATTCAGCTGACTAATTAACGTAATCTTTAGAGTATATGTCAGTTGTAATTATATTCTTGTGTACAAGTTGTATTAGGGAGGCGCACCTAAGTGTAGTATTAATAAAAAGTTTATTGCGTGCAAATGAATTGCACTTACAGAGTATCAATGTAAATCACATATGTCCGTTATATCACCATTGGGCAGGCTGTCATCCAACTAGGGTGCTGTTGCCGGTCCAAGCTGGAAGGATGGATGAGATAGAGGTCCGGGGCTGGGATCCAGGAATCCGCCAGGGATCTGCGGTGTTAGCGCAAGCCGGCTGCCCAGGAAGTGATGTCAGAGGATGTGACCAGAATTGAGGTGGAAACAGGAAGCAATCAGGGCTACGCGTTTGGAGCACAACAGCTCCTTCTAATAGCCTGAGGGCACACTGACAGTGTGCCGAGTTAAAAAGAGGAGCGTGATGGACAAGGCTGTGGGACAATAACGCCCAGCCATCCAATACAATGATATGAGTCTAATTAAACAAATTTTTTACATAAAGATTCCGGCGAGATTACAGAATGTTAAAAAATTATATTACAATATACAACAGTGCAAACATTTACTCCATCATTGGGGAAAACGGGATGAAAAGAAAGAGGGAAAAGCTGGGGAAAGGAAAGAAATTAAAAGGGTGAAAAAAAGATGGAGGCTGAAGGCTAAAAAGATAAGATTGAAAACAAAAAATTAAATAATAATAAAATAAAAATAAGGATAATAATAATAATAAGGATAAGAATAATAATAAGGAAACATAATAAGAAAAAAATAATAGTAAGGGGAAAATTAAATAATAGAAAAATAACAATAATAAAGAAAAAAAAAACACAGCCGCTCCATAGAAGAGATAGACAACAAACCGTAGCGTACCAAGACATTTTCAGGAAAAACCCCAGGGGTCCACAGACGGTCTCATAGTGTGGGTACTTGAGGCTATTCCCAGTACTTTTTCACCTGCAGAATGCTACAAGCGACTCTGCCAACAAGAAACCTTTTGGATCTTCTCTTTAAATACCCTAACTCCTGGGGGTATGAACGAAGAGCTAGAGATGCATACCTTATTATAAATACTGGTGTTATACTGTTTGTTGCTTGTGTTCATTTCTGTCTTCTTCTCCTCGCTTTTTCAACAACTGTTCCTTATGGTCCTTTCCCTTATATCATCCCTCAGGGGGGAAGTGGTGAACTGAAAAATGCCCCCTTTGTTTGTGGGAGGTTACCCATCCAGAGTAAGTAAATAATGACCATATGTTTCCTTCCCTTTCATTCGCTACAATGTTCCTCCTTATCTAAAATATTCCTACTCTCATTCTTATTTCCTATTTCTATAATGTTATTATTATTTTATTATTATTTTTCTTTCAATAAGTTTTTATTGTTTTGAAGAAAAAGCAATTTTTAAACATAGTCATAAAACTTTCATAGAAAAGGCACTTTCAAGACAGAGTATTTTTTGATAAAAGACCTCAGGAGTGGTACAAAAGTAGGGTACATTTACATTATATTAGCGGAGTAAAGGGAAGAAATAGAAGCATAACGGGGATAAGGCTGGAAACATTCTCGCCAATTTAGCAGGAACTAGTTACCACCTGGTCATGAGTTTAATGTTAGATTCAGAGATTGAGGTGTTGAATGCTCTAAAACTGTTGAGGTGCCATGTTTCTAAATTCCATTCCATGGAGAGGTCCCACTCCCATGCGACCAAAAAAGGTGCCTTCACTTGTGTGGCAGTCAACATTGAGTATACAACCGAGATCCCACCCCTCCACTTTTCATAGGGTGTGATATCATGATTATTTGGGTCTTTGAGCCATGCCTTCTGTAGAAAGTCATGGATTGGATGAAACAAAAGACTTCAGATTGTGGCATGTCCAGTGAATTGATAAAGAATGCTTTTGGAAGGGGACCATTGGGGCCCAAGAAATGCCCTATCCTGAACAGGTCTTTATTAAGCCAAACAACCAAACACGCTAATCTCCCTGCCTGGAGGGAAGGAAGAGTTTCAAAAGAGATGTGCAAGGGGGGAGAGGAAGTAAGAGAGTCCTGGGTGTCTTTTTAGTTTGTCCCATAGGGATAGCGAGTGAGATAGCGTGGGGGCGAGAATGGGAGGTCTGTTTTTGTTGGGGCACCACATGAGGTGACTGCCTCAATGTGTGTGATGGTACCGATGCTCTTTCCATCACAACCCATCCTGGGATATTCCTACGGGAGTATACCACTGATATTAGCATTAGTTGGGCTGCTTGGATATACCAGTAAAGGTTTGGGAGTCCTAGCCCACCTTTGGTACGGGGTCGGAAGAGGGTAGCTCTAGGGAGGCAGTGTCCTTTCTTACCCCAGATAAAGTCAATAATTCTATTTTGGAGATTCTTTAGTTGGGCTTTGGATTGGGGGTGATCTGAAGTAATAGTGTATTCGGGGGAGAAGGGTCATTTTGACAGCATTAACGTGACCTAGCCAGGAAAGGTTTTGATGGGACCAGTTGTCTAGATCCCTGATGAGGTTTTTAAATAGAGGAAAATTGGCTGAATATAGTGAGTTGAGGTGAGGAAGATCCCTAGATAGGGGATCGAAGACTCGCTCCAGGTGAATTTGAAGTTGCTTTTCAATGTTGCTACCAGAGGCTCAGGGAGGGAGATATTGAGTGCTTGAGATTTGTCGTAGTTTACCCGCAAACCAGAGATTCTACTGAATTCCCCTAGGAGCCGGCAGACATTTGGGAGAGAGATCATAAGTTCCGAAAGGAAAAGGAGAAGGTTGTCCGCGAACAGTGCGCATTTATGGACTTGGTCACTACAACAAATACCAGATACAGTGGGGCAAAAAAGTATTTAGTCAGCCACCAATTGTGCAAGTTCTCCCACTTAAAAAGATGAGAGAGGCCTGTAATTTTCATCATACCTGTAGGTACACTTCAACTATGAGAGACAGAATGAGAAAAAAAAATCCAGCAAATCACATTGTCTGATTTTTAAAGAATTTATTTGCAAATTATGGTGGAAAATAAGTATTTGGTCACCTAAAAAAAGTAAGATCTCTGGCTCTCACAGACCTGTAACTTCTTCTTTAAGAGGCCCCTCTGTCCTCCACTCGTTACCTGTATTAAGGGCACCTGTTTGAACTCGTTATCAGTATAAAAGACATCTGTCCACAACCTCAAACAGTCAGACTCCAAACTCCACTATGGCCTAGACCAGGAATATGCAATTAGCGGACCTCCTGCTGTTGCAAACTACAAGTCCCATCATGCCTCTGCCTCTGGGTGTCATGCTTGTGGCTATCAGAGTCTTGCTATGCCTCATGGGATTTGTAGTTCTGCAACATCTGGAGGTCCGCTAATTGCATATCCCTGGCCTAGACCAAAGAGCTGTCAAAGGACACCAGAAACAAAATTGTAGACCTGCACCAGGCTGGGAAGACTGAATCTGCAATAGGTAAGCAGCTTGGTGTGAAGAAATCAACTGTGGGAGCAATTATTAGAACATGGAAGACATACAAGACCACTGATAATCTCCCTCAATCTGGGGCAAAATCTTACCCCGTGGGGTCAAAATTATGACAAGAACGGTGAGCAAAAATCGCAGAACCACACGGGGGGACCTAGTGAATGACATGCAGAGAGCTGGGACCAAAGTAACAAAGGCTACCATCAGTAACTAACACTAAGCTGCCAGGTACTCAAGTCCTGTAGTGCAAGACGTGTCCTCATTATGCGATGTGGATTTTGCGAAAGTGTTCCCCCGTCACCCTTATCTTTCGGATGCTTAGTAAATGCAAATGGGGGGATAGTTTCCTAGTCAACAGGGAGCCCAATTTGTCCCTTTGATAATAAAAGCCCATCTAAGACTCTTGTTGGTCCATGAGGTCAAAGCCAAATTTAGGGCCAGTCTGGCGGAATCCAGCTTTTCAGTGGCTATTTTATTGGGAGCAGCTTTATGGGCTTTAGAAAGGGTGAGAAACTCTTCTTCTAGCCTCTTGATGTCTAGTTGCTTGGACTTATGGATTTGAGAGGATATATGGATGATTCTACCCCTGATTGTGGCCTTGTGGGCCGCCCAGAGATTAGAAGGGGAAATATCAGGGGAGTCATTAGACTGAAAAAAAGCCTTGATCTCTTTATCCAGCATGGTGACTCTCACTGGGTCCCTCAGGAGAGATTTGTTTAGTCTCCATGGACCCTGCGTTGGAAGGGGTGATGCTTGCTTTAATGTTAGAATGAGCATTGAATGGTCAGACCAGGGTGAGTCTAGGATATATGATTTCAAAGCTAGGGGGGTTTGTGGTGCTGGTATAAATAAGTGATCCTTGCGTACGATTGGTGTGGGCAGGAAAAATGTGTATAATCGCGAGAGGTAGGGTTGATCTCCCTCCAAATGTCAACCAGCTTGGCAATAGCAGAACTTTGTTTAGAGGGTCTAGTTAACCGCCTACCAGGATTTATCTAAGCCTGAATCAAATGCAACAATCGAGTCACCTCCATATATGACAATGCCCTCCAGTCTTGGAGAGAGCGTAGTAAACATAGATTTAAAGAAGCGGGTTTGACCTGTGTTAGGAGCATAGTATGATATGAAAGAGCATTTGACCTCACCTAGGGATCCTTTCACTAGAATGTATCTGCCTTCGGGATCTTTAAAGATCTCCTGAGGAGAGAATTTACATTTATGTGAGAAGAGGACGGCGACCCCTCTAGTTTTATCGAAAGCGTTACCTAGGAAGAAGTTGAGGTATTTAGAGTGCGAGAATGGAGGTTGAAAGGAGCTCAGGAAGTGGGTCTCCTGGAGGAGAATAACATCTATTCTATTGGAGAAATAGGTTTGGAAGGCCTTTTTGCTTTTGGTTGGTGAGTTAAGTCCCTGGGCATTGTGGGAGACCACCCTAAGGGGCACTCTAACAATGTCAGCGGATGCCATGGTCACCTGGGAGAGTGATGCCAGCCGTCCGGCGCCTACCTTATCTTGTCATGGGAGCGGGGTTGTTCCAGTATGGCAAGGGATGATGCCAGTTGGACTAGATTTGTGGACTCTCCGAGACCTCTCGACGGTAACTGCAAAAGAAATAGGGATTAGAAAGAGAGAAAGGAGAGAAGAGAGAATAAGGGAAGTAGAGAGAGGAGAGGGGTCCAAGGACCCTCCAGGGCAGGGGAACCAAAGTTCTCCCTGCCCTGGGTGGTTTGGGAAGTTTGCCACCTCTGTTCGCGAGGTGACTACCCCATCCGGGAGAAGGAAAGACACCATCTCACGGAGGCAGGGTGAGGGGCATGGTGTCTCCACCCACCACAAGAACGCCCAAAAATAACAAAGAAAAGATTCTTTCCTGTTAGGTATGACAACCTAATTAAACGGAGCTTAAGGAATTTCTGTGGAACTTATTAGAAATGCCCTCAGTGGTCATCGACTGAGCCCCCCACCCAAAGGGGAGAGGGCCCAGTCGCTGACATGCTCCCCAGGATGGGTAAGGTGCCCCCAGCAGTTCCCCACACAGAGGTGGGTGCCGGGCATTAAGAACGACATAATTTCACATTTTAAGATTGACATCAGTGAAATAAACATTCAATGCAAATGCAGTTAGACAAGTGGAATGACATAATATGTGAAAACCTATGTAGAACTGTGGGTAAGCTAAAAGTCAAATATTAACTAGGAACATTGAAATAGTGAAACAATTACAGTTGGACCAGAGTCCCAATAGGAGACTCCATAACCTTTGCCAACCATCCCTTTGAAGGTGCGGGCTTGATCGGTTCCTTCTGGGAAAAAGTTAGTCAGGTTGAACCTTGTCACAGTTATATATCCCACTCTAAGGAAGAGTAGTGGAGATCCTAGTAGGCAGCCGCCGGGGCAACCGAGGGCTGTTGTTCCGGAACAGGTGTAATAGGCCCATACAAAACCAGCAGGGGAAGGTGATGCCACCCTGGTGTCCAACTGCAACAGTTAGTGATTGTAAGGAGAAACACAAGTTCAGAAATCACGGCCGAGGTAGCTTCCCTGGATTTCTTAGATAGTTTTTTTCCTAGATGTGTGTAAGTGGGCTGTTGGGACAATGGCGTTTGGAGGATACGGATCCAGGAGCAGTTTGGGCATACGGAGGGTCCAAGTTAATCAGACCAAGCTGTGTCAAGATTCTTTCCCCTCCGCAAAGGAGGAAAAGGAGTAAGATTTTGCATTGTAGGTGAATTTGAGCCCAAACGGGAACTGCCACCAATATTTAGGCCTCATACACACGGGCGTTTGCAGAAAAATAAGCAAAACGCCGGGCCTGACGTCAGGGGAAAAAACTGACGTTTTGCTTGGCGGGGACTTATCGGAATCTGGAAGCCCCCTTTAACAAGGGGGCCCCCAGATGCCGGGCCCCCACCCTATGTAAATGAGTATGGGGTACATCGTACCCCTACCCATTTACTCAGGGGCGGTTCGTTTTGCAGTCAAAAAAGGGGACTGCAGTCCGGGCCGCAAAACGAATAAAAAGACGTTTGCGGGCACACATACTCCGGATTTATAACCACCGTCAAGGGCAAACCCGAGTTTAAGTGGATGTTACGTTTTAGAATGAGGAAAAGGAGGAAACGCCTCCCCTTTCTTAGAACTGTGTCGAACCAGACTAATTGAACCTGGGAGGCATACGGGTTTGACGAGGACCTAGGCATAGGAGGTTTGCGGTAACAGGGTTGTCGGGTGAATGTGTGTAGATCCTTTTTTTGATAGATTCT
>BLSH010113731.1:152514-189984 GCA_018402905.1 Glandirana rugosa | reverse complement strand
AGAGGCTAGAGGGATCTCCTCTTCTGGATAGTGAGGGGTGATAGGTCTGCAAAAATGTGTAGTTCGTGGCCCTGGAATGTGATTTTAGGCAAGTTCCTGGAAATACGCATTAATTCTTCCTTAGTAGAAAAATAGTGAGTTTAACCACCACATCACTGGGGAGGCCATCTGACCTGAGGGGTTTAAGGGCCCTGTGCACCCTATCCAATTCCAGGGGAAATTTTAAGAAGCCTGATACTGTCTTTGGGATGTCCTTATATGATTCGGGAATTCTGAAATTGCACCTCCTATTTCTGTTCTTCAAATCGTCCAGCTTCAGTATGGCTGATTCAAGTTGGGACTATTCTGATTAGTACGCTCTATCTTGGTCTCCACCATCTCAATCCTGGTGCCTATGTTCATCAGATCTGCCCTTTTCTCTGCTGTGATTTTGGCAGCCGTGTTGCTGAGGCCTCGATCCAGCAGATCAGCAAACTTGCTGAACATGGAAGCCATGATGTTGGCCGTGTCTGGGCTGCCCGGAGTACGAGCCAGAGTGTCCTGGAATTGTGGACTGCAGGCCTCCAGTGGGGTGAGGCCCAGTTTGTCCAGCGTGCGACCTATTAAAGATTCGGTCGAGGCTGAGGAGGCTCTCATGAGGGGCTCCTAGAGTGAGCCTAGTGGTATCGGGCTCTGGAGTCGTTGCAGGGCTTGGCTATCCGTGAAGCGAAGAAGCTAGCGAGGCCGGTGCTTGGGGCCTAACCGCTGCCATATTGGATGCCTCGGACTCTGGAAAATGTCTCCCAGGTCCCTCCTGGCCGAGCCGTGGTCATGTTCTGGCTCCCCGTGTACTTGCCTTGTCGATGCTGTGCTCGGGCTGCTCTGAGGCTGGCTCCGTGCGGCTAAGGGCGTCCTTTGTGGCCGGGGTGGAACAGGGCTCGCTGATCACGTGTTCATATCAGGGGCTGCCTCACATGCACCTTCATTTTATTATTTTTTTATTATTATTTATTATGATTATTTTTTAGTTTTATTTTTTTTTCATTTATATATATTTTTTATTATTATTTTTTTCTTTTCTATTATTTTTATTTTTATCTTTATAAAAAATATATATTTTTTCTTTATTATTATTATTTTTCTATTATTTAATTTTTTCCTTATTATTATTTTTTCTTATTATGTTTCCTTATTGTTATTCTTATCCTTATTTCTATTTTATTATTATTTCATTTTTTGTTTTCAATCTTATCTTTTTAGCCTCCAGTCTCCACCCTTTTAATTTCTTTCCTTTCCCCAGCTTTTCCCTATTTCTTTTCATCCCTTTTTTCCCCGATGATGGAGTAAATGTTTGCACTGTTGTTCACTGAACCCGGAACATCCGCCTCTCCAGACACCATCCTCCAGCCTAGGAATTTCTTGCTTTCCCAAGATGATCTGCTTTCCCAGACCCGGAGAACTTCAGCCTGCTCTTCTGGATTACCTAATCAAGGGCTGACTTGGAAAGATGGTCTCTGGAGGCACAATAACCAAATCTTCATGCCAAAGGAACAGCGCCCCGCTATCCTGTAACTTTGTCATGATCACAAGTTAGCTGGGCACTTTGGTACACGGAAGACCACCGAACTTGTGCTTCGCTCTTTCTGGTGGCCATTACTTGGTGAGGACTGTCAGGCTTATGTTCGTTCTTGTTCTGTCTGTGCCAGGAACAAGACGGACAAAACCAAGGCTTGGGGGTTGTTGAAACCACTTCCTATACCTGAACAGCCATGGTCCAAGATATCTATGGACTTCATAGTGGAACTGCCTCCAGCCAATGAGTACACCACGATTTTTGTAGTTGTTGACCAGCTAACCAACATGGCACATTTTCTCCTACTGCAAGAGAGACTGCAGAAATCTTCATCAAAGAAATTGTTTGGTTACATGGCATTCCTGACAACATAGTGTCTGATCAGGGAGTTCAGTTTACATCACGATTCTGGAGAGCCCTCTGTTCTGCTCTGGAAATTGACCTCTCGTTCTCCTCGGCCTATCATCCGCAAACCAACGGCCAAACCGAGACGACAAATCAGACCCTGGGGCAGTATCTCCGCTGCTTCTCATCCTACTCACAGAACGACTGGTGCACGCTGTTACCGTTGGCAGAATTTCCCTACAATAACTCAATCCACTCCGCAACTAAACAGTCGCCATTCTGGTCCAACTATGGCCTTCACCCCACAGTGCTCCCTAGTTTGTCAAGCGAAACTGCGATACCAGCGGTACATGAGACTACACAATTTTTCAATACCAACTGGAAATTACTACAGGAGACGCTTGCTAAAATGCAAGAACTGAACAAAGCCATCTTTGATAAGAAGAAGCACGGTGAATTGGATCTCCAGCCGGATAATCAGGTTTGGCTTTCCACAAGGAATTTAAGATTGGCCTACACATCCAAGAAGCTGGGCCCGAGATTTATCGGCCCCTTTCCTGTAAAGAGAAGTATCAACCAGGTCTCATACGAACTCGAGCTTCCATCATCCTTGTGGATACATCCGGTATTTCATTTCACCTTGCTGAAGCCAGTGACCCCGGATCCTTTTCCTAGTAGAGCAATTGCTCCTCCTGCTCCTGTTGTGATTGATGGGGAAGAGGAATTCGAAGTCGAGTCAGTACTGGACGGCAGGAAGAGGGGCGGCAGGATCCAGTATCTTGTGAAATGGAAGGGATACGGTCCTGAGGAGAGCTCCTGGGAGCCCAAAACCAACCTTCATGTGGATGAATGTATTCAAGCATTCAAGGACAGCAATCCTGCCAAAGTGGCCAAGTTGGGCATCCGGAGGCTGCCTCTTGGGGGGGGGGGATGTTAGGAAGAAATCTTTGCTTTCCATGCACTTGTGTGCTATTTAAACCTGCAATGCCCTGTAGCCGGTGCTGTCAGTTCTAGAGTCTGAGTACCTGTGAGCCCCAGCTCTGCTCCTGTTATCCAGTTCCTGTGATCATTCCTGTTTGACCCGGCTTGACCTGACCTGCCTGTTATCTGCCTGCAGCGACCCCGGCTATCCACGACCATCCGATTGTCTGACTCCTTGTACTTCTGCTGCCAGCCCGGTTACAAACTTTGCTTGGACTTGACTATTCTTTTGCCTGATCCCTTGTACCGCACCGCCAGCCAGTTGCCGACCCAGCCTGTACCACCATTCTTCTGATCTGCACGACTACCTGAGATCTCACACCATCATCAGTGACCATCCAGGCCTCGTGCCATCCTGCACTCTTGGACTTCCTGTCTGCTCTACCAGGGGTCCCTGAATCAGGTGCGCAAGGGTGGTTGTTCCCTGCACAAGTCAGACTCCACCACCAGGTGCGTGACATCAACTCCAGACATTTTCTTGAAATTTTCAAAAGAGTGCTGGAATCACCAGGACACAAAGAGCAATATGAACCCAACAGATAGTCTAAGGCTGATCATAAACTGTTAGTTTCATTTCTTATCTGTACTTCTAATTTGGAAGGCCTTGCACTCAGGACCCCAGGCTAGGTCCCTAGGCAAACCCTGTACCGCAGCAGGCTCCAAGATGGAGAGCAAGCCACTAAATGGGGAACATGAAGTACACTGGTTACTGCACTACAGGGGTTCCTGTCTTCCGCAACCATCACCCACTTCCCTTGCTGGCTGGCTACTACTCCTTACTCGCATCTCCATCCCATACCCAAAAAGATTGTTGGTAAAGCTTACCAACACACTCTCAACCACAAGAGTTAAAGCATTTGTTAACCTAAAACAAAAACAAAAAAATATTGATCCTGTTCCCTGAAAGTATGTTATACAGCACAGTGCTTGTGCTGTGTCAATTGGCCCCTTCTATCACCTAAAAAACCAGGATGATCCTGCCTGGCTATACCCTCCCCCCTGTAAACTGACCACGGTATATCATGGCTGCTGAGCCCTGACACGGTGGTCAGTTTACATGCCTCCATCATCCAGAGCTCTCCTGTCCTCCTCTCCCCCTCCCTCCCTGCCTGCCTGCTCCTGTGTCATTGGCCATCCCCCTCCCCTCCTGCTGCTGAAGTTGCATTTAATGTTTTATCCCATCCTGTCTGTTGAATAATCCTACGTGCCCCTGTGTCTGTGTTTTATTAAAATAAGCCATTCTTTACCATATCTCAAAGCGCCAATCGCCGATCACGTGACCCGCTGCCTCTTTCCTTCTCTCCTCCTCCTCCCCTCCTGACTGACGTCAGTGGGGAATCCTCGGCCCCGCCTGCTGCAGTTGTCACACGTGGAGATGAGAAAGCCAGTAGGTCACGTGAGCGCCGATCGGCGCTCTAAGATAAGCTAAAGAATGGCTTATTTTAATTAAACACAGACACAGGGGTACATAGAATTGTTCAGAAGACAGGATGGGATAAAGTAGATAAAGTGGCTTAACAACCACTTTAACTTAGTTACATATGTAATTGTTTCTAACCTGGAGGGTTTAATTCCCAGTAATAAAGTTCTTGTACATACATCATTGTTACACCTTAGATGCATCTTGTTCCCACGCTCCATGTACTCTTTTCCCAGTAAAAGAACTCAGACAAGGGCTCTTTCACATGGGTGGACTGCGCCAGCTAATCCGTCTGCTCAGCTAGGGATCCATCTGCTGATCCCCACTGAGCAGGCAGATGACAGGTCCGTGTCCACCCTGCTAATGGAGAGGGGATATGGACACAGCCTGCTTTACTCTATGGGTAGTTGGATTTAAATGGACCACTTGTCTGTTTACATCCGACTGTCATCTGATCCAATCTGCCAGATGGATGGGGAACAGATCCCCCTTCCACCTGTTTTTAGCGGATAGGATCGGATGCCAGTGAGTGTAAATGGACTCATGTCCATTTATGTGTTTAAATTCTTTTTATTCAAATTTAGCAAAATGTTACAAACCACAATACATCACCATTACAAAAAACATTTTAGTCTCAAACACAACATAACATGAATGCAATGACAGGCATATATAAAAGGTGTATCTCCTAGAGCAGTGGTTCTCAACTCCGGTCCTCGGGACCCCCCAACAGGCCAGGTTTGCAGGATGACTGAAATACATCACAGGTGATATCAGTTGCTGCTCAGTGATTGCAGTGTTCTAGTCTGCATCTCTCCAGGGTAATACTTAAAATCTGGCCTGTTGGTGGGTCCCGAGGACCGGAGTTGAGAACCACTGTCCTAGAGCCTTATCATAATATCCATATACATCATAATTCTATCCCGGAGAGGAGGAAAGAGGCAACATGAGCAAACGAGTGTATGGCGCAACACCCTGAAAAAACATGAATCCCATCAAGCCTATTAAATGTAGCCCATGTATGGCTGATATGAAAACCAGCATTAGTAAAAGTCCCAGCACAAAAGTCAGCCTTCTCAGGACCAGAAGCAGAGTCCTTGTAACACTAAAAAATAGAAGAAAAGAGGCACCTCTGAGTGCAGTTTATTAAAACCAGCAATTGGCAACTCACACGAGACAGAAGATAAAAGGCACATGAGCAGGTCCTCAAGAGGGTAACATCAGTGGGACATCAATAAAACAGGATTCATAGCACCATGGATGTCTCACTGATGTTACCTCCTTAAGGACCTGCTCATGTGCCTTTTATCTTCTGTCTCATGTGAGTTGCCAATTGTTGGTTTTAATAAACTAGAGGGCAAAGGATGGTCTGATCAGGTCTGCCTATAAAACTGACAGACAAACCCTATCGGTCCACCATGTGAAAGAACCCTTAGTACCAAAAGTCTTTTTACATGCAGACTTGTGAATTAACATTTTACATCCACATAAGAATAAATACATAATCATCTTAATACAGATGTTCACAGTAGTTGCAATTGAGTACAATCTTTGGCTGTGCTAGTTTTAGTTACACTGACCCTAGTGGTACACAACACAGGCATGGTAAGTCAGTGCTGGGGAAAAGATTTGTTACAGAAGGACCAAAGGCAATACTGTTGACCACTCTTGTGCCATCTGCCTGTATTTTTGGAAACAATTTCTAGAGCTCGGGCTCATCTAAAGAGAATAACATAGCCTACTATTTCTGGTCTCATTATAAAATTGTCCATTCAGTGATTTTCCTTCCTTTCCAATGAACATGTTGCATGTCAATAGTTCAAAAGAACTGAAGCCATAAAATAAATATAACAGCCAAGCAGTAAGCACTTTCAGAAGAAGAGGACACAATGGCAGCATACTGCTTTATATTTGCAGGTTTACTTTAAAGAAGATAAAAAAGGTAATCTACGCAAAACCGTCATCTTCCAGATTGCAGCTCTTCCGAACCACGTGAAATATTTGTTGTTCCAGGTCTTTAAGTCTGGTTCAATCTTTGTTAATAATGGTAAGAAATTGTGTTCATAAAGAGAGTCCATTTTAGGTGTTTGGTGTATGCCAAGATACTTTAAGGACTTATTTTCCCATTTATAGGGGCAATTGCTGTTTGTGAGTTCTTCTAGTTTGCTGGAGAGAGTTAATCCCAGAGCTTCTGATTTTTATGGTTAATTTTGAAATTTGATAAATATTTGAATGTTTGGAAAGATTTATTCAGGTTTGGGATTGAAATGTGGGGTTGGGTAATATAGAAAAGAAGGTCATCTGCATATGCAGCTAATTTGTATCCTCTTTTTTTGTATTGATTGGTGGAGGTTTATTGATCTGATTAAGGGTTCGAGCGCTAATATGAATAGTAAGGGAGATAAGGGGTAGCCCTGTCTTGTGCCATTTTGAATTTCTATAGGCTCAGAGAAGGTGTCATTAATTTTGACTCTAGCAGTTGGGTTAATGTACAAGAATTTCACCCACGACATCATATTATTTCCAAAACGAATGTGTTGGCAGGTGGTGAACATGTAGTTCAGTCGAAGGCCTTCTTTGCGTCTGTTGACAGCAGGAGGCCCTTGATTCCATCATGGTGTATCTTGTGAATTAAATTTAGGCTTTTAATCGTATTGTCCTTTGCCTCGCGGCCTGACTTAAAACCAACTTGCTCAGGTCCTATCAAGCGTTCAAGGAAGGGTCTGATTCTATTGGCTATCATTTTTGCTATAATTTTTAAATCTAAATATAATAGGGAAATGGGTCTATAGTTAGTGCAATCATGAATATAAAATGATCTCTGAAAGGGAAATTGGCATTAGGGATGGGCCCATGGTTCGAGTCGAATGTAAGTTCAACTCGAACATCGGGCGTACGCCCGTTCGTCGAATTGAGAACATTATGGGGAGTTCGTAGTGACTTTGCCGCTGTGGAGCGCCCCATAATGCATTGCGTGCACAGATCCTCCTCCATGGGAGGATTCCCGCCATCTACCCGCTGTTTGACAGTTTATTTGTATGGCAGGGCGGGGCCACCCGCGATGTAAGCAAACGACCCCGCCCCTTCTGACGTCATGTGATGTGAGAGGGGGTGGGTCATGCGCGTATGTCACTGAGTGGCCCCACCCTGCCATATAAATAAAGTGTCACAATAAACAGAGCTCAGTCGGTGGGGAGCCTTCTCTTGGAGGAGGAGCTGTTGCTTTTTTTTTTTTCGGGTCCGTTGCTTGCCGTGACTGACGATGGCTTACAACGAGGGACACTTATTTTTATTTTTTAATAAAGGACTTGTCCCTAATTGTCTCCTGTGATTTTTTTCTTTTTTTGACACTTTTGGTAATGTAGTAGTACCCGATGCTAATTCACATGGGGGGGCCAGGATCTGGGGGCCCCCTTATTAAAGGGGGCTTCCAGATTCTGGTAAGCCCCCACCCGCAGACCCCCACAACCACAGCCCAGCCCTCTTGTCCTGAACCGTACCAGGCTACATGCCCTCAACATGAGGGCAAGTTGCTTTGGGGTGGGGGGCGCAGAGCCCCCCGCCCCAAAGCACCCATTCTCCCCATGTTGAGGGCATGTAGCCTGATAAGGTTCAGGAGGAGGGGGGGCACTCGCTTGTCCCACCCTATCCTGGCCGGCCAGGTTGCATGGTCAGATAAGGGTCTGGTTTGGATTTTAGGGGGGACCCCACGTCAATTTATTTTTAAATTTTGGCGCGGGGGTACCCCTTAAAATCCAAACCAGATCCAAAGGGTCTGGTTTGGACAGGGGGGACCCTAAGCAAATTTTTTCAGTCATTTTTCTGTATATTGTAGGTAGCGGCAATACATTACAGCTGGGATGATAAATGACAATTTTTCATTCACAAATGTCATTTTGCTCTGGCTATGTTCTAAACATCACAGAGATGCACCCTTTTACAGGCAGACTAAGGGACCCCCCCCCCCCCAGGCACATTATTTAAAGGAATATTTCATTTTTATTGTTTCACTTTAACCACATCAGCCCCGGAAGGATTTCCCACTTTAGGACCAGAGCACTTTTTGCGATTCGGCACTGCGTCGCTTTAACAGACAATTGGGACGTTGTACCCAAACGAAATTTGCGTACTTTTTTTCCCACAAATAGAGCTTTCTTTTGGTGGTATTTGATAACCTCTGCGTCATTTCTGATCGCCGCTATAAACAAAAGAAGAGCGACAATTTTGCACAAAAAAAACTAATTTCTTACTTTTTGCTAAAATACAAATCCAAAAAAATAAATAAATAAAAAAACATTTTTTTCCCATCAGTTTTGGCCGATTTATATTCTTCCTCATATTTTTGGTAAAAAAAATTGCAATTAGCGTTTATTGATTGGTTTGCGCAAAAGTTGCCGCGTTTACGGATGGTTAGAATTAATTTCTGGGGTTTTTATTTTATTTTTTACTAGTAATGGCGATCTGCAATTTTTAGCGGCACTGCGATATTGCAACGGACATATCGGACCATTTTGACACTTGTTTGGGACCATTGGCATGTATACAGCGATCAGTGCTATAAAAATGTACTGATTACTTTGTAAATGCCATTGGCAGTGAAGGGGTTAACCTGGAGGGGGCGCTCTAAGGGTTAATTGTGTTCCCTGGGCGTTTTCTAACTGTGTGTGGGCTGCCCTGGCTGGGGAAAGGGGATGATCACGGCTTCCATATACAGGAAGCCTGTGATCACTGCCCTTCCTCCTCTATGAGAACGGAGATCCGTGTTTACTTACACGGACCTCCGTTCTCTCACTGCGGGGGGGGCCATCGCAGGTAGCCGCCGGTGATCGAGTCCACCCTACCCGCTCCCTGGCCCCCCCGGACACAGTGCACTCACAGCACTAGTTATCGCAGCCGCCGTCATATGACGGCGGTTTGCGATAACGAGCCACTCTGTCGCCATCAGACTGCGGTCGGCGGTCGGCAAGTGGTTAAGCATTAATAAAATCACTGTTTCTGAAAAAATTATCATTTTAAAAACTTTTTTTTGCATTGATGCATGTCCCCTGGGGCAGGACTCAGGTCCCCATACACTTTTTAGGGCAATAACTTGCATATAAACCTTTAAAACAAGTCAAAAATGTTTAAAAGATTATGCTCTTGGTGAAATCTCCCTGCAGGTTCAAGCAAATCTGACCTGATACTGTAAGTTGATATATATTTTTGTTCTGACGTCAGTCTCTTGTGCAGTGTTGAGTTATGACCAATAATTATCTTGATTGTTCAATCTCCTTGATAGAATTTACTTCATTTTATTCCTACATTTGCTATTTCACATTATACTGTCACTTACATTCATGAAACCCAATTATTTTTTGTATTATAAAGAGATATCTGTCTCACCTTCTGATTATGTAACATCTCATATAATTCTCAAAGTCATGTACCCCTTCTTTGTTGATTACACAGTAGATACGCATACCTCCCAACTGTCCCTGATTTCGAGGGAATGTCCCTGATTTGGAACAATGTCCCTCCATCCCTCATTCCTCCTCATTGTGGACTGACCTATATAGTTGTATATAAAATGTACCATTTATCTTTCAAAAAGTGTTTCCCAGTGCTAAACCTTTCATCCAATTTCTAAATTGCTGCATTTGTGAATTCCAAAAGCCAATATGAAGGTTTAATAGTGGTTAAAAAAAAGCACTTGTGGGTTTAACTAATGATTTGTTTGTATAAGTCTCCTTTAAGGGGCATGGCAAGGGTGTGTCCTACGCCTAGACACTTTTGCTAATAGGTGTGCCTCATTCCCATCTCAAAAAGTTGGGAGGTGTGGTTACGTATTTACGTATTCCACACATATATATATATATATATATACGTACATCTTATATGCTTATACAAACATCTATGACCAACATGTATATTCCTGTTTTTTCTTATAATAAACCTTTATTGCAAAAAAAAAAAAAAAAAATGATTGGGAATTTAGCATGACTAACTTTGTACTTTGATCATTTGTTATGGTTTCTGCTGATTTAACCATTAAAATAATGCATTATTCTGAGTCACTGTTGATATTCTGACCTTTTAAAGTGCAATAATTGATCCATCACCCTATTGTACAAATATAAAGCCTCTCATTGTACCTCTTTGCTCTAAAATATTAGCATTATCCTGTTCAGCAGAATGGAACCTCAATAAAAAAATAAGAAAAAACATACACAATTCTTCATTGCTTCCTTCTACCAGAATTCCCTTATTTTTTCATACTTAGACATACAGAATGCTGGAGACATATAGGCCCTGATTTGCTATACCTCCCAAATCTACTCCAGCAGTGCCTTAAAATAACTCCCAATTAAAGGCAATTACAACTTCAGCTCTCACAAAAGGGAGTAAATTAACTCACATGCAGCGTCTATAGATCACATGTTCTAAGTGCCTGATGTTGGCTGGAATTGAACCTGTGATTTCAGAACTCCTCCATTTAATGCTTGTATGCAAGTTCATTGCCATAAAAAAAAAAAAAAAAATTACAACCCCTCTCTCTAATTTTAACAGCCGTAGCCCTAGGGGAAATGTCTGAATAGAAAAAAAGTTTATCTTTTTTTTTTTTTCAGGAGGAGTGGTTTTAATAATGCTTAGGCTGGGTTCACACTAGTCTGATTCTCGGACCGACATTAGGAGCACAAGTTGCATTACGTCACAAAAACAATGGTTCCCTATGAGAGCCATCTTAACTGGTCCGACTTTGATCCTACTTTAGCCCATTGAAAGGCATTGAAGTCGGATCAAAGTCGGATTAGTGTCTTCACTTCACTTCACTTCACTTCTTCTTCCCATGTTGACACGACGCGATCTCCTTCACGAATGCCCTCTCCGCTGTGTGCTGTGCCTTATATTGGCATGGGGCGTGGCCAACCGATGACATCACCCGGAGGCCCGCCCCCATATGATGTCACATCTTGGGGTGGAGCTGTGACATCATATGGGGTGGGGCCTCCGGCTGATGTCATTGGGTGGCCACGCCCCATGCCAATATAAGGCACAGCACACAGCAAAGAGGGCATTCGTGAAGGAGATTGCGTCGTGTCAACATGGGAAGAAGAAGAAGAGAGGAAGAACAGAGGGAAGGGGACAGCGGAGAAGACCGCCAAAAGAGCAGAAGACGCCGCAGAGAAGGAGAAGAAAGAAGACCCCTCAGAAGATAGAAGAAGAAAGAAGACCCCCGCAAAAGAGCTGAAGACACTGGAGAGGGATAAGAGAGGGGAGAAGACGCCGGAGCTGATTTAATAAAATATTTTAAACACCTGTGTAGTGTGTTTTTTTTGTACACTTTCTTTCCAGGTAAATGGGTAGGGGTCCTATGTACCCCATACTGTTAAGTCCCCGCCCGCAGACCCTGACAACCACCGGCAAGGGTTGTTGCGGAGAGGCCCTTGTCCTCATCAACATGGGGACAAGGTGCTTTGGGGTGGGGGGTGCAGAGCCCCCCCTGCCCCAAAGCACCCATACTCCCCATGTTGAGGGCATGCGGCCTGGTATGGTCCAGGGGGGGGGGGGCGCTCGCTCGTCCAAACCCCCTTTCCTGGCCTGCCGGGCTGCGTGCTCGGATAAGGGCCTGGTATGGATTTCGAGGGGGGGACGCCACGCCGTTTTTTTTGCCATAGGGGTTCCCCTTAAAGTCCGTACCAGACCAAAGGGCCTGGTATGCTCCTGGAGGGGGACCCATGGCATTTTTTTTAAAAAAAATTGGGCGTGGAGTTCCCCTTCAAGATCCCCAGAGCATAAGTCGCATGGTATTGTCGGATCCCTGTTCACAAAAAAACGGTTCGACTTTGACCCTATGTAGAACCGTAAATCGCACAGCAAAGTAGGATCAAAGTTGGACCATTTTTTTGTCGGATAGTGTGAACCCAGCCTTAAAGTGACAAAAAAAAATATTCCTTTAACTACTTCAGCCGCTTCACGCTTTAGGACCTGAGCACTTTTTGTGATTTGGCACTGCGTTGCTTTAACTGACAATTGCGTGGTCGTGCGACGTTGTAACCAAACAAAATTTGCGTCCTTTTTTACCCACAAATAGAGCTTTCTTTTGGTGATATTTAATCTCCTCTGTCATTTCTGATCACCGCTGTAAATAAAAAAAGAGCAACAATTTTTCAAAATAACCAATTTTTCTTAATTTTTGCTAAAATACAAATCCAATTGTAAAAAAATAAAAATCATTTTATTTACTTGTTTTTGGCCAATTTATATTCTTCCTCCTTTCTTTGTTAAAAAAAATCGCAATCAGCGTTTATTGTTTTGTTTGCGCAAAAGTTGCTGCGTTTAGGGATGATACAAATTAATTTCTGGAGTTGTATTTTTTACAATTTTTTTACTAGTAATGGCGGCGATCTGCGATTTTTAGAGGCACTGCAATATTGCGGCAGACATGTCGGATCATTTAGACTTTTTTTTGGACCATTGGCATTTATACAGCGATCAGTGGTCTAAAAATGCACTGCTTACTGTAGAAATGCCATCGGCAGTGAAGGGGTTAACCTGGAGAGGGTTAACTGTGTTCCCTATGGGGAGTTCTAACTGTATAAGGGCTGGGCTGCCAGGGGGAGGGGAGTAATCACGGCTTCCATATACAGGAAGCCTGTGATCACCGCCCTTCCTCCTCTGTCCGAACGGAGATCCATGTTTACATACACGGACCTCAGTTCTTTCACAGCAAAGGGGCCATCGCGGGTAGCCAGTGGAGATCGAGTCTGCCCTACCCGCTCCCTGCCCCCCCCGGAACACAGCGAGCGTGCGAGCATGCCTCCAGCAGCATGCGTGCGCTCACAATGCTAGTCATCGCAGCTGCCGTCAGGTGAGGGGCGGTTTGCGATAACCTTATCAGGCCACATGCCCTCAACATGGGGAGGGTGCTTTGGGGTCTGGTTTGCATTGTGGGGGGACCCCAACGCCATTTTCCCAAAATTTGGCATGGGGTTCCCGTTAAAATCCATACCAGACCTGAAGGGCCTGGTACAGACTTTGCGGGGGACCCCTACCCAAAATTTCTGTTTAATTTTGGCGTGGAGTTCCTCTTAAAATCTATGCCAGACCCTTTTCCGAGCATGCATGCACGCACTGTATATAGTCTACACAGTGGTGTAGTGGTTAGCACTTTCACCTGGGAGCAAATGGGTCACTGGTTCAATTCCCACCCACAACACTACCTGCCTGGAGGTTGCATGCTCTCCCTGTGTCTGCGTGGGATTCCTCCAGGTACTCCAGTTTCCTCCCACACTCCAAAGACATGCAGGTAGGTAAATTAGATCCTGTTTAAATTGGCCCTAATATATGTATGAATGTGAGTTAGGTACCATAGATTGTAAGCTCCTTGAGGGTAGGGAGTGATGTGAATGTACAATATATATGTAAAGCGACAGGGCTATATAAGTCCCTGAAATGAATGCAGTGTATTATATATACCATACTGTACATATATATGCCACTGCCTAACCTTTTGCTATCTCCGCAAATGTTTTCCCTATATTCGGCCTCTGTGTAAGTGGCCTTATATAGTGTAGGCGTGGACTCAGACCCACTGAGCAATGATTGACCAAAGGCACCCTTCCTTTGGCCAATCATGGCTCTCACAGCAGAGCATGCTGTGATTGGCCAAAGCGCATGTACATGTTTTGGCCAATCAGCGGGCAGCATTCCCCCACAATTTCGCTGCATTATGGGCCATTCAAATTTCCCCCCAGCACCCCATAATGTTCAGGATTCGGCAACCCCCCCAATGTTTGATTCGAACATACTTTTGAGTCGAACCGGGGGACCATCCCTATTGACCATGGATGTACATCACGAGACACTTTAACATAAAAGATGGGACAAAAAATGTCTCCATTTTTACACTTTTTAGGTGAATGGGTATGAGGATCTGGTGACCCCCTTGTTCATGGGCGCTTCCACATTTCGATCAGCCCCCCCAACCACCACGGTTGTCAGGAAAAGGCCCTTGTCCTCATCAACATAGGTACAAGAGGCTCTGAGGGGGGTAGGGGGGCACCCAGAGCCCCCCCCACCCCAAAGCACACACCGCCTCATGTTAAAGGCATGTGGCCTGGTTTGTTCCAGGAGGGGGGCAGGCCCTCACTTGCCCCCCCCATCCTGACCTCCAGGCTGCATGCGCAGGAAGGGTATGGAGTTTGGGGGGGAATCCCCCAGCATTTTGTAATAACATTTGGAGTGGCCTTCCCCTTAAAATCCATCCCTGAGCCAAAGGGCTTGGTATGGATTTGGGGGGGGGGGGCAATACATTATAGCCACAAGCGGGGGCGTAACGATAGAGGTTGCAGGGGTTGCAATTGCAACCGGGCCCCATGGTCCAGGGGGCCCATGTGCCTCCCTTGTACACCTGAATAGGAGGGATGGTGGGGGTGGCATTTAGAGGACCCAATCTCCTCCATTTTCTTCTATCCAGTTTACTTGTCTTCTGCTGTTCCCAGGGCCCCCGTGTGCTTCCCTGGCCCCCCTGGGGCCTGCTGCAGAACTTGTGAAAGGGCCCCACTGCAGTACCGTAATAAAGGGACCCTCAATAGGCGTAAAGGGCCCCAGGATCAGTGGGAAGAGGGAAGGGCCCTGGCCAGGGGTCAGGGGGCCCTTCATAATTTCTTGCACCGGGGCCCTGAAGGTTCTAGTTACGCCTCTGGCCACAAGCAAGTTGAAATTACATTTTTGATCAATGTAGGGGAGGATGTGGGAGTTATGTGTGGTGTGGGGGGGGGTCATTGATTTATTTGGCATCACCACACAATTGCTTGCAGCCCATGTGCACACAGCACTTCCTGTTTCCAGCCACATTACACTTCTTCCTGATGCATATCTGTAATGACTATACAAATATAAATGAGACAATGACTTCTCAGTGCTGGTTCACGCTAGTGCGATACAGGAACCCTGCAAATCCACTGTGGGTTCCCACATCGCACGCGACTTAGATTCACACTGCCATATACAAACTGCTAGGTGTGTCAATAGAAAGCTAATGACACCCCCAAATCAGTTTGCAGATCGCACTGCAAACTGCAAATTCGGACAGGAATCGCATTGCATGGATGTGAACACCCATGTGATCTGATTCTGCTGCGTAACAAAAAAGGGTCCTGTGCGAGTTTGGTCAGGGCGCAATGCAAATTCAGCCATACTATCTGTATGGCTGAATTTGCATAGCACAGATTGCATGTGATTTGCACTGCAGTGCGAATCACATCCGATCTCGGACACCGCAGCAGTGTGAACTGGTCCTGAGGAGGTAATCCACTTCCCCAAAACCACCACCCCCCAAAACGAATTAAAAAAGTTACAAATGAGAACAAGCAAAATCAATTTCATTGTATTTTGCCAACAAACACAAGTATGTACATATTTACTGGCATTAAAGTATTTGCATTTAGCAAAACAGTTAACAATTGGGTTTGAAGGGCCCTACTCATAGGAGCTTACAATCTAAAATTGGACTAAACCTTACAGTGGTCAATTTTAGTTTCACTGTCCATAACTGCCCACACATTTCATAAAATGACTAAACACCAACATGACATTATTAGCTGCAAAATTACAGAAAGATAATGAACAGTCATTCTAACAAAGCATTACAACAGAACATTAAAAAAGGCACAGATTAAACCATGAACATTGGTGAGTATAAGACAAACAATACACACCCCAATCAGACAACATGGTAAAATCAAGCCACTTTTGATGGTCAAAATGCACAATCATTTCAGCAAACAAACAGCTCTAGTAAAACATTTGTCATTAATAAAAATATCATTGCTTCTTCCACAAAAACTACAGCACCAAACCTGACCTCTCATCAGGCCAAACCAGCACCCCCTACTGAAGTCCCTTATATAAGCTAGCACTGGCACACGCCCAATAGACGTACACGCCCACCAGTATCTTTCCATCTGTCTTTTCTAATTTATTTCACCTGAGAGGCTGCCATACCAATACTATTTGCTGTGTTAACCCTTGGCTATGTTCTTCAGATCAGTATAAGTCAAGGACAAAATTCTAAGTCAGTGGTTATCAACCCTGTCCTCAAGTACCCCCAACAGGTCATGTTTTCAGGCTCTCTATTATTTTTCACAGGTGATTTGATCAGTTTCACTGCCTTAGTAATTACCATATCTGTTTCATCTGAGGGAAATCCTGAAAGCATGACCTGTTGGGATGTCTTGAGGACTGGAGTTGAGAAACACTGATCGAAGCAACAATTTTCTAACCAGATGAACCTGTGCAGTGTAAACCCTACAATTTGAAATGTCCAAGTCCCTGGCTGCAGCTTCCAATTTAAAGTCCCAAAATAACTTGCTTACAATACAGACTATTTGGACAAGAGATATATAAATTTCCAGCTTGTCTTTGGATTGTGGTGAGAAACATAACCAGGGGTTTATTATAAACTTCAACACAAGTATTAACATATCCAGGACGTGAACCAGCAACCTTTTAGGTGCCAGGTGGTTTTGCTAGCCATTTAGCTATTGTGTTGTCCATCTCTGTGGTGTGAACCAGCCCTAAGTCCATAGCCATGCTCAGTATCACAAGTAATATACAATAGATTGTCCTAAGTAGTGGGAAATGTGCCTTTACACACACATGAACTATAATGGCAGCCCAGGGTTCAGTATAGAGTTGGGCCACCATTTGCAGCTATAATAGCTTCAACTCTTCTGGGAAGGCTGTCCATAAGGTTTAGGAATGTCTCTATGGGAATGTTTGACCATTCTTCCAGAAGTGCATTTGTGAGGTCAGGCACTGATGTTGGACGAGAAGGCCTGGCTCGCAATCTCTGCTCTAATTCGGCCAAAAGGTGTTCTATCGGGTTGAGGTCAGGACTCTGTGCAGGCCAGTCAAGTTCCTCCATACCAACCTCCCTCATCCATGTCTTTATGGCCTTTGCTTTGTGCACTAGTGCACAGTCATTTTGGAACAGGAGGGGGCCATCCCCAAACTGTTCCCACAAAGTTGGGAGCATGAAATTGCTCAAAATGTCTTGCTGATGCCTTAGGAGTTCCCTTCACTGGAACTAAGGAGCCAAGCCCAAGCGCTGAAAAACAACCCCAGACCATAATCCCCCTCCACCAAATGATTTGGACCAGTGCACAAAGCAAGATCCATAAAGACATGGATGAGTGAGCTTGGGGTGAAGAAACTTGACTGGCCTGCACAGAGTCCTGACCTCAACCAGATAGGACACCTTTTGGCTGAATTAGAGTGGAGATTGTGAGCCAGGCCTTCTCATCCAACATCAGTGCCTGACTTCACAAATGCACTTCTGGAAGAATAGACAAATACTCCCATAGACAAACATCCTAAACCTTATGGACAGCCTTCCCCAGAAGAGTTGAAGCTGTTATAGCTGCAAAGGGTGGGCCAACTCAATATTGAACCCTACGGACTAAGACTGGGATCCCAGTTCATGTGCATGTAAAGGTAGGCATCCCCATTGCCTAGCTAGTATAACTAGTATATCTGGCAAGATTTGCAATGGTGGTGGAACCCTCCTACACATAAATACTAGATTTAGACATAATTTAGGTAAGTCCCTGAGTCATGTTTAACAATATAGAGAGGACAAACAACATCTCTACATGAAGGGACATGCTTGAGAATCAAACCCAGGACATCTGCAATGGTAGACAGAACTGCTACTTTTTAAACCACAGGGCTTACACGCAACAAGTCCTCCTACACATAAATACACAGATACTGCATGTCTAGGAATATACAGGACTTACATTAGTCAGGAGTAAATCTTCTAAAATTGAATCTGTGATTTTTGGTGGTTCTTGATGCGTGAGCATAGAATATATTAATTATTATAAAATAAATTACTATATAATAAAAAAATAATTATATTAAAGTTATCCTCAGATTTTTGGTAATGACATTTTTATTTCTGATGTTGGTACACATATCACATTTTTGGGGCTCAAATTAGGATCATTTGAAAAGAATAAAAAAAAAGGGGACTAATTTTAAATTTCCATAAGCAATGGTATTGTTTGTGGTTTGTAAAGACATCTGTGTGAGTTTGGGGAAATATTTTTGTGACATGGACAGCAGCAAAGTGAAATTGACCGATAAAAAAAAAATATTTACAAAACATGTAAAGATTTCACATTGTAGCATTCTTAAAAACAAAATAGATTATCAAATGTGCAACATTGTTGCCAGAACAATTTATCTGAGAGAAAGATGCATTTCTTTTCAACATGAAATGGATTTATTAGATAAAGTAACAATTGTACCATTAGAATGAATGGCAGAAACTTGCACTTGGCAAAATAACTCTCCTCTTCACTCCCAAAAAATGTGTGTAAAATAAGTCTCATTTTGGTATTTACTAACAACTCAAGGAATTACTGCATGCGAGTTATTTTGAGACTTGTTTTGTGTCTGAGCATGCTCAGTTGTGCTCAGCTGTGCTCTATGCTTAGGAGTAAAGAGACGGGGTATTTATCTCTTCTCAGACTTTTTAAGATATTTCAGTGTAGAAATCACTTTTTCACACAGTTTAAAAGCAGATTATCTTTAAATAATATACTGCATATTTTAGCACAATTTAGGTGATCATACCATGCTCCAAACATTATTTTCATGTGCAATTCCCTTGCTTTTGCCACGACTAGTTTTTTAGTCAGTCACTGCTGTTTGGGTGCTATAGTGAATTTGATTCTGGGACTATTTTCTCCCTCAGGGCTTTAGTGAATACCTTTTCTGACTAGATTTTGTCATTTTCTATGGATTTTAGTTGTTTGTGACCATTTGTTCCATGGTGCTATAGTAAATAAACCCCATAGTATCATGGGATGCAGCTATAGTGTCTTTGAATAAAAGATGTGCATTAACTAGATGTTGACGTGTTCAACTACTTGCCAAACAAGAATAGGAATCAATAAAGAAAAAAACTGGGAAATAGATTTATATCAAAAGTTGAGACATTGCATTTTTGGGGGTTCCCAAGAGACAGGGTAAGCACAGGTTGATGGAGTATATTTTGTGACCTTACCGGATAGAAAATTTGTCATATTTAGCTGTCACAAATCTATAATTTACAGGCAAGTCTACCTTAACCTGGTACTAGAGTAGATGCTGATGAGTTTCATCACATAGGCCAAATTCAGTACACAAACAGGCGAACAGAAGACAAAGTCATAGAAATTTCAGTTGCAATGTCAACAGATTAATATTCTTGAAAACTTCATATGGTCTGCCAAATTTAAGTCCAATCTTTTTTGCTGAGACCTGCAAGTAAAGGTTTTCGTGAATTACCAGATCATGTCCCTATCTTGGAAGTCTGAATTTTTAAAACACCTCTTGTCAGCATTGGACTTTTGAGATTGGATGGCCTGATCAATGTTGTAACAGACAGCAGTCCATAAACTCCTTGAATTGTATTAATGTGGAATTTGCATCAGGTTAATTTGAAGGAGGGAAAAAACATGCACATGCAGGAATGAAGATCATATACCCAGAAGAATAGAGAGCACCAAATTGATGAATTGGAGCACTTGTTAAATGCATATTTGTCACACTCTGTTAGAACAATCTGCCCAATCATCAGATAGTTGACAGCTTTCCACAGTCTGATTAGTCCTTTCTGTCTGCCCGTTGGTCTCCAGATAGTAGACTTAGGTCTTTTACAAATGAAGTATGGTAGAATGCTTAGACTTTTTGTTTTATCTGTCAAGGGAATCATAATTTTTACCAGCCACTCTTGTAAGACGAAAACACCTTCTAGATTTAGGGCTTGTTTAACCAAAACTGGAAAACCTGCGTTCTGTGCACATTTCCTGAATCATGTTCAAAATGCACCGGTTGTGCAATCTGCTGTAGGTGTCAATATATTCCTAAGTATAGTGAATGTACTACTTTTGGGTCAAATGAATGGGCTGAAAATCGCAACACACTGAGTCATACAGGAGCTCACGTATGAGACTCAGTCTGTTTTGATGATATGCTCAGTGATCATGTGATAACTGTATTGGTGTATGTGCAGTCATTAACTTTGTTTTCACCTCCAAATAATTTGAAAGTTCACATTGTTCAGATCAGGTGCAAAAAATATTTCAACACCTGTTTGTGTAACAACAGGGCTGAAAGTTCAAGTTCATCATAAAACGATGAAGCTGTTTTGTTGGCATGTTGCATATGAAAACTGCAATAACTTATATCAACCAGTTAGAAGTTAAACTAGCTGTCCTTAGCATAAGTTTAATTCTATTTGCTACATGCTAAACACACATTGCTATTTTTGCTGTACATAAGCTTATATATTGATTACCTACTTCCTCTTTGGGGAGCCCATTACCTAAGTCCCAGCATTGCTCTGTTCTAAAACTGGCAAGTGTTTCAAGTGCCTCTGGGAAAAAAGCACTTGGTGACTGAAGCTATATTTATATATTAAGAATGCAAAGGCATTGTAGGCTGCATTGCTAATATTCAATTAGGCGATATTGTGCCACAAGTCATGTTATATGATAGCATTGTTCAAGATGTTATGGATGACTGTGTCATTCTTCATTGTGACAAAGGCTTATAAAATTAAATTAAAGGGCTGGAGGTGATTGACATCAATCGTGATGTCTTCAGTAAGCACATACTTTAAGGTAACTGGAACTTTAAGCAATTTCCTAAGTAATATAAATATATTAGCAGTTACCAGGATGGCCAGTTATATAAAAGAACAATGCCACTATGGACTTTTCACTTTGAATAATATCATAACACAACTGACAGCTAATTTCCGAAAAACTGTCATGCATGTATGGACACATTCAAGACATTAGGATACATGGCCTGATTTTGTGTTTATTTATTTATTTATTTATTTTTTTGTCCATAAACATTTTTATTAAAGTTTAGACAAGTTACAGTATATCATCACCAAGTACAGTATCCGACTGTGTGTATCAATTCATTTGTCTACATGTAATATCTGTGGTGCTTGAACAGGGTACATCTGCAATGCAGACTCCCAGCTATCTTAAAAGAAAAGTATTTTTTTCAAAATCATACTTACCTAGGTGGATGCGGCATCGGTCCGATGCTGCTTCTGTCCTCCACTGGCTCTAAGCCTGAGAATGGAGCAATCAAAGACCACTGACCGCTCAGTTTTAAGAGCTCTGTGAGCAGAGAGCTGGTGACTGTCAATCACTGCTCTCTGCTCGGCCCCCGCCTCATGCTCACTGAAATGCTGGGCTGTGGAGGAGACGGGAACAGCTGGCACAGACTCTCAGTGAGAGGCAGAGCCAAGTGCCAGTCCAGGGTTGTGGGCAGATCCCAACTTTATTGTTGCAAACTTGCCCCAGCCTGGACCGGCTCTGTGATGTCAGCTGACAGTGGGTTTCATAATGGAAATCATAATCGTTTTGCTAAATTTTTGTGAAAAACATGCAAGCTGTCAGTCTGTAAACTGTTGATATACTATATATATATATATATATATATATATATATATATATATATTACTGTGAAAAAGTTTTAGGCAGGTATGAAGAAATACTGTAAAGTAAGCATGTTTTCAAAAATATATATGTGACAGACCACCTAGCACCCAGCCTGGGTGCCTTCGCCAAGACACCAAGATACAGCTTCCTCCACTCTGGAACCAGGAACCAGGTATTATAGCTGAGAATTGCACCCAAGAACTAGACAACACTAGCTTAGGTGCAAACTGGAACTGACTTTATTGTAAATTCTCACAGAATATATACCACACAAAATCAGGTAAGATCTTGATCACATTATGCTAAACAATGCAATCTGTAAACAGCAATATCAGTACATCTAATGAACAGCTAACATAAACATAAACAGTAAGCTAATCAACAGCCAAATACCCAGACAATGCTTTGATTAATCATGGTTCCCACAATAGTTTGGTAACGAGGTGAAGTGGACACAATACTAGCAGACAGACAGAAAGAATTGGTGACTTAATTAACAATGGGGATTCACACCAAGGAGACACACAATGGGGAATTATACAATGAGAGAAAGACACCATTATAAACAGATTACACATAACAGCAGAAGACCTAAGCATCAGGTTGTTTTAAGCTGATTATAATGATTAATAATAATAATTACAATCTTCAGCTTAGAGTCTCCGAGTTGGGGGTGGGGGGTGTTGAAGCAGTCAATGCTGGTTTGGGCACAGAGGGTCCCAAATCTGCATCCAGGTCCTAAGTTCCCAGAGTCTGCATGTTTTCAAGGAGACATGGACCCAAATCTGAAGCAAAACCACTTCAAAGGCCCCCCAGGCACACACCTCCCAAAGAATAGAGCTCCCTTAAAAGCCAGGGCCCCAGAACGGAGGAAATGGCTACTTAATTATCCAACCTCCTTCTTTCCACATAACATAATTCTTTTTTGATATTGACTCCTCATAATAGTGGTAGAATTGCTATTGGCTAATGTCTATTTAGATTATTTACTGGTAATACACAATCATCGGACAAATATTTGAGTCTGTAACAAATCCTTGATCAGTTATGTCATAAGAAAATGTAACACCATTGTTTTGTATATTTTGAAAACTAAAGTATAAAAGTAAAAGCCAGGGCCCATAGTGAGTAGGTAAGAGGCTACCCTGTAGTCCCCTCCAAAAGCTCCTGTCCCAGTTGGGTGTACCATCACAATGAGACTAACCGGGTCCCACACCTCCACCTGGTCTGGACATGCGTTAGTTGGGCAGAGTGAACCCACATAGTTGGTTCACATGGTTTCCATTCTTAGCCACAGGGAAGGGTTGTCATTAATTGTTGGGGACAGAGGCTTCCTCCATGTCCCAGCCGGGTCTGTCACACTCCACGTCCATACTGTGGATCTGCTGATGGGGAGGGAGGATGACCACCTCTTCTCCCGGACTCTGAATCTGCCGCTGGGGAGGGAGGACAACCACGTCCTCTCCCAGACTGTGAGTATGCCCCTGGGGAGGAACGATGATCACATTCTCTCCCGAACTGTGAATCTGCCACTGGGGCGGGAGGATGACCACCTCCTCTCCCTGGTCCTCGGCCTGCCGCTGGGGAGGGGGAATGGATTCCTCCCCTCCCTTCATCTTGGACTGCCACTGGGGAGTGAGGATGGCTTCCTCCCTTCCCTAGTCCATGAACTGCTGCTGGGGAGATGAGCCGGCTGCTCCATCTTCCGTACCCTCATCCAGCTGCTGTTATGAAATTCCCAATGCATACATTCCTGCTTTTTCAGATGGCTTAATTATAGTGCAGGTGCTGAAGTGACCAGCGGCTGGAACCGCATGTCATCAGAGCAGGTAGTGTCACCAGCACACCAGGATCTTCAAATGAGTCCAATCTTTAAAAAAATGATCACATCGTTACAGCAAAGAGCGACGTTTCGGAGCCACACAGGACCCCTTCATCAGGCATGCCCTGGGGTTTTTATTTTTTTTTACTAGTAATGGCGGCGATCTGTGATTTTTAGCGGTACTGCCATATTGCGGTGGACATGTCGGACCATTTTCACACTTTTTTGGGCCCAATGGCATTTATACAGTGATCAGTGCTATAAAAATGCACTGATTACTGTGTAAATGCCATTGGCAGTGAAGGGGTTAACCTGCAGGGGGCGCTCTAACGGTCAACTGTGTTCCCTGGGCATGTTCTAACTGTGTTAGTGTTTGACTGGTAGGGGAAGGGGCATGATCACGGCTTCCATATAGAGGAAGGCTGTGATCACAGCCCTTCCCCCTCTCACAGAACGGAGATCCGTGTTTACATGCACGGATCTCCGTTCTTTCACTGCGGGGGGGGCATTGTGGGTAGCCGGCAGAGATCGAGTCCACCCTACCCGCTCTCTGTCCCCCCCGAACACAGTGAGCGCGCGAGCGCGCCTCCGGCGGCGCGCGCTCACAGTGCACAATCTCGCAGCCGCCGTCATATGATGGCGGTTTGCGATATCGAGCCACCTTGTCGCCGTCAACCTGCGGTTGGCGGTCGGCAAGTGGCTAACCATTAATGGCTGTGTGTTCAGTTATTTTGAGGGGGCAGAAAATGTACACTCACTGCTTCACATTATAGCAAAGTGTAATTTCTTCAGTGTTGTCACATGAAAAGATATAATAAAATATTTTCAAAAATGTGAGGGGTATACTCACTTTTGTGAGATACTGTATATATAGTCTACACTGAATGCACTGTATATATAGTCTACACTGAATATATACAGTATCTCACAAAAGAGAGTACACCCCTCACATTTTTGTAAATATTTTATTCTATCTTTTCATGTGACAACACTGAAGAAATTTCACTTTGCTACAATGTAAATAGTGAGTGTACAGCTTGTATAACAGTGTAAATTTGCTGTCCCCTCAAAATAACTAAACACATTAATGTCTAAACCACTGGCAACAAAAGTGAGTACACCCCTATGTGAAAATGTCCAAATTGGGCCCAAAGTGTCAATATTTTGTATGGCCACCATTATTTTCCAGCCCTGCCTTAACTCTCTTGGGCATAGAGTTCACCAGAGCTTCACAAGTTGCCACTGGAGTCCTCTTCCACTCCTCTATGATGACATCGTTGAGCTGGTGGATGTTAGAGACCTTGCACTCCTCCACCTTCTGTTTGAGGATACCCCACAAATGTTCAATAGGGTTTAGTCTGAAGACATGCTTGGCTAGTCCATCACCTTTACTCTCAGTTTCTTTAGCAAGGCAGTGGTCATCTTGGAGGTGTTTTTGGGGTCATTATCATGTTGGAATACTGCCCGTCAGCCCAGTCTCTAAAAGGAGGGGATCATGCTCTGCTTCAGTATGTCACAGTACATGCTGGAATTCATGGTTCCCTCAATGAGCTGTAGCTCCCCAGTGCCAGCAACACTCATGCAGCCCAAAACCATGACACTCCCACCACCATGCCTGACTGTAGACAAGACACACTTGTCTTTATACTCCTCACCCGGTTGCCGCCACACATGCTTGACACTATCTGAACCAAATAAGTTTATCTTGGTTTCATCAGACCACAGGACATGGTTCCAGTAATCCATGTACTTAGTCTTCTTGTCTTCAGCAAACTGTTTGCAGGCTTTCTTGTGCATCATCTTAAGAAGAGTCTTCCTTCTGGGATGACAGCCATGCAGACCAATTTGATGCAGTGTGCGGCATATGGTCTCGAACATTGGGACCATCCCTACTGGAGGCACTTGGGCCCAGTGCCAGGGCTTCCGTGGGTGACTTCCATAACATCCATGGGTGCTGGGGCATACTGTTAAGCTTCGTCGAACACTCTTTTATTTGCTTGTTCCAGCTCACATTCTTGTGTAACTATAAAGTCACTTCTCAATCCGAACCAGGAACCAGGTATAATAGCTGAGAATTGCACCCAAGAACTAGACGACACTAGGTTAGGTGCAAACTGGAACTGACTTTATTGTAAATTCACCAGTATATATACCACACAAAATCAGGTAAGAGCTTGATCACATTATCCTAAACAATGCAAACTGTAAACAGTAATATCAGTACATCAAACAGTACATCTAATGAACAACTAACATAAACATATATGTAGCTCCCCATAGTGATAGGTGCATTTTGTAGGGAAGTTTTTTGCTAGGAGAGGAAAAATTTAGTCAGGCCTGACTGTAAGTGCAGGCCTGAATGTTTTGATCTAAGCTGGGAAGTGGCTCAGGGAGTGGCTGGAGACAGAAGGAAGGAACACCCCTTGGAGTGGACAATGGGAGGTTCCCCCTCTTAGGGTTTCATGGCAGCAATAAAAGTACAAAATATAATTATTATAAAAATATAAATGTATTAATTCAGGTATCACAATTTCCTTTGCATCTCCATAAGCTTGTTAGAAATTAGAGAGATAAAACATGAGCCCTGGTTGTGCAAACAAGGGACCTATACATCATACCATGTTACAGTGCTGCAGTGGGAAGGATCATATATGACACCGCAATGGCTGCGTCGGTGTCCAACGCATTTCAACCTTTAAAGATTTTGTAGGTCTTTTTCAGGGGGAAGTGTCCTTCACTGAACATTGGTCATGACACATCTGTTCTGCGTAGGCCTCAAAATTCTAAGTGAGTGAACCGAAAAGAAATCTAAATGAAATCAATATTTGGTGTAACTAATCTTTGGCTTCAAAACACATCAATTCCTCTAGGTACACTTGCACATAGTTTTTTAAGAAACTCAGCATGTAGGTTGTTCCAAACATCTTGAGGAACGAACCACAGATCCTCTGTGGATCTAGGCTGCCTCAAATCCTTCTGTCTTTTAATGTAATCCCAGGCAGACTAATGGTGTTGAGATCGGGGCTCTGTGGGGGGCCAGAACATCACTTCCAGGACTCCTTGTTCTTCTTTACACTAAAAATATTTCTTAATTACATTGACTGTATGTTTGGGGTCATTGTCCTGCTCTAGAATACATTTGGGGTCAATCACCTCCCTGATGGTATGGCATGATGGATAAGTATCTATCTGTATTTCTTAGCATTGACAACACCATTGATCCTGGCCAAATCTCCAACTCCATTAGCAGAAATACAGCCCCAATCTTGCAAGGAACCTCCACAAAGCTTCATTGTTGCCTGCAGGCGCTCATTATTGTCCAGCCCTTTGGCAAATAAAGGCCTCCTGCTATAGCCAAATATTTCAAATGTTGACTTATCAGTCCAGAGCACCTGCTGCCATATTTCTGCACCTCGGTTCCTATGTTTTCATGAGAAGCTTAGCCTTGTTTTCACATCAGGGGTACTATTACGGAGGAGATTATCTATCCATTTCGCGCAATGCAATTTCAGTGCAATAAAAAAATTGCTAGGGCCACCCCCAGAGTGCATCATATAACCCCACCAACTCTGTGAGACTCCTACTTTTTTAACATTTCCATAGGTGATGGACCTGTTCTGCTCTGGAGAATATTTTTCTTTTTTATGACCATTCTTCTTTTTCCTAAAGCTTCTATCAAAATCTGACTGCTTACTGCCTTGGTCTATCTAGCAGTTTCTGGATTTATTACACTTGGTGTGTACATCAGATACTGTACCTGGACTCCACTGTGTGGGGCTGAATTGCAATGTTTGCTTCGGACACTGGATCCTGCATTAGGCACACTTGGCATATAATGCAATATGTGTACATTGTAGTTAGCCACAGGGTGCTATACAGGCCCAGGGCCATGGTCCATATCTATGGTCCCCAGAGCCTGATGACCCCTTCAGGGGTTTGCCCACTGTTATAGGCAATGCCTGGAACTCTGCTAGGTCCAGCATCAAGAATAAGGTAAGACAGGATTTCTCTGTGTATTTACACCAGTTTCTGACACTGACTTAAAACAATCAGCAGTGCATAGCACATTATGTGGTTCTATAGCTAGAGGATTTGGGTGTTATTCACTTTATTATGGTAAACCCTCCATTTTGTTTCTTAAATTTCTTGGCACAAGCAATATAAACTTGGCGTTTTTTCTCTTCCTGTCCAAACTTTGTCTCAGGAGAATGAAGTAACTGCATCATGCCTTCTGGATGATGTCTTTCTGCTCACCTTTTCCACCAAAAACTTAAGGCAGAACTCCGGCTTAGTGATGATCCATACACTGTATGCAGCTATATGACATACAGAGTTCCTCTGTGAGCATTTCGTCCCATGTTACTACATACCTTACTCTTGATGTTTGTTGCATTTAGGAGGAACACTGCTGACTGAGTCCATGCCCCCTTCACCAGTTCAGCATAACTCTGCCACCTAACTCCCAGTGATAGATTGGTGTCCCGCTGTGCACCTAGCGCAGCCCTAATGCATGCACTTACTTAACTCCTTCCATTCTCCCATACCATGTAGCTAAGTACATGAGGTCTCGTATAATGGGTTTGGTTCCAGTTACTTTTGGGAGAACCATTTGCTAGGGAGGGAGCCAGAATACCTACCACCTCGCTACCAGAGGACCAGTCACCTGCACAAGATACCAAGCTTTGTCGACCGGCTGCTATATATTCCCACCAATTCTTGGTTACCCGTGACAACTACATTCCTCCTCTGACTCATCTTCTTAGTTAACCCTTTTGTGATGACTTTCCTCTTGCATCCCATGTATGCTTTAGAGCAGGGCCGGCGCCAGCATAAGGAAGAACAGGCGGCTGCCTTACTGCGCCAAGACAGAGGGGGCGCCAAACTGTCCCTCAACAATTACTTATGCTGGTGCTGGCCCTGCTCGTAGCTAAGCCAGCACAAACGCAGAGAGGGGGAGGAGCTGAGTGAGACTAGGGGGAAGGAACCCGCCTCAGCCACGGATCCTGCAGAGATAATTAGCACTATACTGTGAGAGGAGGAGGAGGGGCCAGCAGGAATGGCACAAACATCAGGTATGTGTGTTTTATTTATGGACACGTTTCTGCAGGCTTAGAGGATGTGAAGAAGGCAATGCTGCTGTCACTGTGTCCCCTGACAATACCCTCCATAGCTCCTCCCTGCTTGGACGGGAGAAGAGAAAGAAGGATCTATCTGTTCCACCTCCTCCTACCCCGCCCCCTCTGTGTCTGCCCCACCCACACTCGTACCCAACGTGTATCTAGGATAGGAAAGGTGATGTGGGCGGGAGATTTGAAGTGACTGCAGTTTTCGGCTGCATCTGGCTGCCTGATGGTTTTCCCTGTGTGAGCCATCAGATAGCAGCATTTGGTGGCGAGAGCTGAATTGTCTCCTCCACCTTCCTCCCTTCTCTCCCCCATCTTGTCTCCCTCCCCAACTCTGTTCTCAGACATGGCAGGGTGATTTCCTGAAGCCTAGGCTCACACTGGCTAGGACCAGGCTGCATGCTTTCTCCTCTAAACTCAGATCAGCCCAGGAGGTGGGGAGTTCTGGTGTATTTGCATGTAATTTATTGCTAGGGAGTGGGAGGTGGCAGATGACAGCTCTGCAGGTGAGATGTAACAAAATGACCCCAGCATTGGATAGGTGAACACACACATCATATGCAGGATGGTGACCCCAGCATTGGATAGGTGAACACACACATCATATGCAGGATGGTGACCCCAGCATTGGATAGGTGAACACACACATCATATGCAGGATGGTGACCCCAGCATTCGATAGGTGAACACACACATCATATGCAGGATGGTGACCCCAGCATTGGATAGGTGAACACACACATCACATGCAGGATGGTGACCCCAGCATTGGATAGGTGAACACACACGTCACATGCAGGATGGTAACCCCAGCATTGGATAGGTGAACACACACATCACATGCAGGATGGTGACCCCAGCATTGGATAGGTGAACACACACATCACATGCAGGATGGTGACCCCAGCATTGGATAGGTGAACACACACATCACATGCAAGATGGTGACCCCAGCATTGGATAGGTCAGTGGTTCTCAACTCCGGTCCTCGGGACCCACTAACAGGCCAGGTTTGCAGGATAACTGAAATGCATCACAGGTGATATAATTTGCTGCTTAGTGATTGCAGTATTTTAGTCTGTATCTCCCCAAGGCAATACTTAAAATCTGGCCTGTTGGTGGGTCCAGAGGACCGGAGTTGAGAACCACTGGGATAGGTGAACACACACATCACATGCAGGATGGTGACCCCGGCATTGGATAGGTGAACACACACATCACATGCAGGATGGTGACCCCAGCATTGGATAGGTGAACACACACATCACATGCAGGATGGTGACCCCAGCATTGGATAGGTGAACACACATATCACATGCAGGATGGTGACCCCAGCATTGGATAGGTGAACACACATATCACATGCAGGATGTGAGCTTTGTCTCCTGTAGGACTCCCTTGCTGTATGCGGGGATCAGTCCTGGTAGTTGTGTCCCTGTATTGTCTTTATCCTTGTATAGACTGTATGCTGTGGATTGTGTTGAGCCCCTTGTATGCTGTATTTTGGTGCGCGGCACATACACTATATAAGACTTTCATCATACATTATCTTGAGGAATTTCATGATTGATAAAAACCTGTCAGACTTTCCCTGTTCATTTAGCACCACAAGCTATAGCCTGGAAAATTTCTCTGTTCTCAGAATACAATAGCTCAGTGGGCAGGATTCCCCCATCCACCTTGAGGATATGGTTGGGGAATACAAGTCAGTTTTTTTCTTTGTTTTGTTTTTTATTGTTTAACCTGCTGGTGGACTGTCTTAGTCTTCTGTTTTTTAACAGAACAAGCTGCCCTGCAGATGTAGCAGTTAGAGGGATTAGACAAACCATTTACCACTGCCATGGGTGCTTACAATGATCAGCTTTAATTTTAAAATGTAAAACCTTTACCCCTAAAGGAAAAAACTGTTGCTGTAACTGATTATAAAGTGTTAGTTGGACTTTGTCTTCAATGTATTAGTGTATATAAATCTGCTAGTACACCAGACACTCCCCTCAGTCTGACAATGCTTCTGTCCAAATGTGCCCCCATGTGCTCCTTCATCCAGAGCGGGCAATCTAATACAGAAGTTGTGTTACTGGCCAGATTATCAGGTGAAAATGTAGGAAAAAAGCCTTAAAAAAGAAGACAAATGCAGCAGTCACATTTATTCAGGTATTCTGACAGCCAGTGGTGTCAACTGTCAGAATACAAAAGCCTAACAGGGGGAAGGGAGTGCTCGTCCATCTGTGTAGTTTTGTGGATAGAGGAATCTGTCTGTACACTATACAATCTGATTGTAAAATCTCCTTTAGTTTCACCAAAATTAGTCATATAAATACAAACCTGAACATTTTTAATGAGTAGCAAATCAGGCAGGCCATTATACTACTTAATTGTTAATAAATTTAAAAGATGATTGTACAATCAGATTGTATAGCATGTGGTTAGCTGCAGATGGGTTGCCATGTGCAGGTGGGGGGTTGTATTGTTGAGGGGAAAGAGGGTGGTAGGACGATGGAAGGGGGGGAGGGCACCAAAATGCGCCTTCGCCTGTGTAGACAAAAATCCTTGCACCGGCCCTGCTTTACAGTCCCTGTTCTTCTGATACTCCATGTATCACCATGCACCCTCTTTTATATCTTCAGCCCAGGCTTAGGGCAGTTTTAATGCTTCATTGTAGCTCCTGTAGTGCAATTATTACAGTCACATAAACAAGGTTTACCAAATTCTAACTAATTTATCTTATGCTGCCCAGGCATACCTCTGCAGGTAGAGATCCATACTTGGAAGAGTTCCTGCAGACAAATTCCCTTAGGGTGGAAATTTGGACGTTGCTCCGGGCTACATCTTCTCTTTGATCTGTATCTCCTCGCTTCCCATGCGGCCCTGTGTACGCACCAAGCCTGGTCTTCCCCCTATTTTATATAAAGCAGGGTGGATGGCAGAACCCAAAAAGCCTGGGAAACCGGCAGATCCCCACTTAACCCTCTCCCCACCTGGGCAATCTAAAGCTAACTAAAAAATAACCCCACACTCATATGTACCTGCCTACACACAACTTGTTGGCGCACTTCTGGTGCCAACTTTTACAAGGACACAGCCACAGGAACACAGTTAGTGTCTGGGTTATAGTGGCTCTTATATCAGGACATGCACAACCCCTTCAATTCAGCACTTTATAACCATGAGTACCCTCACGTAGCAATGAATGAATGGCTGATCAAAGGTGCAAGGGAGCTGGGGTAAGGAGGCCAAATATCATGTGTTCCGCAGATGATTTACAGGAAACTCTAACCACTACTCAGGATGATAGTTGTTCTATTAAGACACCAGTCCCTTTAGCTCTCAGGTGCACAACATGTGGTGTGTCTGCCAAAAGCACAGTTCTCTGTCTAAATTCTTTGGAAAACTTGGCACTTCTAGAACCTTTGGTTTCCATAGACCAGAAACATATTCTCTGTTCCCCTGAACCTGTTAGGGATTCAGAAGCAGAGCCTCCTTTCATTGAGGATATTATGGAGGACAGTATTGAAGACCCTGATTTTGGAAAATATTTTCCTTCCCCTGCACTTGACTTTCCACAGCCCAAACAAGCCCCTAAAAAATAACTGGCTAAGTCTCGAATGACTTTTCCAATAAATGTGAGGATTGACTCATTCCTGAAAAGGTTTTAACTCCTCTTAAGCTTTTTGTTGAGACTTTACTTTTTTTTTTTTTTTTTTGCAAGTATCCCAGCACCTAAAGATAGATGCATGTAACTCATTGTATAAAAATGCAATTCCTGTGTTGTACCACAAGATTTACAGGTAAGTCAAAATTCCTATTTTTAAATGTTTTGGTCTTTTTTAGCACTATAGTAAAAATTATATCACCAAAATTAAGCTTTATCTGTGTAAAAATTAATGAATAAAATTAATTTTAGAGCATCATTGCATGTCCAATTATTTTTCAGTCAATTTAGCACAACACTGAAAACTGAAAAAGAAAATGGCCGGGACAGAAAGTGTAACATGCTGGTTTTAAGGTGCTTTTCCATATAAATTACAAAATGTCATGATCCAGTCAAAAGTAAGTAGGTCTGGATCCAATTTTCACAAACATTTTGAAGTTGTCATGTGTTGTCATGTCATGTTTTGTCATGATCTATTCACTGCAGAATTAATTCAGAATATACATAACATTTTAATAATACAGTGTTGAGGAGAGGCCAAATGTTTAATTTGCATACCTTTACAGAGAGGGGTCATTTAGATCCTGTGTTTTTTCTCACCAGACACCAGTCTATGCATCTTTATCCCAACGAGCATAGTTTAGTGCTAATGTTTCCAGCAACCTAGTCTCTGAGACAAATGTGTGTATTTCAGTTCTTCAAAGTTCTGAAAAAAATGATTACACCGTATTCCCATACAGAACAGTGCTGAATTCTAAAGCTTTGAGCAAAAGCTTGGTTGTGCAGTGACAAGATGTTAGACTCCAAACATACCAGCATTGTTATAAAATTGAGAAAAGTTGTTGACTGGTTTCATTTACTTTAGTACTCATTCTATTAGGTGTAAAACATCCTAATTTGGGGTCTATGCACAAGAGAACAACAATTTTAACCATTACGTATACTTTTAATTTTCATGATTGGTAGCTCAAAACATTTTTGAGTGTTTTTGAATATTGTAATTACCGAAATCCTATCTGTACGAATTAGGTAAGATGCAGTGGCCAGCCCCTGTCCAATTGGACAGGCTGTAAGGGGATCAACTCCACTATGATCTCTATAGTATAAAGTTGAGATCCCCAGTGAGATCTGCATCATATAAGAAGGGTCCCATCTGTTTTGGGGTATCATCCGCATATGTTCTATCCATTCCTGGAAGCAGGAGAAACACTTTTACCCCTCTTATGCTCAACACTGTTTGCTTGTGTCTATGTGTGTATATGCAGGGCCTGCCTAGGGATTATAAATATAAAATTAATAAACTGTTTTTGAGATTTCTAAAGAAAGCAAAAATCTGAAGAGACTGCGAGTAAGTGCTTACACTAAGTTTAAGTAATATTGCCTAGTTTAGCTAATCTGTAACCGCAGTGTATGTGGTCTGCAAAACCCTGTGTGCCAGTCTGCTTGATCACATCATGTGCCAACTGGAGGTGTCAGGAGCAAGTTTTCTCAGAAGCCTGTAGGTTGTGAGCAGACAGTGGCAGCTTGGATAGTATTGCATGCCATATTCTATGGTTACCTGTTTCCAGACAGAGGAACTTTGGGTTCTCATGATAATTTGCCAGTGTGCTGGTCAGTTTCCAATGATGGGTCCAAAGAATAAATGGAACACCGCTTCAGGCTAGAGGCAGGTGAACCTGTTTTGGATTCGGGGTGCCTGCAACGGCTCGCCACCGTAAATCATGCACGGGTAACAGACAGTGATACCTTGTGCATTGACTTCCTCATCCCTGTACCCTCTGTACTCCTGATCCACAGTAGCAATAGTTTTGCCATTGTTTAAAAAAACAAGAATATGAAGATGAATTAGGACCTGTAACAAGAGAAGTACTATATAATCTGTGTCATCATCCCTCACAATCAGTCATTCGTGCTTTCACCAAGCGTGCGTGCAGTTTTAGCTTGTAAGTCTTTTGTCATGGATTAGCCCTGTCAGTTACCGGTTCTCATTCCCTGTTGCGTGGTACGAGAGTGAAAGGTAATCACACTGATACAAAAATACTGCAAGCGTTTCATCAATGAGAGCTCCTGTCTGAAGGAGACACATTATATCTGTCAGTACATTTAAAAAAAACCATCACATTTATTAAGTTAATTGAGGTGTCAACACCTCAAGTCTTGCTCAGAATTGCACTACTAGTCCCACTTAGGTATTTGAAGCATAGAGAGTAATTTTATATTTTATTACCAGAGAAAGATTTCAAGGATATACTCCCATATGCTTTTATTGTACTACCCATTATTGGAAACCTCTCTAAAAAAAAAAAAATGTGATTTAGGGGAAATTTGGCAGATAAGCTGATGAGTCAATTTTGCCATGTATCTTTAGATTTGAGAATCAGCTCACGTATTTACTTTTTGTTTTGTTTTATCTGCAGATAGTATAAAAAGTGTTTTGGGGTTTCATCAGCAGCATTTGGATTTATTAAACACCCATACTATGTGAGCCGTGTGCAAAAAATGTCAAGCAGTGGGCCAAGGACTAGTCATCAGCATTGCCTGTAAGTTACCCTGTTGCTGATTTTGTCCCCATAATTGACTCACCAAACCTTGATCCCTGCTATGTTGCTGTGTACAGGTGAACATTTTGTTAAATGAGCAGGGTTTAGTTTCCTAAAGATTGCGGATCTGATAGCTGGTGAGGTAATGATCAAGAAGCAATAAGAGAGGCAGCAAAAAGATTCACAGAATTAAAGATGTAGAGAGGGGATATCCTTGCACTGTGCATACTCATGTACAACTTTCTCTCCAGCAAGCCTTTAGAAGAACAATGAGCAGCATAGTATTGGCATCACCAACTTCAATTCTCTTACCTTTAATACCAGTCATCAGAGGCATCTGAGGGCATCGGAACCAAAAAAGAAAGATGTTACAATACTGGGACCCAAAAAGGTAATTATTACCAAAATTTGAGCAAAGCCATATAAAGAAACAGCAATGGCCATATAATAAAGAAGCACACAAACAGTAAACATATAGGTTTTTATTTAAGAATAGTGCTCAATGTTTTTTTCTTTTGTTTGTTTTTTGTAAAGCAGAAAATGGAATTGGTATTAAAACAAGAACTATCATTTAAAACAGAGAATATATTCCTGATCGTAAGGCTCCATGCACACTAT
The DNA here is from genome assembly GCA_018402905.1 of Glandirana rugosa. Taxonomy (NCBI): domain Eukaryota; kingdom Metazoa; phylum Chordata; class Amphibia; order Anura; family Ranidae; genus Glandirana; species Glandirana rugosa. The sequence goes on along the minus strand of BLSH010113731.1, from coordinate 154,436 downwards.
ATCTCTAAAACTACCGTTTTTGGTCGTTTGGGCGTTTTTTGTTAACAGCCCAAAAACGCCACTTTATTTTATCCTATGTGTCAATGCACACATGGTCGTTTATTGTCTTTTATCAGCAGTGGCGTTTTTGGGTTGTTGGCTGAACGCCCTGAATTGGCGCTCAAAAGTCGTTCTTCTGACCACAAAAAAACGTCAGATGCTAAGAAACGCTCATAAATGCCGCTAAACGCGCATAAACGCCCGCTAACAATCGTTCGGCGTTTTTGTCATTTTATGTAAAGTTGCAGAAAAAAAAGGTGCAGTAGAAAAAAAAATACAGGAAATCCTGTAAATACAGGAAGCAAAGCCTGACCTCGTGCAGACCACCTCCCCTCTTCCTGAAGGACAGAAGAGTACTTGGTTTTGTCAGCAGCTACCTTCCAAAAATGGCAAAGGATGTGTCACAATCAGAACTGATCGCTGTGGTGCAAATATATCCCCAAATATGGGATTTGGCCCATCCACGCCATGGGGACCGCGTAACAAAAAAAAACTGCTGGAATGCGATCTGTCGCGATCTAACAGAAGAGTGGGATGCTATGAGCCCACGGCAGAAAAAAGATAGAAGTAAGTGCATATGTGCATGAATGAATTGCTTATTTTCTTTACATTATTTTGATTGCTGGTTAAGTCATTTTTTTTTTTTTTTGTAGCTGATGCCTTAAAAATTCGATGGAAATCTCTCTCAGACTGCATAAAGAGAGAAGTGAAAGAAAACCGGATTGCGGAAAGGAGTGGAGCGGTTTAAAAATATAAAGCCTCACCCCCTGTCAGAGGAGCTGTTGTTCCTAAGATCGTCTATGGAGTCCAGAGCGTAAGTAATTTTCAAATTAAAATAATTTAACCACTTCAATACTATGCACTTAGAACACTTTACTACCAGACCAATTTTCAGTATTCAGAGCTGTTGCGCTTTGAATGACAATTGCGCGGTCGTGCGACACTGTACCCAAACAGATTTTTTATCATCTTGTTCCCACAAATAGAGCTTTCTTTTGGTGGTATTTGATCACCCCTGCGGTTGTTATTTTTTGCGCTACAAATAAAAAAAGACCGAAGATTTTGAAAAAGAAAAATTCTCTAATTTTTTTCACAAAACTTTGTAAATAAGTAAATTTTCTCCATCACTGGTGGGCACTGATGAGGCTACACTGATGGGCCCTGATGTGGCAGTACTGATTGGCACTGATGAGGCGGCACTGATGAGGTGGCACTGATGATGAGGCACTTATATGCAGCAATGATGAGCACTGTTAGGCGGCAATGATAAGCAGCACTGACTGGTACTGATAGGTGGCACTGATATACAGCACTGATGGGCACTGATATGCAGCACTGACGGACACTGCTAAGCGGCACTGATGGGCACTCATAGGCGGCACTGGACACTGATAGGTGGCACTGATGGGCACTGATAGGTGGGCACTGGTAGGTCAATGGTGGGCACTGATATGTGGCACTGGTATGCATTGATAGGGGCACTGGTAAGCACTGATAGGGGCACTGGTGGGCATATATACTGATAGGGGCTCATTCCCTGGTGGTTCACGGTGTATAGTCACGGGTGGTAACTGGATGGTCACGGGTGGATAGTCACGGGTAGTCACGGTGGATAGTCACAGGTCACGGCGGATACTCACGGGTAGTCACGGCGAATCGTCACAGGCAGTCACGACGTATAGTCACGGGTAGTCACGACATATAGTCACGGTGGATAGTCATGGTCAGTCACGACGAATAGTAACGGCGGATTGTCACGAGTAGTAACGACGTATATTCACGGAGTAGTAGTCACGGTGGAGTAGTCACGGCGGAGTAGTCACGGTTAGTCATGACGGTGTAGTCCCGGGTAGTCACATCGGAGTAGTCACGGGTGGTCACTA
>BLSH010113731.1:142466-152504 GCA_018402905.1 Glandirana rugosa | reverse complement strand
TGATAGGTGGGCACTGGTAGGTGGCAATGGTGGGCAGTGATATGTGGCACTGGTATGCATTGATAGGGGCACTGGTAAGCACTGATAGGGGCACTGGTGGGCATATATACTGATAGGGGCTCATTCCCTGGTGGTCTAGGGTGGCATCGGAAGGTGGCACTGAGTGCCATCCACATTGTGCACTATGTCTCTTACCTGGTGGTCTAGGGGGTCTTATTGGTGGCCCAGATCAGCTCCCTGGTGGTCCCTGGTCGGCTCCCTGACGGTCCTGGGTGGGCACATCCCTGGTGGTCCCTGGACAGGCTCCCTGGTGGTCTAGGGTGGCGATCAGAGGGAGGGCTGTGCTGATAAATCATCAGCACGAACCCTCCTGTGAAATGGTGCAAAAACGTTAACTTTGTTAATTTAAATTAATTAACAATTTCATTAATGAATAAGTAAGAATTTAATAAGATTTTTTATCTATTGATCTTAGAACCACATCCAATTGGCAGGAGGAGACTGAGGATGAAAATGAACGGGGGGAAGAGCTGGAAAGACATGCAAATGCTTCTCAAGTCTCCACGCCATCAGAGGTGGAAAATCTTGATATGGCAAGTGAGCAGGTATATTTCTTATTTTTACTTATTTTTATCTATCTATCTATCTATCTATCTATCTATCTATCTATCTATCTATCTATCTATCTATCTATCTATCTATCTAATATCCCTTATTTTTTAATAAATTATCTTTTTTATTTCTTCATAGGGAAGTGCGGTTCAAAGTGGAGGCAGCACACGCTCCAGGGGCAGTACAGCCCGTGGCCGTGGACGTGGTGCCCGTCGACAACGAGAAGCAGAAACCACAGATACCGAAAATAGGATTGTACAACTTTTAGGGGACTTGACTTAACAACAGACAGAAAACGACGTATTCTTAGAACACAATAACCCACGCGTCGTTTTCTGACTGAGCCTTTTTATGCTTCTATCAGATTTGGATGTTGAATGGGAGAAGCAGTGTATGGATAATATATATTCATATGTTGTGAGCTGTCGGGCTGCTCAAAGGACTGATGTACCAGCACCACCCATTTTTGAGTCTACTAGTCACAACATAGCCTGCACTGCTTCTCCCGTTCAACCATGTGGACACTTTGTCCCTGGTAGAGCTATTATTGCTCAGCCTCAGCCAGCAAGCTACACCAATGTGGCAGGTCCCTCTGCTCCTGCTGGCCCACCATACTCCCTTCATTTTTCACGGCACTCAACTAGTGCTCCTCCTGAGCCACTATATTACCCAAGAGTATTTACTCCACCGCCACGTACCTATTCATACACAAATGTCCCTGGTCCCTCCTCCTACACCCCACATGGTCAGTCTGTTAGGATGCCTCCTCCTTCTTCTACACCCCAGGGACATCAGGGTGCCTACCCAGAGAGCTCCCAATTCTCACCTCAAGAATCAGAGGGCGTTACGTATAAAGAATTATAATTTTTAGGACTATTCTTTTTTCAGTCAATATTTTTGACAATTTGACACAGAGGCATTATATGTTGGTTACTGTTTGTTACCCAGATTTATATTTTTCGTTTTCTGTGCAAATAAAACAATATTTCTACATCGCAATCTTGTGCTTTTTTGTCTGTCGTTGCCAGAAACATGACCATTTCTTTCCAAGAAAGGATCACATTATTGACCTGCACCTTAACCTTTTGTCGTAATAAGACAGCAAATGTATACAAATGATAAAAATAGAATATATAACAAAACTTTATTGAAATATAATGAACTTTTATTATGAACTTTATTTAACTTGAAACATATGATGAAATTGCAGGTAAATAAATAGGAAAATGGTTGATCTCAACGTAAAACATACTAGATATATTGGTCTTGCCAGGGCACACTACCACCAGGGGAAACAAAGAAATCGGCAAACTGATTTCTTATGTTCATAATTCTAGCACTGCTGCGCAAATCCATGAATTGCATATGATGTCCAGGGTTGGAGGGTTCAGGTTCTGTGGAGACTCTTTCATGCATATTCAAAAAATTATGCAGCACACAGCTTGCTAGGACAACGTGTATGGCGTTCTCAACATCATGCTGAATGGCAGAGAGAAGTACACGCCACTTTGCTGTACATACCCCGAAGGCGCACTCCACAACATGTCTTGCTCGGCTTAGTCGATAATTAAATATCCTCTGCTGGTAATTAAGTCAGTTTCCACTATATGGGCGCATTAGATGTTCCGATAAGCCAAAAGCTTCATCGCCTATCATCACCAGTGGCAGACTGGGCTCCATAGTACCAGGGAGTGGCCTACTGGAAGGAATCCTGAGGCGTCCCTCATGTAGCCGACGCCCCAATGTAGACTCTCTGAATATTCGGGCATCCCCTTGACTCCCGTAGGCCCCGACATCAACAAATCTGAAGCGCAGATTTGCATCCGCTAATGCCATTAGTACAACAGAGAAGTATTTTTTGTAATTGAAATAAAGTGACCCTGAGTTAGGTGGTTTTTTCACTCGGACATGCTTTCCATCCAGAGCCCCTATACAATTTGGAAAGTTTGTCTTTTCCCAAAATTCCGTGGCTATCTGTTCCCACATTTCTTTTGTTGGATCAGGCATCATCTCATTATTTAATTCCTCCCACAGAGCAAGGCAGGTCTCCCGTGTCACTTTGGACACCGTGCTTACACCCATAAGAAAATAGTGATGCAACGTGACAAACGTTTGTCCAGTGGCCAGAAACCTACAATCAAATAAAAAAACAAATTATTGTTTAATACAATAACATTTGAGATATATGATTTTCATCTATATGTACAGGATTTTTATTTTGCAAATTATGTGAAATAGTTGTCATGAGGTGTCATGTTGAACTTCCAGTGACCAGTATGAGAGAGTAAGAACGATAATTTAACACACCTGCTCCCCACACTTGAGACATTAACACATGACACCGGGGAGGGAAAATGGCTAATTGGGCCCAATTTGGACATTTTCACTTAGGGGTGTACTCACTTTAGTTGTCAGCGGTTTAGACATTAATGGCTGTGTGTTGAGTTCTTTTGAGGGGACAGCAAATTTACACTGTTATACAAACTGTACACTCACTACTTTACATTGTAGCAAAGTGTCATTTCTTCAGGGTTGTCACATGAAAAGATAGAAAGATAATTGCAATAGGGGTGTACGTACTTTTTTAAAGATAGTGTATTGTATATATATATATATATATATATATATATATATAACATATTACACACCTGAGTGTCACCAGGAGATGTTCCTCAGGCGACACGCTCAACCTCAAATGGGTGTCCTTTCTAGTAAGACGGGGTTGCAGCCTTTCCAAGAGATTGTCAAATGTGCCAACAGACATCCTTGTAAAGTTGAAAAACTTTTCAGGATAGTTCCGCAGCTGAGCATAGAGATTGGCAAAATATCCAGAAGAGATGCGTTGGTACATCAATGGATGGGTCCAGTACCGACGTACTCTGGTGCGATCATGCAACTCTCTCTGTCTTCTGATCCTACGCAACAGAATCAGGAGGAGTATTTCCTGAATTGTCTTCAGGGCTGGATCCATACCTGATAGCAACAAACAAGCTCTCTCCACAATCTCTGTCTCTCTCTCTCTCTCCACCCTCTCAAAATGGCTGCTATACACTTTTCATGCATTGTGGGTGTTTTGGAGTGTACTTGTTGTAAAAATATAATTTGTGATAAAAACGCCCATTAATGCTAACGCCGCTAAACGCTCATGAACGCTCATTGATGCTAGTACAAAACGCTATTGATAGCAATAGCGTTACAAACGCCAATGAACGCTGACGCTATAAAATGCTAATAAACGCAGATGAACGCTATACCAAAACGCTGATTAACGCTGGTAAAAACAAACATCGTTTCTGACACAAAACCGACGTTCAAAACGACTATCATATAATGTCCAGTGTGCATGGAGCCTTAGTGTAAATATGTATACATATACAAAACTACTAAAAACATAAAAAAGTGATGTCAGAAAAAGACCAGTTGGTCCATTGAGTCTGCCCCTTTTTGTTGTTGGTTTTTGCATTAACTTTTTATGCCTGAGTATAGATCTGTGTTTGTCCCAAGCATGTTTAAAGTGGTTCCCATTCTCTTCATTAAAGTGTTACTAAACCCAGGACCCTGCATTCACTATATCTGGTCTCCCACAGCACACAGAACATGGAAATGCAATTATTTTAGTAAATATAAACTGCTAAATACCTTTTTTCATCAGCAGTATATAGCAGTCTTGTGACTTCTATCAGAGTCTGGTTATTGCCTGTAGGAGGAGTTTTCACTCTCTCCTGGATTGCCCTATGAGGCTGCATGGCCCCTGACCCTCTGTCTGGACAGTGCTGATTGGCCCTGTGCTGATCACATGCACCCTCCCAAGAAAAAAGCTCTCTAGCAATTCACACCAAACTGAGCTTGAGCTGAGTGACTCCAAAGGCTCCGTTCTATCAAGAGATGGATTGAGGACAGTGGAAGAAGGGGCGGATCAGAGAAGACAGGATCAAATAACCTTTTTACACAATGCAGGGGATTAACCCCTTAGGTTCCACAGTGAGTATAACAAGCATGCTTTATTGCATATCCAGACTGATTTTACTGTTGTGGGTTTAGTAATAGTTTAAGGTAAAAAATGTCCCAGTACCAGAATCACTCTCTCACTCTCCTAAATAATTACCTCACTAGTTCCAGCGCTGTACCTATCTGCTGCAGCTTCCCCTGCATTCACAGGACAGAGAGGCAACAGTGGGAGCCATTGGCTCCTGCTACTATCAATCAAAACCTGTGAGCAGAAACTGGGGGGGGCATAGCTAAGCTGCACTGTGTGTGTCTATGGACGCACACAGCCCGGCTCAAGGGCAAGCCTGTGCACGTGTACCTTGCTCTGCAGAGCAGAAAATCCTAAAGCGGACCTCAATTAATTGGTCTACTTAATTGCAACTTATCGAGGGCTCTCCAAAGGCTAAACTAGGAGTCATGGTAATTTATTATTTTTATTTAAAAAATATTGGTATCTGTTTGGGAGGAGATAAATACCCAAAAGTGTTACACTTATTAATTGTTAGAATACATGCATACAACATAAAAAAAAAGAAATATACAATCCTGGATCCTCTTTAAAAGCTCAGTCTATCCCAAATGAAGAAGTCTACACCAGTGGTTCTCAAACTCAGTGCTCAAGTACCCCCAACAGGCCGTGTTTTCAGGTTTACCTTTACAGTGCATAGCTGCTTTAAATCAATATCAATGACATGATATTGATAAGAGCTATTTTATTTTATTTAGCTATTTAAGGGTAGTTCCCAAAACATGGCCCGTTGGAGGTACAATGAGGACTGAGGTTGAGAACCACTGATCTACACATCATAGCAGTTATACTTTATTATGTTAAATTTCCCAATCTTTGATGGAGACCTAAAAAGAAAACAATCTCACAATTTATCTAAAGGAGTAAAAAAGGAATAGAAAACATTATAGTAAAATTGTATAGCTAGTGATAAATATATCTATATGTTAATGTGCCATCTCCAATACCTCTGATGAACTTTGCACAAAATTTTCTTTGCTGCCAGATTTGGTAAAGGCAGCCTTAAAGTGGAACTTCACTCTCTCAATCAACATTGACTATTTTGAATCCTTATGCTGCTAGCATTAGGGAATGCATAGGAGAGTATATCATAGTTGTTTTAACCACTTCAGCCCTGGAAGAATTTCACACTTTAGGACCGGAGCACTTTTTGCGATTCGGCACTGCGTCGCTTTAACTGACAATTGCGTGGTCGTGCGATGTTGTACCCAAACAAAATTTGCGTCCTTTTTTTCCCACAAATAGAGCTTTCTTTTGGTGGTATTTGATCACCGCTGCGTCATTTCTGATCGCCGCTATAAACAAAAGAAGAGCGACAATTTTGCAAGAAAAAACCCAAATTTCTTACTTTTTGCTAAAATACAAATCCCAAAAAAATATATAAAAAAACATTTTTTTTCTACGGTTTTGGCCGATTTATATTCTTCCTCATATTTGTGATCAAAAAAATCGCAATCGGTGTTTATTGATTGGTTTGCGCAAAAGTTGCCGCGTTTACGGATGATGAGAATTCATTTCTGGGGTTTTTATTTTTTTTTATTTTTTACTAGTAATGGCAGCGATCTGCGATTTTTAGCGGTACTGCGATATTGCAGTGGCCATGTCGGACCATTTTGACACTTTTTTGGAACCATTGGCATTTTTACAGCGATCAGTGCTATAAAAATGCACTGATTACTGTGTAAATGCCATTGGCAGTGAAGGGGTTAACCTGCAGGGGGCGCTATAAGGGTTAACTGTGTTCCCTGGGCGTGTTCTAACTGTGTGTGGACTGCCCTAGCTGGAGAAGGGAAGTGATCACAGCTTCCGTATAGAGGAAGGCTGTGATCACAGCCCTTCCCCCCTCACAGAACGGAGATCCGTGCTTACATACGCGGACCTCCGTTCTTTCAATCCGGGGGGGCATCGCGGGTAGCCGGCGGCAATCGAGTCCGCCGCACCCACTCCCTGGCCCCCCTGGAAGACAGTGAGCGCGCGAGCGCGCCTCCGGCGGCGCACGCACGCTCACAGTGCTCGATCTGGCAGCCGTCGTCGTATGACGGCGGTTTGCCTAGCAGAGCCACCTTGTCGCCGTCAACCTGCGGTTGACGGTCGGCAAGTGGTTAAACTGTTTTTTTTACATTACTTTAGTTACTTCCTAGTTTCCATGCCTATGCAAATGATGTCATATATCTAAGCGTCTTCAGGTGGGGAGGGGATTTTTCAGATAAGCACACCCCCCTACCTGCATGCCTGAGCTAAGGTCAGCTAGATTCCAGAAAGAAAATGCTGCAGTAATCATCTGCCCTTACGCAAGATGGTCACTGGCAGAAATGCTGGGGGGGGGGGGGTGTAAGTGATATCTCAGCAAAATAAAGCATGGAAACATGGATGAATGGGGAAGTTCGCTTTAAATATTAAAAATTAGTTCAATAGCGCCTTTGGTTTTTGGTGTTCAGATACCATGTAGTTCTGCTTTAAGGATTAAGCAATACAGATATATGCAAAAGGTTAGATACTGGAAAAACAGTGCTGAATAGTGAATTTTACAGTTATATTTAAATGTTATTAGTCACAGTCACCTTCTTAAAGGCTATCAGGTTTTCATGGAATGCCGTACTGCCAAAGAATGGTCTTCTTGTTCTCTAAATCCATACTAATTCCTCCTTCTGTGAATCAAGTTTTTTTTTTGTTCTGGCACGGTGGACACATAGTTTTCTTTACGTCCTGGCACATGGACATGCTTTGATAAAGGATTAGATACATATCGTGTGGCTGACCATAGCTTCAGATTGGCTGCTATCAGTTGTTTTAGCTGCTGGTTGGGGTAAATGTGCAAAAGCATAAAGTCCTGGCCATTCAGTGTACCATAACCTGGGACTACAATGCAAGAGGCTGTAACAAATTTAGTAATGGTGCCTGTCCAGTTACCTCGGGAAACCTAAGAGAACATTAAAGTTACAACTTGGAATCCTGCACATAAGAATTTCATCATGTTTCTACACATCAGAGTCTTTCACTTTTTCATTCCCACAACTATTGCCCAATGTTTTCTGGTAGTTAAGAGACAAACTAACCTCCAAAGGAAATTTAACGTCTAATCAAAGAACAGCTGAGCGGAGACAGTTTAATTTTAAAGTTGTAAAAGGTAACACGATATTACAACCTAACAGTTATATATCTATAAATAACTCAACAAGAATGTGTAGTTGATAGATATAGAGATATTTTATCATGTTATATAAATGTTAGGCTCTTGTCATTCTTCCTGGTAACCCATTTTTTTGTGTATTTCAGTACGCAAAGTTTTGTTATTACTCAAGGACCAGCACATATAGTTCAATAGAAAATGTGTCCTTCCAGCTCCCCCTCATGAGAAATACATGTGATAAAGAGAATTCAAATGCAATACAGACCTACTCCCCACTGACCAGCTCTCCACCACTATGGGCAGTGACTACAGCCTGTCTGGAGTCAGGTGTTTCTGCAATGGCATGCTCTGGCATTATAGGGATGAACTGAACAGCCATTGTAGTGGTAGCCATGGTAGTGCATGAGAGTAGGGTGGACAGTTGTATGCTTCCCCATACCCAAACGTATTTGGGTATTACACCTTGTTGCAGCAGGATAAAAGAACAGTGAGGTAGCAAATGGAAAGTAACTATGACCAGGAAGTAGGCATTAGTCTATTTAGTGAAACGGTTCTATTTCAAAACCTGTTTCAACATTCCAAATACAAAGAGAGGTTTCCTCAGATAGTCTGGTTATGCTATACGTGCATGTGAATCCAAAACTTTTTCTATGCATTTTATGCATTAAGATAAAAATCCTTCTGTGTGCAGCAGCCAACGATTTTGCACAAGAGACTCGGCTGTCTCTCCTCATTGACTGAGACAGCAGCGAACCGCCATTGGCTTGGGCCGGGCCGAAGCTCTCTGTCTGAATGGATACAGGGAGCTGCAGCTCTGCTCAGGTGCCCCCATAGAAAGCTGCTTGCTGTGGTGGCACTCAACAGGAGGAAAGGGCCAGGAGTGCCAACGAGGGACCCGAGAAAAGGAGGATCTGGGCTGCTCTGTGTAAAACCACTACTGCACAGAGCAGGTAAGCAGGCCCGGACTGGGACAAAAAATAGGCCAGGGCATTTTAGACTGAGCAGCCCATTTTTTTTTTTAACCACTTAAGGACAGAGCCTTTTTTTTTGTTGTTTACAAGTTAAAATCATCTTTTTTTTTGCTATAAAATTACTTAGAAACCCCAAACATTATATATATAGATATATATTTTTCTAACCCCCTAGAGAATAAAATGGCGGTCGTTACAATACTTTGTCACACCGTATTTGCACTGTGGCCTTACAAGCACAATTGTTTTGGAAAAAATTCACTTTTTTTAATTAAAAAATAAGATAACAGTAAAGTTAGCCCAATTTTTTTCCATATTGTGAAAGATATTGTTACGCCGCGTAAATTGATACCCAACATGTCATGCTTCAAAATTGCGCCCGCTCATGGCATGGTGGCAAACTTTGGCACTTAAAAATCTCCATCGGCAAAGTTTAAAAATTTCTACAGGTTACCAGTTTTGAGTTACAGAGGAGGTCTAGTGCTAGAATTATTGTTCTTGCTCTAACGATTGCGGCGATACCTCATGTGTGCTTTGAACACCGTTTTCATATGCGGGCGCGACTTACGTTGCGTTCGCTTCTGCGCACGAGCTCGGCGGGACGAGCACTTTAAATTTTTTTTTTTCTTATTTATTTTACTTTTTATTTTACACCGTCCATTAAAAAAAGAAAACATTTGGGTCACTTTTATTCCTATTACAGGGAATGTAAACAAAAAAAAGCATGACAGGACCATTTAAATATGAGGTCTGGGGTCAAAAAGACCTCACATCTCATATTTACACTAAAATGAAATAAAAAATAAATAAAATGTAATTTGAAAAAAAAAAAATAATTTTTATCCTTTAACCACTTGCCGACAGCCGATCGGCATCTGACGGCGGCAAAGTGGCTCGTTCCCGCAAAACGCCGTCATACGACGGCGGCTGCGGGAACGAGTTTAGTGAGCGCGCGCGCGCCGCCGGAGGCGCGCCGCACAAGATTGACATCCCCGTGACATGATCGACCCCTTCCCTTCACCAGTGTCGGAAGGATATGTCCTTCCGACACTAGTGTCGGGAAGGGGGAGTGTGTCTCGCCTCCAGGCACAAATGAATGTGCCTGGAGGCGAGGAAGCGAGGCCCCCCCGGTAGCGCCCATCGGCCGCCGTTAGCTTCGGCGGCGTGGACGAGGGACCGGGAGGGGCTTGTGTCACTCGCGCGCCCGCGCGGAGGCCGCCGCGCGCGCGCGAGTGATTTGAGCAAGGGCGTCGGCGGCAGCATACTGCCGCAAAACGCCCTTGCTCGGTGAAACGGCGGCAGTCTACGGC
>BLSH010113731.1:114045-130063 GCA_018402905.1 Glandirana rugosa | reverse complement strand
CTTACCAGTGTATACCAGTGCCACCTCACCAGTGCATACCAGTGCCACCGCACCAGTGCATACCAGTGCCACCTCACCAGTGCATACTAGTGCCACCTTACCAGTGCATACCAGTGCCACCTTACCAGTGCCACCTCACCTGTGCATACCAGTGCCACCTCACCAGTGCATACCAGTGCCACCTTACCAGTGCATACCAGTGCCACCTCACCAGTGCATACCAGTGCCACCTCACCAGTGCATACCAGTGCCACCTTAGCAGTGCAGTCTATCAGTGCCAACTAATGAGTACCCATAAGTGAAAAATGTTGTATCAGAAACTTACCTCCTCATTGTGGCCATTACACTCTCTGCCCATTCATTTTGAAGGCAATCCCGCCCCTCCTCTGGACTACATCTCCCATAATTCTTTGCAGTACAGAAGGGAGGGGGAGGGAGGAACACTGTGCTCGGTTTCCATCCCCTAACCTCTGTACTGCGGGGAGAGTGAAGGAGGGAGGAGGGAACAGACATAGGAGGAGAGGGGAGGGGGGCGGGATGCTAGGAGAAGGCAGAAAAGAGTCCACAGCGATCTTCTTTATTATGAGAGATGCAGGGCAGGCAGCTTCCCGGAGGGCGGCGGCTGCTAGATGAGAAGAGCCACTCTGTCCTGTGTATGACACTCAGAGGGGGAGCGGCTTCAGCCTGTGTGCAGCTTTGTAGCATCGCCGCTCCTCCCCCTCTGAGTGTCATACACAGGACAGAGCGGCTCTTCTCATCTAGCAGCTGCCGCCCTCCGGGAAGCTGCCTGGCTGTGATCAGCCTTGAAAAAGGAGTGAAGGGACAACTTTTATAGTTCAGCGCCCCCTCCCTGCGGCGCCTGGGTGCACTGCACCCCGCGCACCCGCCCAGGATCGGCCCTGAGCCCCCCGTTTCCTTTGTGAATACTGAGGACCCCATAGCAGTTCCTTTTGCTTGGGGATATATTGCTTTATTCCCAGCCTGCCACTAAATTTGACTAGTGACTCATTTATACAAATGTGTTGGTCTGTGGTAAACAACTGGGGGAATTTCTCTGTAAAATAATTTAGTAAGCTTATTGTAATTTGGGTCATATCAGGGAGGGCTCTGTGTGTTATCGTTGAAGTGCAGGAACCTCATTATCATCAGGTTTCTTGTTCAGGGCATTTCCGTGGAGAAGACCAGCACATGGTCGATGGGGTGGGTTGACCAATAAGATCGTACATTTTTTTTTGTTGAGTCCCATACAAAATATGAGGCCCAGAAAAGACTTAAACTCCTCCACTGTAAGGACTTTCCACTCAAAGGGACGGGTGTAATATGATGTTGGATTGCTTGCAATAAATTGTTGTGCATACAAGTGGCACTGGGCCACAATTGAGGCAAGCATGTCCTCTGTAAGAATTAATTGGAAAAAATCCATTGGCAAAATATTTTCTGTGTCCACCTGGACTCCTGGCTGGCCAGTGAAAGGGGGAATTCTAGCTTCTCCTGAATTAGGAGGAAGCCACAAGGGATTCTGAAGGGAATAGGGAAGGTCAGCATGGGTCCTAACCCTTTGGGGCTGAGGTGACACCCCACTGGTAGTTGGCCTTTCTTGTCGAGGTACTGCGGTGCTGCTGGATGGCCGTGCAGTACTGGTAGATGGCAATGTGGTGCTGGTGGATGGCACTGCGGTGCTGGTGGAAGACACTGCGGTGCTGGTGGATGCTACTGCATCCTCACTAAAACGCCTTAGTCTAGCGGGCAGACCAGCTTCCTTCTCTGAGTCAGTCAGTGTTCCACTGCTGAGAACGGGCTCATGATCTACATCAGACTCAGAATCTGAAGAGAAATCTGAAGTAGAGAGCTCCCCGTTGCTCTTGTTGACCGCACTGAAAATTTGGTACGCCTCCTCGGCGGAAAAGGATCTTTTGGTCATATTTTTGTTGCTGGTGATGAGCCTGCACTGATGGAGCAGCACAGATGTGCACTGATGAGGTGGCACTGATGATGCGGCACAGATGTGCACTGATGACACAGATGTGCACTGATGAGGCGGCACAGATGTGCACTGATTAAGCGGTACAGATGGGCACTGATGAGGGGGCACAGATGGGCACTGATGACTGGCACAGATGTGTACTCATTATGCGGCACAGGTGGGCACTGATGACTGGCACAGATGGACACTGATGACTGGCACAGGTGGACACTGAGCAGGCGCCACAGATGTGCACTGATGAGGTGGCACAGATGTACATTGATGAGGTGGCACAGATGTGCACTGATTATGGGGCACAGATGGGCACTTATGACTGGCACAGATGGGCACTGATGACTGGCACAGGTGGGCACTGATGACTGGCACAGGTGGACACTGATGACACAGATGTGCACTGATGAGGCAGCACAGGTGTGCACCGATTATGCGGCACAGATGGGCACTGATGGCTGGCACAGATGGGCACTGATTATGCAGGACAGATGGGCATTGAAGACTGGCACAGATGGAAATTGATGACACAGATGTGCACTGATGAGACTGCACAGATGTGCACTGATTATGCGGCACAGATTAGCACTAATGACTGGCACATATGCGCACTGATTATGCGGCACAGATGGGCACCAATAACTGGCACAGATGGGCACTGATGACACAGATGTGCACTGATGAGGCGGCACAGATGTGCACTGATGAGGCGATACAGATTTGCAATGATTATGCGGCATAGGTGAGCACTGATGACTGGCACAGTTGGGAACTGATGACTGGCACAGATGAGCACTGATGACACAGATGTGCACTGATGAGGCGGCACAGATGTGCACTGATGATGCGGCACTGATGACTAGCACAGCTGGGCACTGATGAATGGCACAGATGGGCACTGATGACACAGATGTGCACTGATGAGGCGGCACAGATGTGCACTGATTATGCGGTACAGATGAGCACTGATGACTGGCACAGATGGGCACTGATTATGGGGCACAGTTGAGCACTGATGAATGGCACAGATGGGCACTAATGACTGGCACAGATGTGCACTGATGACACAGATGTGCACTGATGAGGCAGCACAGATGTGCACTGATGATGCGGCACTGATGACTGACACAGATGGGCATTGATGAATGGCACAGATTGGCACTGGTGACTGGAACAGGTGGGCACTGATGACTGTCACAGGTGGGCACTGATGACTGGCACAGGTGGACACTGTGACACTGATTGAAGCAGTAAAAGGGGTGCAGTGCTTCAACAGGGAAGGAGTACAAAATCCACCTGTTAGGTGCACAGGCCAAGACGTCCTCAAACATCAAAACCATGGATATGCACAGAAGGCCAGCACTCCAAAACTCCAATGCAGTACATTTATTGAAAAGTGCAAAGATAGTACAGAACAGCAGATGCATTTTGGCGGGACAAACCGCCTTGGTCACAGCTAATAACATAAGTAAAAAACATAACACATATAGGAAAAGGTGAAGAGGAAAGACTCCGCCCACAATGCTCATTCGGTCAGACTGGCAATGAATAACAGCTGATCTGTAAAAAGTAATTAGAAAATGTTGGTAGAAAGAACAAATGGGCGGTTAATTCACTATTGGGGTGAATTAAAAACAAGAAAAACAAAACATGGGGTATAGGCAAACAGGTCTTAAGCTTTAAAAATCCCTAATATATAGAAAAATGATGGAGGCAAGAAGTCAAAAATGTATGGATGTGGAAATGGACATATGCAAAACCCAAGTAACATGAGTACTGGAGAAACTGCATACTGCATCACGGTATATGCATGGTGCCTTCCTTGTCCCCTATGTCAGCATGCTTTGTGTGAATGGATGTATATACAATTCAACACAGCCAAACTAGTGGAAATGTTATGGAGTATGAGCCTATGACAAAAGGCAAATGGTAGAGCATTATATTGGGAAAAAGGCTGTCAGAGTTGTTCATTTAAGAAAACAATCTACATCGTATTATTGGTTTATACTCACCGGAAACCTCATGTGTAGGTGGAAAATCTCACCACGCTTTTCTTTCAAGAAGTTGCCGGTGGGTGTCACCGCCTCTGGCAGACAACCTTACATGTTCCAAACCAGAAAAAATAAATGAACTCATATTTCCATTGTGTGTATGTTTAAAGTGTTTGGACATGTTGGATAGTCCCTTGTCATTGATATAACTGGCTCCATGGAAGTGTTCACTGATTCGTGTGTGGAGATGTCGAGTAGTGCAGCCAACATATTGCAATTTGTACACTTAATAACATAAACCACGTTACATGATCCACAATTAATGTATTCATGAATCAACAATTCCTTTCCAGTGGAACAATATGTTATGGATCTATGTGTGTCACTGTGCATCTTGCAAAATCTACAAGTGTTTTGTCCACACACGTATGATCCATGGACGTGCAACCATGTCTTTTGGCATCCAACAGAAGAAAAAAGACTGGGGGAAAGGAAGTTTCCCAGAGTCTGAGAGCGACGACTGGAAAATCTACAGCCTTGTGACAACACTTGTGCTAATTGTTCATCTGCATGGAGGACTGGGAGGTATTTGGAAACTATGCCCGTGATCATGCTGAATTCTTTAGAAAAAATGGTGACAAAGGTGACTGGGTTATGATTATGTGTGGGTAGGGCTCTCCTCATCCTTTGGAGTTTATTCTTTTGTTTAGTGGAACTACTATAGGACGAGGAGTCCGGTAAAAGGGATGCTCTGTCTCTCATGGATGCCCTGTTCAAGATCTGGGTGATGAGGTCCCGACTGTATCCCCTTTCCAATAGTCTTTGAGTAATGACAGTGCAATGGAACAATTCCATTTGGCTCTAATAAATTCTCCCGTAGGGATGGACTTGACCATATGCTTAGGATGACAACTTGTGGCTAAAAGGAGGGAGTTTCCTGCACATTCCTTTCTATAGGTTTGAGTGTGAATAGGGCCAATATTGACAACCAAAGTCAAGTCAAGGAAGTTAATAGAGCTACACTGGCTATCCATAGTAAATTCTAAATTGAAATCATTGGTATTAACAAATTTGTATAGGGATGCAACATCATCCACTGTCCGATCCCACATAATAATCAAGTCGTCTATATAGCAACTATAGGCTCTGATGACACCCCTACATGGGTTGGCTGGTAAGAAGAGAAATAATTCCTCCCACCAGCCCATGTAGAGGTTGGCCAGAGAGGGGAAAAATTTAGCACTGACCCTGATGGGCACTGTGACACTGACTGGCACTGTTTGGGCACTGGTGTTTCACTGTTGTATAATGTAAGTCCCTCACATGCAGCACAGAAGCTCTCCCTCCTCACATGCTGTCTCTGTGTGAGGAGGAAGAGCCGTCCATGAAAGATGATCTCATATGTTTACATTTGAGATCATCTCTCATTGGACACGCCGATCACATGGTAAATGGCCGCTGTTATTGGCCATTTACCGCAATCTGTGATTGGCTGTGTCCAAGGGACACAGCGATCACAGGTCTTCCCCAATGCGCATCCGTGAGGGGCAGACGTCAATTGACGGCGCCCCGGGAAAGTAGATCCACGATGTAGTGGACAGTCGGCTATAGCGTGAATCTGAAGTGGTTAACCAGTTCCTGACCGACTCGCGTACATTTACTGTGGCGGTGTAGCGCGAATCGGCATCTGTAAACGGAGGCTCGCGCATGTGCAGCTAGCGGGCGGGAGCGTGCCGGCGGGAGCGTGCCGGCGGCAGCGCGCTCTCATGCCCGCCACACTCTGCACTCTGGGTGGACTCGATGTCCGCTGGTGAGCCGCGATTGCTTAGTACAGAAGAAAAACGGGGAACCATCGAAGGAAACATGGCGGTTCCCCCGCGTTGTCAGGCAGCAGCTAAGAGATCTACTAATCCCTGTCACTGGGATCAGTTAGATCTCTTGTGCCCCTGACAGCCCAGCCCCCTCACAGTTAGAACACGTCCAGGGAACACAGTTAACCCCTAGAGTGCCCCCCCCCAGGTTAACCACTTCCCTGCCAATGGCATTTACACAGTAATCAGTGGATATTTACATTTCTGATCGCTGTATAAATGTCATTGGTCCCAAAAAAGTGTCAAAAATGTCTGACATGTCCGCCCCAATATCGCAGTCCCGATAAAAATCACAGATCGCCGCCATTACCAGTAAAAAAAAAAATAATAAAAACGCCAGAAATGAATTCTCATGGTTTGTAAACGCGGCAACTTTTGCGCAAACCAATCAATAAACGCAGATTGTGATTTTTTTTTACCAAAAATATGGGGAAGAATATAAATTGGCCAAAACCGATGAATACATTATTTCTTTTGTATTTTTTTTTATTTGTATTTTAGCAAAAAGTAAGAAATATTGGTTTTTCTTTTGCAAAATTGTCGCTCTTTTTTTTTTATAGTGGTGATCAGAAATGATGCAGAGGGGATCAAATACCACCAAAAGAAAGCTCTATTTGTGGGGAAAAAAAGACACAAATTTCGTTCGGGTACAACGTCACATGACCGCGCAATTGTCAGTTAAAGCAACGCAGTGCTGAATCACAAAAAGTGCTCTGGTCCTAACATGGGAAATCCTTCCGGGGCTAAAGTGGTTAAGCTGCATATGGCGTTAAAGTAGTATTAAATGCAATTTTTAACACTTTAACCACTTCAATACCAGGCACTTAGAACACTTCCTGCCCAGACCAATTTTCAGCTTTCAGCGCTGTTGCATTTTGAATGAGAATTGCGCGGTCGTGCGACACTGTACCCTAACAAAATTTTTATCATTTTGTTCCCACAAATAGAGCTTCCTTTTGGTGGTATTTGATCACTCCTGCGGTTTTTAATATTTGCGCTACAAATAAAAAAAGACTGAAAATTTTGAAAAAAGAAAAGCTTTCTTTGTTTCTGTCAAAATCTTGTATAAGTACATTTTCTCCTTCACTGACGGGCATTGATGTGGTTACACTGATGGGCACTGATGAGGCTACACTGACGGCACTGATGAGGCAGTACTGATTGGCACTGATGAGGTGGCACTGATGAAGAGGCACATATATGCAACATTGATGGGCACTGATAGGTGGCACTGATATGCGGCACTGATGGGCACTCATAGGCGGCACTGATGGGCACTGATAGGTGGCACTGGGCACTGATAGATGGCACTGATAGGTAGCACTTATGGGTGGCACTGGTGTGCACTGATAGGTGGCACAGGTGGGCACTGGTACATATAGCACTGTTAGGAATGGGACTGGCAGGCATCACATATGGGCACAGTGCCATCCCTACAGTGCTCTGTATTCCTCTTACCTGGTGGTCTAGTGTGGGCTGCCTGGTGGTCCCTAGGTGGCCCGCTGATTGTCTCCCTGGTGGTTCTGGGCACCTCCTGATGGTAGTCCCTGGGGGGGGGGTCTTCCTGGTGATCCTGGTCGGCTCCCCGGTGGTCCAGTGTGGCGATCCTGAGGGGGCTGCACTGATAAACGTTCAGCACAGCCCCCCCCCCCCCCGTCAGGAGAGCAGCCGATCAGCTCTCCACTGCTCAGGTAGAGTAGAGGAAAAGCCGATAAACGGCTCTTCCTGTTTACACTGTGATCAGCCATGATTGGTCCTGGCTGATCACATGGTAAAAAGCTTCCGATGGAAGCCTTTTACCTCGATCGGTAATGCGGTGGGTCAGACTGACAGACTCAATAGACGTCCAGTCAGGATAACAGAACACCCGCCCGGACGTCATTTGTCTATAGCCGGGGCGGGAAGTGGTTAAGGAATAGTTTCATCCACACAGACAGCATCAGCGACACCATATTCTACCATCACATATGTTGAATGCATAATTTATTTTTTTACTTTTACATCCTCAGTTGTCTTAAAACAGCAGCGGCACCTCAATCTGCTGTTGCTGTGGCTGGTTAGTATGTTATCACCTTGGTTAGGCCCAAACTGTTCCCACAAAGTTGGGAGCATGAAATTGTCCAAAATGTCTTGGTATGCTGACACTTTAAGAATTACTTTCACTAAGGAGCCAAGCCCAACCCCTGAAAAACAATCCCACACCATAATCCCCCCTCCACCAATTGATTTGGACATTTTGGACAATTTCATGCTCCCAAATTTGGGGCAAAAGTTTTGGGATGGCCCTTTCCTGTACTAACATGACTGCGCACCAGTACACAAAGCAAGGTCCATAAAGACATGGATGAGTGAGTTTGGGGTGGATGAACTTGACTGGCCTGCACAGAGTCCTGACCTCAACCCGATAGAACACCTTTGGGGTGAATTAGAGCAGAAATTGTGAGCCAGGCCTTCTCTTTCAACACCAGTGCCTGACCTCACAGGCACTGGAAGAATGGTTAAACATTCCCATAGACACACTCCTAAACCTTTTGGACAGCCTTCCTAAAAGAGTTGAAGCTGTTAGAGCTGCAAAGGGTGGGCCAACTCAATATTGAACCCTACAGACTAAGACTAGGATGCCATTAAATTTCATGTGCATGTAAAGGCATACGTTCCAACACTTTTGACAATATAGTGTATATATATCTTAACAATAGGCAAAGGAGCCAAAGGGCCAAAGGAGCCAAAGGACCCCCCCAACAAAAGATAAATGCTAAAACGTTTAAATTCAACCCCATATATATTTTTGCTTGTTTTTAACAATGCTTAAAAAATATGACAACATCAAATAAAAGAAAATAATAAAAGAAATGAAAACACAAAACAAAAAAAAACGCCAAGGGGTTGCCGAGCAGCACATCAGCAGCACAAAAAGTTAGTCTTGGTAAGGTGTAGTAGTAGTAGCGTCCACTCCATACAGGGCGCAGGGGCGCCGCCCCCTATCCATGTGCCCGGCCCCCTAATCTACATGTGGGGTGCCGAACGCATGGATTCCAATGTTTTTTTTTTAAGCACAGGATTAGAGCCTGAGGCTCTAATTGGCTTCAAAAAAGGAAGGGCTTGGGGCGCAGAGCACTGCGCCCTGTGTCTACCCACTTGTGTGACAATAGCAAACTAATATTCTCTGTTGTCTTCCTGCCTCTCCTCCTGGCCAATCAGGAAGCGGGAGGAGTGTGATTGGCTGAGAGGAGAAGTGATTGTATTGGCTGGTACCAGGGGCGGGAAGGATGTACGGAGACCCATAAGATGGTCGCCATGATTGGCTCTGCATCCATCAACTCTGCATCGCCTCCAAGAGCCTGTGTGAGTACCACCCACCGGGGGGGGGGTCGCTTGGTCTGCTTGCCACCCCTGGGGGAGGGGGTTGGGTGGTTTGTTTTACGCCCCACCCCCCCCCCCCCCCGCTGCAGCACCAGCCGCCACTCCGTAGTTATATAGTAAAGTAACATAGCACAATACAGTACTGTGTTTAGCCCTATGTAGCATTGTATAGCCTACAGATCTCATCCCTATATCCTATACTCTATAAATTGTTAATCAGAAGTGTCTGAAGCAACTGACTTTTTTTCCTGTCAATAACTTACATAAAGTAGTATAATGGCAATATATTAATAGGAGATTAAATATATATTTTTTAATTCTCATTCTAATACATTGACCTTGTTTGACAATGAACATTCATTAATTTCTTTCACTTCAAGTTAACAGCCATTATCTGGTCTGAACATATACTGTATATATTGTCATTTGAAGGGGTCTGAATTATTCTTATCGGTTAATTGTCTGTGCCCATTTATGGGTACTTTAACGAAGAGATAGGTTGCTATAGGCTGTTTTCATGTGTTTGAGCTTTCCTAACTGTTCTTGCATGTGTCTGAGAAATTGAAACCTAACAGTATTCATCACAGGCCTGCAGAAGCATTCGACCATCGCCGGCAGAAATACGGAAACATAATACCAGCCTACTGAAAGAGGGTTACAGCCCTTACAGTACCTTGTGTACTTACCCTCCCCCTGCCTGTAATATGTGTACCATATTTATATATGAATAGGTTCTTTAGTGGCCGAATGAAAAATGCAATAAGTTTTAAAAAAGCTTAAATAAATATCAGATAGCAGAGTGTACAGGTGACTCTTATACGGTGGGATTAACTGCAAAAAGGTCAAATGAGCAATAGCCCCCTGATTTGATTTTCTCCTGTCCCTGAGAGCTGTGTTACACTAGATTGACATGGCGCTGCAGTAGGGTAGCCTGCTTTGCTTGCGTTCCTCACAGGGCTATACATAGGATGGATTTTTGAACTGTACTGAACGATCTGTGACAATACTTTGCAATTTGATTTACAGCTCATCTGGCAGACTGGATTTCATGGCACACTAACAAAACATGTAAGAACCACATGTCAGGAGGCTTATCTTATTTCAAAATAGTTGTAAAAATCATTGTCACTGCAAGTACTTATTACGTTGCACTGAATATGACTGTGGGAAACTGCCCTGTTTCTGTTGCTGGACTCATGCTTCTGCTTCCATTTTGAAAGGCGCGGCTGTAAAGTAAATCTGTCATATACCAGCACAATTTAAACTAAGCATATGATGAAAAATGCACAGAAAATGTTGGACTGGGATAATTGGGGCCAATCAGAGGGCGTGAGACAGAGGACCTACCTTCAAGGCTGCACATGAAGAACACAGCAGTGAGAAGCTACTCAGTCACCTTAATTTTTTTAATCATCCTGCATAAAGGTCATTAATACTTATCTCTTCAGTGGTCAGTGAGTCCAATCTTTGCTCTGTTGAAAAGCTAGAACCATTAAACTGTCTCAGCATCAGACAACCTTCCTGGTGTGTGGCTCCATCTGCCAGCCCCTTCGACACTACTGTGCCCTTTAGTGACATAATACAACCGTCAGGAGTATGTCATGTACAATACAGCTAGCCAAGTTTGTCAGTCTGGAGGATGTAGTAGTGCAAACCCCAAACAGACTATCTACATAGAGTCTGCCCTCCCTGTGCTTGTGTGTGTTTCTTCTGGGTACACTGGTTTCCTCCCACACTCCAAAAGCATGTTGGTAGGTTAATTGGTCCCTGTCTAAATTGGACCTAGTATATGTATGTACTTTATGCATATTAGATTGTAAGCTCCTTGAGGAAAGGAACTGACGTGAATGTACAATATGTAAATTGCTATATATAGTATACATAGCTATATATAAACATGTTAGAAATAAAGTACAGAGTTCAGTAGTCCAGGTACTGTAGCATACAACCCAATTTACAGAGTGCATGGGTGTTTTACTAAACCTCTTCCAAATCCAGTGCCTGTGTTAGCACCCTGCAGCTAAACAGCTTGACAGGAGCCATTTTTTGTGCGGTGTACTAAGTCCCCGAGGGGGGGGGGGCCCACTATATGCACTATATGCTCTGACACATTATTCCCAAGGATGAAATGTGTGGGGATTGTGTTGGCTGAAAGATTGACCTGGGGGGAATGTATTGGGTACAGACTAACCTGGGGGGATTGTACTGGGGAGGGGCAAACCTGAGGGGATTGTACTGAGGGACAGACTGACCTGGGGGGATTGTACTGGAGGACAGACTGACCTTGGGGGAATTGTACTGGGGGACAGACTGGCATGGGGAGATTGTATTGGGGACAGACTGACCTGGGGGGAGGTTGTACTGGGGACAGGACTGACCTCAGTGAAATTGTACTGTTGGACAGAATAACAAGGGGGGAATGATACTGGGGGACAGACGGACCTGGGAGGAATTGTACTGGGGGACAAGCTGACCTGGGAGGGCATTATACTAGTGACAGACTGACATGGGGGGTTGTACTGGGGTACAGACTGACCTACTGGGGGAATTGTACTGGGAGACAAACTGGCCTGGGAGGGGATTGTACTGAGGGACAGACAATGTCTTGACAGGAGGGATTCCTCCATCCACCTAATTTGCGTGGATAGAGGTATCAGCCCACTGACTGAACAAGAAAAAACTGTCTATGGCCATTAAACAAAGTCCTGCACTATATACACTATATTGTACATTACAAACTACTACACTATATACACTATATTGTACATTACATACTTCTCACCACAGTGTTCATTATCTCAACAGATGCTGGTTGCTACGCAGTCCCTGACTATTTTAATGAAGTCCCACTATAAGGTTGACTCAGCCAAAGTTTGAGCTTTCTGACTCAAACTAAAAAAAAAAATAAATAAATAAAAATAAAAAGGGGCAGACTCGATGGACTACTCAGTCTTTTTTTGCCGTCACTTTTCTATGTTTCTATGACTAATTTTAGTGTGCACAAAAATCATATGTAAGTTTGCAATAGGCCCTGTGTCTTCCACATGTTATGGCAACATGCTTGAATGATGTGGAAGACACAGGACCTGTTGACCAATTTGTTCCTATAACCCTTTTGATGAATGTGGACTGGGAGCTCCTGCTGCCTTTGGGATATACAGGTTGTGATTACCATCTTGATACATTGACCATTAACTAATGATGTTGAATCACTGCTATATTGTCTGAATCTGGGCACCAAATGGAAGATTGTGACCATTAGATCATCTGCTCACTGCTGACCTTTAACTATACACATGTGTTTATACCTGAGAGACAGGGGTTCCCAGTTTGGTTTGTAAGGATATACCTATATTTGAAATGCTTACATGATGTGAATTACAGTGGATTGCATTGTTTCTTCTCTTTTCCTTTAAAAACCAACTGTGGGTTCCAGTTTATTGATCATTTTTACATGTGCTCCTGAAGATTTATCAAAACGCGTCAAGTCTACATGTGAATTATATTGGAGTGTACATGATGTGAACCTCTAAGAAGAGAGTATTTCAATATGGGTATTGTTTTAATAAATCATTTTTATGATGTTTCTATATAGTCCACATAAATTCCATGACTACCAAACAGATTTTTGTTCAATGTATGATTATAAGGACGTGAACATATAGCACACACAGTCTGGGTTCCAACAATATATACATACTCCAACCTGAGCTTCTGCACTAAAGTTTTTCCATAGAGCTACTTTAAGACCTTAGTGAGACCAGATCTCTACATTATACCTCCACCACTTTAGAGAAATTTAAACTTATATCCTATAAAGAAATGTTGTGTGAGGCAGCCACCAGATGAATGAAGGAAGCAGCTCGTTGTGGGGGTCTGTGCTCACTGTGGGAATCCTGCTGTCCCTAGCTTGCCAATTGCCAGCCACCGCTATCCACTGCCAACACTGAGCAGTGGCGCCTGAGGAGGTACAGTGGAGGGGCCACACAATGTGACACACTGATATGTACTGACACACTGTATGGACCTTTTTGAACCCTATCTCTTTGTTACTTTCTACTGACCCCTGAACTCTGCTACATTACTTACTACTGACCCCAGTGCTACTACTGACTCCTAAATTATGCTGTGTAACTACTAACCCCTGAATTCTGCTACCACTGACCTCTGAACTCTGATATATTACTACTGCCCCTTGAATTCTGCTGCATTACTTACTACTGAAATCTGAACTCAGCTGCATTATTACTAACACCTGAATTCTGCTGCATTACTTTCTACTGACCCATGAACTCTGCTGTATTACTTACTACTGACCCCTGCAGGTTACACAATCCTGACCCCTGCACCATGTTCATTGCATGTTCCTGATCGCTAGACTCTGTGTGTTACATTCCTAACTCCTGCACTCTGTGCATTACACAGTCCTGACCCATAGAAAAGTATGCTCAGGTTTAATTAAATCATACCCCTTTAATACCCTCCCACTGTTAGCGCAATTTGGCCACACCCACCAATCACCACTGTTCACTATGCCTACCACATTATTCCTCTACTCAGAGTACTCAAAAAAGGAAGGGGGTGGTTGAAAGTGGATATGGTCAATAGGGTGTACCTGTATTTAATTTTGAAAATCTGATACCCTTATTTTATGGTCTAACAAATTATAATTTTGTTATCTGCAAGCTTTATAGTAAAGCCTGCATGCTCTGGGATTCAGGAAAACACTCCTTTTGTACATTTTCTATGAGGGAAGAAATAGAAGCAAGAGACTATATTCAATTGAACTTGTTCTGTAATGTATGTAATGTTTTACTGCTCATTCAAGCACCTTGTGAAACGACTTCAGCATTACAGAGCAAGTCCAGTTGAATGTGACTTACTGCTACTAGTTACACCGTGACATGGATAAATGAGAGCCTTTACAGTCAGAAGACAGAGAGATGTATGTATGTTGTATAAATAGATTTATACATATTAGGCTGTGAATGCGCCGATGGCCACGGGATATAAAGAAGTGATTTCCATGGTTCTAATTTGTATATTAGAAAAATAATGTTTTTTCTTTAATTACCGTTGGAAGAAATGTCATAAACGCCTTCTGTTTTATTAAGACAATTCTATATTTCATTATTTTTACATTCAGTAAAATAAAGGTCTTCAGCAAGCAAGAACTACACTGAAAACCCAAAAGTTAGAAACATGTTTTGCCTTATTCCTGTGTTTGAGTTGGCATCATACCCTAGCATGTAACTTTGCTGTCAAACTATTGCTGTATGCTCATATTTTTGGCAAAGTGGAAGCACTTCTTTCCTTTAGGATTAATGATCAAACTTGAAAATATTGGTCCCTGTTCTGCAAACAAGATTTTAAGAATTTTCTGTTCTGATAATCTCCTTAGATTTCAACCTATTTACTCATAAACATTATTATGTTCTCCTCTATAAAAATCCACTCATTATATACATTTAGGTACTGGCCCACCCCTTGGAGAAAAAGCTGGGTAAATACATATGTCCAAGCCAGTCAAAAAATACAAAAATCACAAAAAAAAAAAAAGCTTAATTTATTGGCTGCTGAGATTCATGCTTAGTATAAGGCATTGGAATGCCAGCTTTGTGACCTACTAGGACTGGTAACAATCCAGCAATCTATGTGGAACATTTAATGAAATAAGAGGCCAAGGGTGCAGGAGAGGTGTGTCATTGCCAGAGCTGTTTGGGTGTCCCGTTGAGGGATTCCCCAAAGGTTATTCTGAACCACACTGGCTCTTAAAGCAACAACAGCCCAAAGAAGAAGTTCTGTGGATTATGTTCATAAATTGTGCTAAAAAGCAGACAATACAAGGTTCCATCTCACAAGGCCCAGGAACATCAACCAAACTTCCCAGTTAGAGGGGATACAGAAACAGCTTTACAAATGGAATGAGCTCACAAAGTGTAATAGTGGGCAATTAATCATTGACGATTTGCAGCTTATCAATTTTACATTCATATACTGTATAAATACATCCTTAACCGCTTGCCGACCGCTGATCGGCAATTGACGGCGACAATGTGGCTCTGTAACGCAAAACGCCGTCATACGACGGCGGCCGCGATACAGAGCCACTGTGAGCGCGCGCGCGCCGCCAGAGGCGCGCACGCGCGCTCACTGTGTTCGGGGGGGGCCAGGGAGCGGGTGCGGCGGCTTCGATTGCCGCCGGCCACCCGCGATGCCCCCCCCGGAGTGAAGGAGCGGAGGTCCGTGCATGTAAACACGGACCTTCGCTCTGTGTGAGGGGAAAGGGCTGTGATCACAGCCTTCCTGTACATGAAGGCTGTGACCACTTCCCTTCCCCAGCTAGGCAAGCCCCCCTACAGTTAGAACACGCCCAGGGAACATAGTTAACCCTTAGCGCGCCCCCTGCAGGTTAACCCCTTCACTGCCAATGGCATTTACACAGTAATCAGTGCATTTTTATAGCACTGATCGCTGTATAAATGCCAATGGTCCCAAAAAAGTGTCAAAATGTTCCGACATGTCCGCTGAAATATCGCAGTACCGCAAAAAATCGCAGATCGCCGCCATTTCTAGTAAAAAATAAAAAAAAATAAAAACCCCAAAAATTAATTCTCATCATCCGTAAACGCGACCACTTTTGCGCAAACCAATCAATATACCGCCGCTAGACGCTAAAAAACGCCATGACGCTATAAAGTCGCCTGTACAGCCTTGTAAAACTGTGAAAAAACCCTGGTAACCGTAAATATGTCGCTAGTCACGATATTTTTACGTGACTAATGACACATTTACGGTAACCGTCACTTCCCCAATTG
>BLSH010113731.1:96999-113697 GCA_018402905.1 Glandirana rugosa | reverse complement strand
AACTTTTGTTGATCAGCTACTGCAGCTAATTAGCCACAGTCCCTGATCAGTGTATCAGGGATCAGGAGCTTCTGCCAGAATTCAATATCCTTGCTGGGGGGGTGGGGGGGATTCATTCATCTAAAGTACCTTGCTTTGGAAGTGGTGGCACTGACTGACTGACTGGCTCACTGACACACTTTCCTATAGGTCAAGGGGGCATCTTTGACTCTTCAGAACAACATCAGCACAGGCAGGCCCAGACATTGTCCAGAAGTGTCAGAGCTGCCCATTCAGAATGGATGGTATGGATGGTATTTGGTCATGGGGGGGGGGGGACACAGCTGATGCAGGTATGCAATCCGTGCTGACTTTTTCTCTTATTGATTGGGGGGGTTGGAGAGAACCGTTGCAGAGGGAAGAAGTACATGGGAGCTTGTGCCAAGCTGTGCTGTTCTGGACCAGACCAAGTTGTTCCAGAGTGTACAGTACAGCTGGGGAAGCTGAGAACGAGACTGTTAAGCCAAACACTACGTGGAGAGGAGACCTTTCAGCTGCAAGAGTGTGTAACTTGCAGTCACCAAAACGGCATCTTCAGTTAAAGGGGCACTGCAGAATACCCTGGATCACTGCCTGCAGTAACACCTCATTAATCATAATGCTATATCCCAAACACTTATGTAATAACTTTTTTTATAACACTCTGAAATTTGTGAAACTCAAACTTAGCGGTTAATCCAACTGAAGACTGAAATTTTGATACTATATTTTGGCCATTTTCAAGTCTAATAAAAATCTAGTCTAATAGGCAAGCCATTGTCAGAAAAAGAGCATGGGGGATGGGGCATATATCAAAGTCATAATAGAAAAAAAAAACGACTGTACTGTGGGGAAAGGGTTCTTTTCGTGTGACTTCAAGGGTGAGATGTAAAAAACACCAATCCTTTAAATTCCATGCTTGAGAGATACCTTTAAACTGTATTCACTGTTACAGAATAGTGTGATTTTCATGGACAGCATCAGTGACACAGTGATTTAGTATCACAAATTTTGGATGTGTAATTGATTTTTTAATTTATACATTTAGATTGGCTAGTATAGGGGCCCCATGCTGGGTTGTCCCTGATTAAATATGGTGTGTCTTTGCAGCTAGGCTGTAACCAGCCTGAGCTTCTGTTTATATTTTTTGGACATTGCTAGTTCTCCTAAATATGTTGATTGCATCTGCCTGTTTCTTTTGAGGAGGTTTAAGTAATTACAGTGAGAAGCTCAATCACTGAGCTACGTAGATGTATCTGACTAAACTGATCCCTTACGTCCTTGTTCAGAGGTAGGATTTTGGAGATGATCAATCTTAGGGGTAGAGGTGAGTGTTAATACCTTTCCCGGTACTTTGGTCTTTTGGTGGGTTCTTCTCTAATCCTGTTATGGGACAGTATTCTGGCATGGGAAGAGCAGCAGCCCCCCAAGAGCAGCAGCCCCCCGGGAGAGCAGCAGCCCCCAAAAGAGATCTAGTGAAGAGGCTACAGGGAGTCCTGAGTAGAGAGCCAGGGCTCGCATCAGGTCTGATGCCCATAAGGGAATGAGATGCAGAACGATATCTGCGAGGAGAAGAAGGATGTCACTCATCACTGCCTGGGTGTAAAGTCATCGTAACCTGGGGTTTGCCCTGAAGATTCCAGCTCTGGAAGAAAGCATCTGTTTGACTCTGTGTTACATGATCACTACCTTTGCAGGTATTCTGGGACAGCACAGCCTGTAGTTAGAGCTAGGGAATTAGGGAGAAATTATGCCGTTGAATGTTAGACTCTGTAATTGCCTTTGCACTTTTCTAAGTAAAGCCTTTGCAATATTGTCCCTGCCTGGTCTGAAGTTACTGAAGGGGGTGTAATGCCTGTAGTCTACTGAGTGGGTCTTAAACACATTGGGGTATGAAGGCATTGATGTAGAGTGGAGTAGTGGGAAGACACAAGTGGTTACCTAGGTTAACAGAAGAATTACAGCAGCCTGTTGATGTGTACCTGTTATAAGTGGAACGGCCTCTAGCAGTGAGCGAGATGTGTAAGCACTCTGCCAACAGTCTGTCTCCCATAGCAATGGTAGCAGATTCACCCTGCAGAGTTTCCCATCCTGTACACAGGTACGGAAGTTCAAGATTAAAGTTAAGTGCACCCGTGGCTAAGTGCACATGTGCACAGCAGCAGAGTGCATGGCAGGGGCCACTCCACTACTGGAAATGGTAGTGGAAAACTCTGGACACTTGGATGTGGACAAGGCTCAGCATGTCCCTCCTAAATGCAGATTACAGAGAAGGTACATATTGTCTCGGGGACCCGAGAGTTAACTGGAGAACAGTTGCAGTGCCAGTGTACATGGTGTACGTTCATCTGTAAGAGTAGAGGCCCGCCTAAAGGTTGAATATTTACCTACAGCAACCTCAGCCTTGTCCCAGGGCATTGGTGAAAATGGCACAAAGCAAAGGTACCTCATGTGTATTAAAGTGACCCTGTACAAGGTGCCTAGCATAGCCTAGAAGAACCCACCCCAGGGTAGGCCTCTCATGTGGCCCTTGCTTGGAGCCCAATGAGGAGGGAAGACATGGAGGACATGGCAAACAATTACCACCCCCCTACTGCCTACCCCTCCCCCTATAAGCTGGGCTTGAAAAGAATTAGAAACTACTGTTGGACATTGTATGAAAGGTTCATTGCTCTCAAACCAAGGTATCTTGGACTACAATAAGAGGGTCAAGAGCCAAATTTATTAGATAGAGATCCACTGCAACTCAAAAAGGATTGAAACCAGCAAACAAATACTCCTGCGCAATGGTGTGATGATGGGTGGACAATCACTCAGGGGGTGGTGGCTGTGGCCTTGCTGCCTCCAGGATAGGAAATATCCTAGTGATCACTGAATAATAAAGAAAAAGAGAGCGCACCAACCTTGTGCATTATCTTAAACAAATTTATTAATAAAACCAGAATGAAAAACTACTCACAAACATATGGAAGATATTCGCTTATTTTGGCCACATGATCGTGGCAATCAGTCCTGGAACCACCAGTCTCCAGATAGCAAAGGAGAGGACATCAGGGCTGCTGTTGGCTGACGTGTTTTGAAGGTGTACCTTCTTCCTCAGAGTCTTCCTGTGTCTTAGGGCGGCAGCGGGGCGCTTTTCCTAAGAAGGGGTTAAAAGCACCTGCACGCGACGCTTACAAAGCGGTGTGCCGGCGCTGCCCATTCATTCCAATTGCAGGGGCGATGGAGGAGCAGTGTATAAACTGCTCCCGCATTGCCCCACAGATGCTGCTTGCATTACATTTTTTCCTGTCCTGCAAGTGCACCGCCCCAGTGTGAAAGCACTTGGGCTTTCACACTGTGTTGGATGGGGGGTTTTTCAGGCGCTATTTTTAGCACTAAAGCTCCTGAAAACCGCCCCAGTGTGAAAGGGGTCTAAATCACACCTATGCCCAGAGTCTTAATACCAGTTTGGCAAAACTGCTGGCTTTGCAGCTGCTCCCATACCAATTCATCGAGTCACTGTACCACACTGTCAACAGCAGGGTACACATGCCAGTGGACACATGTTCAGTAGGCATGGACAGGGACACTACATATCCTTTATGGCACACTGGATCAATCTTCTGGGGTTGAAAATAATACATAATGAGGCATACTCCCGGAACTGGTGGTTCCACCACATGTCTTGTCCAATGATGAGAGTTCAATTACCTGTAGTGCTTCCTCCTCACTAGACACATCTTCTGATTTCTTGCAACCAGTATGTGGTGAGGTGAGACTGGGGAGGATTAGGGTTCTCTGCAGCCCCTAATTTGTGGTAGATGGAGTCTTTAATGCTCACATGACTGCACAAAAATTCCAGGAATGAGGTCATCAAAGAGCAGAACCACTACTGGGTAGCCACCCTATTAAATCCCCAATACAAAGGTAAATTGGCCAATCTACCACCACCATCCCAGAGGGATCCCAAGATGCAAGGCTTTCATCTTCTGCCACCCCTTCTGTCAAGGTTCTCCTTCCTTCTGCTGCCTGGGCCACCCTGTTAAACTGATGGGCTCTGTGCCCCTACAGGGGGACTTGTGGTACACTCTTATCGGCGGCCCTGCCTTTACCTCCTCCCCCTCTACTCTTCCTTCCATTTTTCCTTCGACTCTTCCTCCTCTCCCCTCCACCTCCCTCTACTCCTCCTACTTTTTCACCCTTCTCTTTTTTGCCTCCTCATTTTTATGAGACTTTAGAAAGAGTGCCTCTAAATCATACATGGTGAAGAACTGGTGAAAACAGCCTCCTTCCAGGTACTAGCCTGGGTAGCCCTATAGTAACATATTTATAGATTTATTTTAATCCATATTAAGTCCTCCTTGGCCTTTCTGTGTGAATCTCTCTCCAGAGGCAAGAGTAGACAGCAGTAAAAATTAAGTATACAATCATACAGCCATTGACTGACTGCCTTTCCCCCAGAGTGAAGCCTTCAAGGCCAAAGAAACACTTGCCAACACCCACTCCAGTGTCTTGAGTCAACCTTCCCATGGCAAGTGCCTTCTGTAGTTGAAGAAAAATATGCAACACTGATTGATGGTGCTCTGAGGTATTAGCCTGCCCTGTTGCAGTTATCCTGTGAGAGAGAGCCTTCAGCACATGTTTGACTAAAAAGCTTTAAAGCTAGGAGAATAAAATGAATTCGATCACAGAGGTCTACCAAACACGCACTGCAGATGTTACGATGTTAAGCTGTCAAGTGTTAAGAAACACTTTTCACTGTTGTTCGTGTAGCTGCTTCTGTTTGCAGAGTGCAGCTGCACTCTGCAAGGACAGTTGCTCCAGAGCTTAGTAAATGAGGTAAAATTTCACTTTGTAAAGAATACTCAATTACATGCAAGAAAAATAACATAACAGCATTTTTGCTTGCATATGATAGGATGATGGAAGTCCGAAGATCTCCTCATTTACAAAGCTCTGGAGCAACTGATATTGCAGAGTGCAACTGCACTTTGCAAAGTGCACAGTCTATTTGCCTTTAGTAAATCAACCCGACAGAGTCTAAGGACTGCTTGGAATTCACTAACGCAACCTGCAAGGAGTAATGGACTTGCAGCAGAATAGCTCCCAGATTGCGGAGCTCAGGAACACTAAGAGTGGCATCTTTTCTTGAAATTGCTGAAAAAAATGTCTCTGCATTTACACTTTTTGACCTACTCGAGCAGCTTACTTATTATCTTGTCTCTGCTTATTTTTTTCATAAGTGTATTTGATATACTACACAGTCATTTTGTTTGCATTTGCAAAGTTTGGACTATTCTACCTAGATATGTTTAACACCATACTACTGGTCAATTAAGTGTCCCTGAGTAGGCTTTTATCAGCCTTTTTTCATTTCAAGCTGCTCACAAAACCTCCCTGCTGTTGGTCAATTTATTTCTGGAGTTCCTAAAGATACCCTTGAATTTCTAATGCTGCTAAACACCTGTTCTGTTTGTGTTTTTTACATTTTAGCCTATCCTACCTGGTTACATTTATATAATATCTTTGGGCAGGCCAGTTTTTACCAAACCATGCCCATTTAAAAAAAATGGGAGTATGGGAATGCACCAGGGAGGTTGCGGTGAACCTGGGGTAAGGGTGTTGCCTATTTCAAGCTGGCCAGACTATTGCATGCTGGCCAGCCTTTTCCATTTGTTTCAAGGGCGCTTACCCCTACTGAGAAAAACTATACCCAAATCGAAAAGGAATGTCTGAGTATTACGTTTGCCTGCCAGCGCTTTCATCACTACCTCTATGGTCGTGACAAGATCACAACAGAAACTGACCATAAGCCTCTGATATCTATTTTCAAGAAACCACTTTTGTGTGCACCCAAACGCCTACAGAGCATGTTGCTCAAATTACAAAACTATTGCCTAAATGTTGGCTATAAACCTAGACCTGAAATGTACATTAGTGACAATCTTAGCAATGCTACAGAAGCAGGTGGGACACCTGAATGTGCACAACACACAGTTTGCAATGTTCAACAGGACTTGAATGTCCTGTCACAGATAAATCATTCAGACTATTTAATGTCATAGACCAACGTTTGCTTCAGATAAAACAGCACACAGAAATAGACGAGAGTTTGCCAGCACTTAAATCTGTTGTCCTGAATGGTTGGCCAGATTCAAAAGTGCCATTACTTGTGAGAGAATATTGGACTTTTACAGATGAAATCAGAATTCAGGATGGCATACTGTTAGGGCTGCAACTAACGATTATTTTCATAATCGATTAGTTGGTCGATTATTGTTTCGATTAATCGGATGATAACCTTACAAAAAAATGTGATGTATAATTTAGTGAAGACTTAAAGTTTAAAAAAAAAGGCAATTTATTCTTAAAGTGGTTGTCAAGTCATGACAACCACTTTAAACTACAGGTAAGCCTATAATAAGACTTACCTGTAGGTCCCAGGAATATCTCCTAAACCTGCACTGTTTAGGAGATATTCCCTGATATTCCCTGTATCTGCATGTGCCAACATCATCGGCACATGTGCAGTAAAGAAACAGCCCGACTGGGCAGTTTCGTCACGAAACTCCCATGCGCATTCGCGGAAGTGATGTCAGCTCGGCTCCTGCCAATCACAGCTCTGGAGTCCGCACTGTGATTGGTCGGAGCCCAGAATACGACAGACACAACATGACGCCGTTCACAGGCAGCCAGAAGAAGCCGCGGCCAGAGCTCCCGGATGTGTGGAAAAGGACACCTGTCTAAAGACAGGTGTCCTCTTCCCCCTCACCCCCGAAAGGTGCCAAATGTGACACCTGAGGGGGGAGGAATCCAACCAGCGGAAGTTCCACTTTAGGGTGGAACTCCGCTTTAAAGTAATTTCTTTTTTTAATATAACAAGCATGTTATACTTACATGCTCAGTGCAATGATTTTGCACAGAACAGCCCTGATTCTCCTCTTCTGGGGTCCCCCATCAACGCTTCTGGCTCCTCCTGCCTTCAGAGTGCCCCAGTATCAAGCTGCAATGTATAGTATAGAGTGCTCCCTATAGCAAGGTAAAAAAAACTTCTACCTTTGGAACCACTCACTTCCTGCCCAGGACTACATGTCCCATGAGACATTGCTCCTCACACATTCACAAGTTCTCAGGCACTTACTGACATGTGTACTGAGCTGTATGTGTGCTGCACTGTATTTCCTGATATGTAAACAAATAATGCATTCTGTACGCAGGCCAACTAATCGGCTGGCCGATTAATCAATTATGTAAAAAGTTGACAACTATTTTAATAATCGATTAGTTGTTGATTAATCGATTAGTTGTTTCGGCCCTACATACTTTACACTGGGCCAAGGGTCATCATTCCTTAATCTCTAAGATAGGAGATGTTGACATGCATTCATGCCAGTCACACTGGTGGGGAAGCATGATGTCACATGTGCTTCCTACCCAGGCCATGGCAAATTGTAAGCATTGATTTACTGAATTATGCTGGGCAAAGTTTTCTACTGTTTGTGGATCACTATTCAGACTTTTGGGAGATTGAGCACCTTCCTGGCCTGTCTGCTGAAACTACAATTAAGTGTTGTAAAGTACAGTTTGCACGTTAGGGCCTGCCAGGCAGACTAATCTCAGATAATGGACCTCAATTTGCATGTGAGCAATTGAGACAGTTCTCTAAAGATTGGAGGGGTTGAGCATCTTACTTCATCCCTGCGGCACCCACAAGCTAATGGCAAAACTGAATCAGCTGTAAAGATAGTAAAGAATCCTTGCAAGAAGTCCCCAATATGATGGTAATAGCCCATGGAAAGCCATTCTACATTGGAGGAACACTTCAACCGAAAGCATGGACAGTAGTCCTGCACAACGTTTGACGTCAAGGAGACTGAAGACTTAATTACCTGTGGCAAACAAATTGCTTGAACCTTGTGTGGCTACAGGTGTACTGGAGAAACTGTGATGTAGGAAACAGGTCTCCAAACTGACATATGATGTGTCTGCCAAAGACTTACCTAAACTAAGCATTGGAGAACCAATCCGTATGAAGCCGCTGCCTGGTGACAAAACTGGTCGCTGGAGACTGGGCACCTGTATTCAGAAGGTTGCTCCTCGCTTATATCTTGTGGATATGGAAGGCAGTCTCTACCGCCACAATCAAATGGACCTGCGAGTGGCAGAACAACTCACAGCACAAGCCTATGAGCATCCTGCACATGATCCTCCTGAGGCGTTCAATGCCTCTAGTCCTACTGGACCACATAAGCAAGGCAGAGACAATACTACTGTCATATCTGAAGGATACCATGAGGATGACATAACAAAGCCACATATACGAGTAAGGTCTTCTGTGCCAAGCACACCAGCCAGGAAAGAGACAGCACCTTCTGGAGCTGAACAGCATTTCCCAGGCTAAATCATTGTGGCCTCGCACAGCGGTTGAGTTTCAAGACCACCAAATAAACAAAATCTGTAGTCTATCTACCAGTAACACAGTATGTTATGTTTAAGACTGTTCACAATCTGTCTTTAGGTTGTTTACACATTTTTGGATTTAATGTAAAAAAGGAGAGATGTTATGGAGTTATTATACAAATACAGAGACTCTATTGTAATATACTCAATTGCAGGGACATGCAATTAGCGGACCTCCAGCTGTTGCAGAACTACAAGTCCCAGGAGGCATAGCAAGACTATGACAGCCACAAGCCTGACACCCAGAGGCAGAGGCATGATGGGACTTGTAGTTTAGCAACAGCTGGAGGTCCGCTAATTGCATATCCCTGCTCTATTGCATTGCTTGTACTTCCTGTTTCCTGTTCTGTGTTTTCCTGTTCCTGTTATATATTTCAACATGACTCCTCAAACAGCTTACAGTGTCTTCATTTCTATACATGAAACAACTTTGTCTGAGCCTAACTGTGTAAGTTATTTACACAGTTGGGGACAACTTAGCAACCAGCAGCGGTAGAGATAATAAACACCTTGTTCAGGAGTATTTAATGTACAACACAACTACAGAGTTAAAGTGTTTAACCAACAGGGTAAAATTTACATTATCCTCTCGGTTGATTCATCTAATGTCCCCTTGTGACTGATTAAAAATGCAGCTATATAACTTGTTTACAGGGCGCAGTTTGGCGATCACGTGACACGCCGCTTCTCTCGGCCCGACAGATGCAGCGGGCGGGGCCGAGGATCCCCCGCTGACGTCATTCAGGAGGGGAGGAGAGAGGTGGCCGCGCCCGCTGCAGCTGTCATGCGAGAGAGGAGACATGTCACGTAATCGACGATCTGCGCCTTGTAAACAAAGTATATAGCTGCATTTTTAATAAAGCACAGCCAAATGGGGACATTAGATGAATCAACCGAGAGGATAATGTAAATTTAAACCTAATTTGAGCAGCAGGACGGGAGGGGGCAGCGTGGACACGGAGCTGACAGACAGAGAGGGGAGGGGGTAGAGGATGGAGGAGACCACACAGGAGACACAGAGCAGGGCTGTGGCTGATGGAGGCACGTACTTTAGCCACGTTGTCAGGGCTCAGCAGCCCTGATATATTGTGGTCAAAGTACATAGGGGAAGGCAGAAACTGGCAGGATCAGCCAGGTATTTCAGGTGATATGGGAGGCCAAATTACACAGCACAAGCACTGTGCACTATATATTGCTTTAAAGAAACAGGATCTTTATTTATTGTTTTTTTTGGGTTAACAAATGCTTTAAGTGGTCAGGAATATGTAACATAGAACATAGTGTAGAGGGTGCAGGGGTCAGGACTATGTAACACATGGCAAAGCTTACAGTGTGACGTGGTCAGGAGAATGAAACATAGTGCCTTTTAAATCGCTGGACAGTAGGAGGAACAATGCCCTAGAGCTGTTGATCAGCAGGAGGAAAGAAAATTAACCCCAGCATTGGTGCCAGTGGCATAAACAATTTAAACAACACCTCAGCCTAAGTGTCATTGATCCCTTTTACCAGTGTTAATGGGTGCTTATTCACAAATATTGGATGCAAATATGCACAACGTGCAAAGCACAACCCCTCATGGACTGTAAAGGTAGAACAATATGTAGAGCGTGTAGCACTACCCCCGCAGGAGCCACTTAAGTATGTTCAGTCTGTTACTCTGCCTCTCAACCCTAAAGAGCTCTCCCAGCCCCTCTGGCATACCTGGCAATAGTGTGAGTGCAAGGATCAATGAGAAACACACACCTTATTATAAAACACAGAAATTGTCTTTACTGTAGTATTACTGTGGATAAGTAACAAACATTGGCAATATGTTCAAAGAATGCAATAGAAGAGCATTGACTGAGGCTATAAGCCATATAGGTCAATAGTACATTCAGGCTGCTTTCAGGGGGTTCAGAACCTTCGAATAACCCCAAGAGCAGAGCAAACCCTTCAATAACAATAAATCACAAAAATGGCCATCTGTACCAGATTGCTTACACTTACTCAAGTTTGGCTCTATGAGTCCAGGCAGGAGGAGTGTAGAAGACTGATCCTATCTGTGACAGATTCCTCTCTTCTGTCCCCTGGCACCACAGGCCCAATAGTAAACACTGTAATCAAATCAACAGTCAATATCTTAACTTCCCAGATAAGCTGTCCCGCACACCCACTACATATACAGAGCCCTGTATATGTGTGTGTGCAAGGCATTATGGCAATAGTAACTTCAGTCCCTTTGAAGTTAAACAAGTCTTGGTATCTTCAGCTAGCCACTCTCATTGGTGCACTTAAATTCCTGGGTAGCAGGCCTACATAACATAACTGGCCCGGATCATTAAGTGAATGCAAGATTTTCCTCAGCAGGGTGAAAGGACAATGACATCTGTATACAGTGTCTTTCTAACTAAATGGCCTTATATCTTGAGGCACTACAGGTGTCAGCAAGATGACTACAAGCAATGATGTCTGTATACAGGGTTCAATATAACTCCGTATGTGCAGTGTCCTTGTTTACTGCAAATGGGCAAAACCCTCTCACCCAATCCTCCAATCGATCAAGGCCCACTGAATTTAATGGGGCAGGCAGGCTTTCCTGATGGTGACTGGTCACCTCACACTGAAATGCTTCTCTGTCGGTGCAGATGCACTTGGATGTGCACCTGGGATCCTCTCTCCCTCAAGCTGGATGTCCCGACCGGTCCCAGAGCCCTAAGATTGTGTGGTGAAATGACCTAAGAGGCAGTGCCCCTCTCTTACGTCTTCTCTCTTCCTCTGCCACGCTTTCACTAAGCTGTCCTCAGGAAATCAAAATGGAGTCTCTCCCTTCCTCTCCCCCAGAGCATGCTGGGCTTGTAGTTCCATACTCCATACAAGGCTATGGGGCCGTCTGGTAAAGGGACTTCATATTCCAGAATGCCTTGCAGCTACTTCCTGCAGCTTATTAAGGCCCCTTTGATTGGCTCTTGTAACTGCTTCTTCTATTGGCTTTCTCCCTATGCACATAGATAGGAAGTGTAACTTGATCCTCCTGTGTGTGTGTGTGTGGCTCTGCACACAGAAGCAACAAGAAAGAAAGACAAATTAACCCATGCAGGGAGCTGGCAGGCACACTCTACCTGCAAGGAGAGCCTGTGTATTTGCAGCGGCCACTTAGGAAAAGCCGCAGAAATAGCGGGCAAAAGCCAAATGTATTATTACAATCATTCAGTAAAAAGGACATAAAATACTAATAAAATGAAATAAGATTAATGACATATAAGCATTCCTGCATGTACACGATACTCTGGAATAGCACTGTTTAATAATTTCAAATACACCCAAAGGGCTGCCAGGAGTGTAGTATGGTCAGCCCAGATGAGTTGATTTGATAAATTCTGACATGTTTCAGAAATGTATTCCTTCATCAGGGGTCAATGAGTATTTATGCTTCTAAAATATAAATATATAACACTCAATACCCATCACAACATAAATAATCATTTGTCAAAATGAAATCTTTGTGGTTCTAGCTCCTGGGAGATGTACCTTAGAGCGAAGCAAGCAAAAGGAGGTGCAAGACTCATGAGACTATTCACATCCTTTTGGCTTAGCATGTAGGACCCTTCAAACCCCTAAAGGCATGATCTGCTCCTCAACTCAGCTTCCATGTCTGTTGTTATCTGTTTGGAACTTAAAGAATGCAATGTCACCATTGGGATGACTAAAGGAATGTAAATATGTAAATCATCCTTGTTCCAGTAAGGTGTTAAAAGGCTGTCATTGTGTGTACTCTTCCTTTTCCTAACCTCAATATGGAGCAATCTTCTTAAAATGAAAAGTGTTGGATAAGGCTACTAATGGGGTCCATTGTCATAAGGCCTTAAGACGCTATGGACTGGGCTACTGGTGGTACTGGTTAGGCCTCCTGTAGAGGTGTCTCCGTAATGGTCCTCAGGTGAACATCCCAAATCCATGGATCCTTAGTGAGTGTAAGGGGGCCAGCCTATGGCAGGCAAAAATGGGTTAAAGAATACAGATACTCCCCAATCACTCATGGGGGGGGCTGCCCTGATGTTGGGGGGAGGTTCTGTGGCCTTCGGGTCTTTTGCCTCTCCCCATCCAGAGGGTCTCTCTTCAGGACAGCCCCTCACTAAGTACTTGGTGGACCAGCTTTGGCTGGTCCCTAAGGAGTGGGGTCCACCTGGCGTCAGCCTTGCCTTATACCCCAGGAGGTTCAGGGTTAGAGGCCCTTTCTCTTTAGTTTGGCCATTCTGCTCCCTCTTTTTTGTGTGCTTGTTCACAGGGGTTCGACAGTACAGCACCACGGAGCTTCAAAAAAAAAAAGGAAGGTGTTCCCCCATTCCCCCATCACATGGCTGTACACAAATTGGACACACTCTTACACATTGGTTAGCTGTTGTGTGAAATACAAGAGTTCTGTCTGCGTTCACGCCATAAATCTTACATTTTCAGAAAAAAACGAAAACAAATAAAATTACAGGGAAGATAGTTCCGCAAACATTCTTTGTGGAACAAGTATAGTTTTAGATTTGTGGCATTCACACTAACACTCTGTTCACCAGTTATGTATATACTGTAGTTCCGTGACAGCATTTCTCTAGTACTGAAAATGCAGCTAACTAGCTCTCTATAACGAGAGTGTTAAAGTAACACTTTAAGTGTCTGCTGCTAAAAATAGGCTGGTCTTTCAGTGTCTCAAGTGGCCTACTACACACACATTTTGACTTTCAACCTATTTTTTGGTTATATTGATTCCAGCGCAGCGGATTGCAGAACAGTGTCGCCAACCGCCAATAAATTTACTGACCGTTTGTAAAAATCAGTGATTTTTACAACTGTCTATAAATATCAGGGTCTGATAATTTGTCATGCTGTACAGACTTTTTAAGTGTAAACCGGGAAAACTACTTGATATGGGTATTGTCAGTGTTTCCATGTTGTGTTTAAATATCAATTGTCTTAGTTTTTAATAGGAGTTCAGTTATTTTTCAGGTTGCCAGTAAAAAATGTGCTCCGCCATGTTTTGCCAGTAAAAAATGCTGTGGGAGGTTGACAACACTGTTGCAGAAGGACTGACATAAATAAAAAAAAGACCCTGCTGTAGATATTATACACTGTGGCTAGCTATGAAACATCATGGACTGTGCAGTACCAGGATGCAAAATATCAGTAAAAGGGAGAATAATAAAATGTACAGTAAAGAATTATTGATTTAATATTGCCAGCTAACATATTAAATAGTGAAAATACCACATCACACACCTGGTGTTACCTAAACAGAGGAGAGTTTACCTATGTAGCCACTGCCCTCTTGGGAGTTGCTGAATGCAGTGGTTCATCTGTCACTCTGCCCTCAATCACACTGATCCTCACATCTGGAGTCACAGAACAGGCTGGTACTCTGTTTTTGTTTTTTTAATAGGGGGTTAAACAGATGGGGTAGGGATGGCAATGGGATGCCCACGGATCAATAGTTCTTTGTGGGACCTTCTATATACACTGCAGTATATACACTCCTTCTTCCTCCAGCACATCACTTGCCTCAATTAACTCCTTGTTCCTCTCTCCTGCACAACACTTGCTTCTGGCCTAGCTTACACATGGTGAGGCCTGCAGTAGTTTTAGCATGCCCTCTGAACCACCCATTACAGACAGGGACCGGTAGCCCCCAAAGTGTAGCAAAGAACATCTGTGCTAGCTAGTGCCATGGACCACTGCTCCAAGCCCATGCTCTTCCAGGCCCTGCCAGCCCTTCCAGCTTCAACGGCCTCCTCCACTGCCACCATGACACCACAGTTCAAAACTGGCTCTTGCATCCTTCCCAGACTGTCTCTCATCCCAATCCGGCTCCGGCATGCCTCCTCCAGCTCCCCAGGGACTGTGTCACTCACCGACACCTGACACTTGTGGCTCCTCTCCTAAAGACCTCTCTGACAGTGCTCTCTCCCACTGTCCTTTCCACTCTGCCTTGTGCCTTTGCTCCAAGATTTCACTGGCTGCACCCAAGCACTTCAGGGACGAGGTCACCCACCCAGACTGGGAGCTCCCCCTAGGCTGCGACAGCCGCCACACTATCTCATCTCCAGTTCTTCCACCCGAACATTCCTCCTAGACTCTGCTGACCCCAGGCATTTAAAGAGGCCTGCCCCTTGCCAATCCAGGTTGGGGATTGGTCAGAGCTCCTTAACATGCCTCAAGCAGCTCCCTTTTCCCCCACCCTTTCCTCCAGAACCTTCTGATCCAGAAATGAGGGGTTACCAAGGGATGTCACTACCTACAGTCACCAGTCACTCGCTAGGCCACTCCCCGACCCAGGCTCAAAACAATCAGGCCTGCACACATGTCAAGGCTGACTAAATTTACCTCATCTGTACAAAAAACATTACCCCTATACATCTACCTAAGTAGAGGGAGCTACACCTACTTCAAATATCAGCAGAGATCTCACAGCGCAGTTTATCATGAATGATATTAACATACAGTATCTCACAAAAGTGAGTACACCCCACACATTTTTGTAAATATTTTATTATATCTTTTGATGTGACAGCACTAAAGAAATGACACTTTGCTAAAATGTAAAGTAGTGAGTGTACAGCTTGTATAACTGTAAATTTGCTGTCCCCTCAAAATAACTCAACACACAGCTACACAGCTTCCTGCTCATGAATTCACTTGGATGAGTTCTCTATTGAAGTTCTCCCAGCCACTTCATAGCCTCCAGCTCATGAAGAGTCCCCTCTGGTGCTTCCTCAGAACTCCATCCCTCTCAGAATCATTTCCGGATCTTTGGCAGGCTTTCATCAGCTTAACTTGAACACACGGATAGGCCTCAGACAGGCCTAGCAACCGGTGACAACCTGGTAGGCCTCAGGCTTCAGGCCTAGCAGCCAGGAACTACTAGATGCACATCCACCTAGGTCGCAGCCCATGGTAGGAACTCTCAGATCACCTTACTTCTTCTAGTTAAATACCTTTTTCCCAGCATGCAATGCTGCCAATCTGATTGGCTGAGAAAAGTATGTTTATCCATAACTTGAGTTTACTGTAGCTCATCGCTCTAATGTCAGAGACAACAGCACCACCTACTGACAGAAGGAGAAACCACACAGAACTGGAATAAAGCCAGGCTGACTACCACCCAGAATAACTAAATTTACCTGCAACCCTATTCTAGGACGAGGGTGCTACACTCTCCCCCTGCCAAGGAGACTACGTCCTCAGAGTCTGCAAAAAAAAAAAAATTCTCTCAAGCCTGAGAGTGGATGTCCTGGCAAAAAGTGGATAGGGAAAGGTGATAGGAAAGAATAAACTTTGAAGTACAAATACGTCTGATATTCCACACGAAACAGGTGAGAAATGCAATAAAGCAATGACATTACATAATGGCATCACATCCTGGCTGTCTAACTATCTAATATATTTTATATAATAAGAAATAGAAAATATTAGTGT
This sequence comes from Glandirana rugosa, assembly GCA_018402905.1. NCBI lineage: Eukaryota > Metazoa > Chordata > Amphibia > Anura > Ranidae > Glandirana > Glandirana rugosa. Next base: position 97,797 of record BLSH010113731.1, on the reverse strand, counting down.
TGAGCCAATTCAAGGCATTGTCTCTCCTTAGCCAAGGAAGACGCAAGTATAGAAACACACACTAGTATATTGACTATTTAATACTAATAGAAAAGAACATTACTGTACAAAATTGAAGATACTGTCTCTCCTTAGCCAAGGAAGACGCGAAGGGTGCAGGAACACCTGAAAAATAGAAAGGCATGCAAGGTGGAAAACTTAACATCCTAGCAACACACTATACTACAATCTACCCATATAGTAATATTTTTACTAAAGCAAACTTTTATGTACACATCTGAAATGTTGTCACTCCTCAGCCGAAGAAGACAAGCATTATCACTATACATTACACTAAAGAACACATATATGGGGGGGCGTGTCCAAGATGGCGGAGTGACCAGACGTCTTTTCAGGAGCTCTGCCGGACCCAGCTTAAATCTTTGATCCGTACCTGAGCTATAGCACCTATTCCTCCTCCCCGATATCGAGTCCATGCCTAGTTTCTAAATTCGACCCAGGCCGTCTCGAGGACTTTTCTGCAGACCAGTGAGGCGGTAGAACCTGTGCGGGGGGGTATATACACAAGAAATCACATTACATATCACTATTACGAACAGAAGAAGCCGACTCCTCACTGTTGTAAAGTCTACACATGTATTTTCAAACGAAATCATTTTTATAATGATATACCCATCTAACATCATATCACACAACGATCCTACAATTCAAAAGGTGGAACGTACGGAAAGATAAAAAGTCCACAAGGACGTGGGAAGCGCAGAAGGAACCGATTCCTCTCTGTCATAGAAGTTAAAA
>BLSH010113731.1:59280-82335 GCA_018402905.1 Glandirana rugosa | reverse complement strand
ACAGCAGTAGTAAAGTAATCTATCTCAGGATGCAGGATCAGGTCTTAAAATGGCTAAAATCTGTCCCTCACGCCGTCAGCTACCTTTCCCTATACTAACCCAAGGAGCATGTGACTGCAGCACTGTGACTCCAGCTTATAAAGAGGCTGGGTCACATGATGCACTGGCCAATCACAGCCATGCCATTAGTAGGCATGGCTGTGATGGCTTCTAAGGGCAAACCAGTGAAACGCTTGTTGATTGGCTGCCCTGCAGCTTCTCAACACGTGGAATAAAATAGCAGAACCCCGGACCGAACCCGAACGATTTTTGAAATGTCCGGGTCCGGGTCCGTGCCACGGACACCCGAAAGTTCGGTACGGACCCGAACGTTACAGTCCGGGTTCGCTCAACACTAATGATGAGACATATTGGCAATATCAGGCAACAGACCAATACATCACTTTGGGACACTTCCTGTGACTGCTGATATCAGGAGCAAAGTCCAGCAGTGTACAGAATAGCCAGGAGTGTCGCCACAACAGGATTCCTTCCATGTGAAGTGCTACTTCCTGTGGAACAAACACAGCTGAACAGAGTAATAGAGCTGTGTTCCATGCTGACTTGAGAACAAACGGCTTGCACCATCACCAGTAGTAACATGGCTCAGGCAATTGGATTGGCTTCCCTGATGATCCAATAGTGGTAATGTAGTGCCTTAGGTCAGCTTGCTTAGGCCGTCTGATAATAACGCAGTCTGAGTGGATATGCCGACCATAATTCCAAGTTTGCAAAATTGCAGTGTATCTCTCTGCAGTTTTGGAAGACAATTTCTTCACATCACAACTGGCTGGAATTTTTAAATAGTCTCTGATGGCGGTATCAATGCACTGTGCTCGTTTACTTTGGATCTCATCAATCAGGTCCTCTGGCACATATAAGTACAGGTAACCATACTCCTCAGCTACCTTTTTCCTCACAATAACTTTGATAGCAATTTAGGGTCTCTACAGCCAGGCAATACTGGAGTATCAGGAGCACACTTAACTGAATAGCCTGCAATGGTCTCAGGCTTCTGATAGACATTTGTGAACAAGGAGGTCACTCGCATAGCAACATTGGTAATCTTAGCACAGAGAACCCACCGCTCCTCTTCTGGAGAATTTACCAGGCATAGAACAGGAGATGTGGAGGCGAGTGGCTCAGATATGCCACTGAAGGCACAAGTGGATAAAGGGACATCCTCCTCTATTGCCTCAAACTGCTGCTCAGAATCACTATTGCCCCATCTTTCGAATGACACAGTGCCAGAAAACAGTTCAGAAATTCTGTCAGACAACACATCAAAATCTGACTCCGTAGAGAACTCCTCCACCGGGAGTAGGTTAGGGCTCAAGCATACAGTGGAGGACTCTCTTGGCCCCGCCCCCTTTGTAACTATGGGCTTCACTGTCCCAACAGGCACACTGTTCTCACACACAGCAGGCTTACCCGGTTCAGACATTTTCTCCCTGGGAGATTCCAACATCAGGGAGTGTAGGCGACCTCGTCCGCAGCCACGGGAGGTCACTAAGGCACCTGGGTCTGTAGCAGACATGGTTTCAGTAGATATGGCCACCCCAACAGGGTCATTGTTGACCACAAAGGACTCACAAAGAACGGTGGCAGTGGGAACTGATACTTCCACTGCATGGGCGGGGATGCCAGCAGGTACAATAGCTTCAGTGGTAGTAGGAGCGGTTGTGGTAGCAGATGAGAGAAAAACCATTGTAGCGACTATAGAAGCTGGTTCTGGAGTGGTTACAGCAACACACTTGCCCCAATCTACTTGCAGCACCCGTGGTGATAAAGTTGGCGCGACTACCTCCAGTAGCGATTCCCTGCAGTGACCACAGGTGATCCAGGGCCAGACATTGGTAGCCAGGCCTGAGCACTTAGAACACAGCAGCCCAAGCACATCGTAGTCTCCCGCCGTATAGAGCGCCAGGCTACCTTTAGGGATTTAGCGCACACCGGTGTCTGTAACAGCCTCTCTCAGCCCAACTGGACCAGGGCTGACACCCGGTGCAAAGATCTTCCAATCAGCATCAGAAACTCCAGGATACACCATGCTTGCTCCTCCACCTCTCAGCACGTGGATCCAAGATGGCGACAAGCCCAACCATGGGCAGTGACTCCTCCCCCTGCCCAAGGATTGTCTGGCTGCTCAGCAGAAACTTCTGCACCCGCCATTTTCTTCCAGCAGTGCGCCAAATCTGTTATGGAGTCTTCTTTAACCCCTTAAGCACTGGCAAAAAGTGACAAAAGGCCAGGCTGATACTCTTCCAAGAGCAAAAAGACAATAAGGTTCTTCCCCACGTGGTGTAACAGAACAATAGCACAGTCTCTGAGGTACATGAACATTACTTGCCACTCTCCCACAGAGCCAAACGAAATTCCTGTGCGATTGCAGTCTGTTGCTAGGGGAGACCACCATAAAACAACGATTTGCCCCACGTTGGGTGCCAATGTAGTGCCTGCCCCGATTCTCCGGGATCCTGATGGTGACTCTCAGAGGCAGGAAGGGTTACACATTCCTTAGAGTGTAGGGTGTTGGGCATGGTGGGTGATGAGCAAGAAAAGAAGTTGAGCGCCGGTCAGGGGCATTGCTAGGTCTAGAAAAGATCTGGGGCTAGAGCCCACATCAGCGAAGTAAAGAAAGTCATATGCTTGGGCGGGCGTACACATCTATATAATATATGTGTGTGTGTGTGTATATATATACTGTATATATATATATATATATATATATATATATATATATATATATAAATAAAATATCGTTTCATATCTGAGTGCGGATTCCCCCTTACATCAGGGTCCCCAGAGAGCCCCCCACTTACATCAGGGTCCCCAGAGCCCCCCTCATTACATCAGGGTCCCCAGAGTGCCCCTCCCTTACATCAGGGTCCACAGAGAGCCTCCCTACATACATCAGGATCCCCAGAGGGCCCCCCTTACATCAGGGTCCCCAGAGAACTCCAGGGTTCAGGAGTTGGCTACATAGAGAGTGCAGGGCTCAGCTGTGACCATCTATGCAGCCTCGCCATTGCCCAACAACGCAGCCTCACTGTGCCCATGAATGCAGCCTCACTGCCCATCAATGCAGCCTCATTATACTCTTCAAATGCAGCTTTACGGTACCCATGAATGCAGCCTCACTGTGCCCATCAATGCAGCCTCACCATGCCCATGAATGTAGCCTCACTGTCCATGAATGCAGCTTCACTGTGCCCATGTATGCAGCCTTACTGCCCATAAATGCAGCCTCACTGTGCCCATGAATGCATCCTCACTGTCCATGAATGCAGCTTTACTGTGCCCATGAATGCAGCCTCACTGCCCATGAATGCAGCCTCACTGTGCCCATCAAATGCAGCTTTATGGTGCCCATGAATGCAACCTAACTGTGCCCATCAATGCAGCTTCGCTGTCCATGAATGCAGCTTCACTGTGGCCATGAATGCAGCCCCTCTGCCCATAAATGCAGCCTCACTGTGCCCATGAATGCAGCCTCACTGTGCCCATGAATGCAGTTTCACTTCCTGTGAAACAAAGACAGCTGAACAGAGTAACAGAGCTGTGTTCCATGCTGACTTGATAAGAAACGCCTTGTAACATCACCAGTAGTAACGTGGATCAGGCAATTGGATTGGCTTCCCTGATGATCCAATAGTGGTAATGTAGTGCCGTAAGTCAGCTTGCTTAGGCCGTCTGATAATAATGCTGTCTGATTTGATATGCCGACCATTATCCCAAGTTTGGAAAATTGTAGTGCATCTCCCTGCAGTTTTGGGAGACAATTTCTTCACATCACAACTGGCTAGAATTTTTAAATAATCTCTGATGGTGGTATCAATCCACTGTGCTCGTTTACATTGGATCTCATCAATCAGGTCCTCTGGCACACATGTATATATATATATATATATATATAAAATATCATTATATATCTGAGTGTGGATTACCCCTTAGATCAGGGTCCCCAGAGAGCCCCCCCACTTACACCAGGGTCCCCAGAGCCCCCCTCATTACATCAGGGTCCCCAGAGAGCCCCTTCCTTACATCAGGCTCTCCAGAGAGCCTCCCTACTTACATCAGGGTCCCCAGAGAGCCCCCCTTACACCAGGGTCCCCAGAGAACCCCAGGGTTCAGGAGTTGGCTACATAGAGAATGCAGGGCCCAGCTGTGCCCATCTATGCAGCCTCACCATTGCCCAGCAATGCAGCCTCACTGTGCCCATGAATGCAGCCTCACTGCCCATTAATGCAGCCTCACTATGCCCGTTTACGGTGCCCATGAATGCAGCTTTACTGTGCCCATCAAAGCAGCCTCACTGCCCATGAATGCAGCCTCACTGTGCCCATCAATGCAGCCTCACTGCCCATGAATGCAGCCTCACTGTGCCCATCAATGCAGCCTCACTGTCCATGAATGCAGCTTCACTGTGCCTATGAATTCAGCCTCGCTGCCCATAAATGCAGCCTCACTGTGCCCACAAATATAGCCCTGTTCTCCTGCATCCATGAATGCAACTTCACTGTGCCCATGAATGCAGCCTCACTTCCCATAAATGCACCCTAACTGTGCCCATGAATGCAGCTTCACTGTCCATGAATGCAGCTTCACTGTGCCCATGAATGCAGCCTCACTGTCCATGAATGCAGTCTCACTGTGCCCATGAAAGCAGCCTCACTGTCCATGAATGCAGCTTCACTGTGCCCATGAATGCGCCTCACTGCCGATAAATGCAGCCTCACTGTGCCCATGAATGCAGCCTCACTGTGCCCATGAATGCAGCTTTACTGTGCTCATGAATGCAGCCTCACTGCCCATAAATGCATCTTCACTGTGCCCATCAATGCACCCTCACTGACCATGAATGCAGCCTCACTCTGCCCATCAAATGCAGCTTTACGGTGCCCATGAATGCAGCCTAAATGTGCCCATCAATGCAGTCTCACTGTGCCCATCAATGCAGCCTCACTGTGCCCATCAATGCAGCCTCACTGTCCATGAATGCAGCTTCACTGTGCCCATGAATGCAACCTCACTGTCCATAAATGCAGCCTCACTGTACCCATGAATGCAGCCTCACTGGGCCCATGAATGCAGCCTGACCGTGCCCTTAAATGCAGCCTCACTGCCCATGAATGTAGCCTCACTGTGCCCATGAATACAGCTTCACTGCTCATGAATGCAGCCTCACTGTACCCATGAATGAAGCCTCACTGCCCATGCATTTAACCTCACTGTGCCCATCAATACAGACTCCCCATTGCCGAGTCTCTAGGCAGGGCTGGACTGGCTGCAGCGCCCCCCTCCCTCCCTCTCTCCTCCGCTCCTCTTCTTGTGGATCACACATACAGCATGGAGCTGGGTCTGCATTCAGCAGTGCTGTAACAAAGTCCCGCCTCTTAGACTGGCTCAGGTGATAGGCAGAACACTGATTCCATCTAGAGTATCACACGATCCAAGGCGGGACCTTGTTACAGTGCGCACCACCGAATAGAGACCCAGCTCCGTGACACACAGCGGGAGATGCCCGCTGTGTGTGTGATCCACAAGAGGAGGAGAGAGGAGGAGAGAGGGAGGGAGGGGAGCACTGCAGCCAGAGACTCGGGGCTATGGGCCCCAGATTTGGGGCTCCAGCCGCAATAGCCAGCCCTTAGCGAAGCCTCTGGCACCAGTCACTTTTATGCTTTAAACAAGAGAAAGTTTATTTCTCAACAGGAGAAATATGAGAGAGAGGGGACACCCTTAATGATGGATCAACAAATAGGCAAACTCCTTAGACAAAAATTGGTGAAGCAAGACAAACAGCAGTACAGGAAAAGAGCCTTTAAGCTGAACCAGCACATCTGTACTTTGTAGGACAGTCTCCTCTAGTAAATGAACTTTACTCACAGCTTCCTGCACATGGATTCACTTGGATGAGTTTTCTCTTGAAGTCCTCCCAGCCACTTCATAGCATCCAGCTCATGAAGCGTCCCCTCTGGTGCTTCCTCAGAACTCCATCCCTCTCAGAATCATCTCCGGATCTTTGGCAGGCTTTTATCAGCTTATCTTGAACACCTGAATAAGCCTCAGACAGGCCTAGCAACCGGTGACCACCTGGATAGACCTCAGGCGTCAGGCCTGGTAGCCAGGAACTACTCAATGCACATCCACCTAGGCCGCAGCCCACAATGGAAACTCTCTGATCACCTGACTTCTTACAGTTAAATACCTTTTACCAGCATGCAATGCTACCAATCTGATTGGCAGAGAAAAGTATGTTTATCCACAACTTGCTTATACTGTAGCTCATCACTCTAATGTCAGAGGCAACAGCAACACCTACCGACAGAAGGGAGAAACCACACAGAACTGGAATAAAGCCATTTAATCTGTAAACACTGCAATTCAGCCAGGCTTACTACCACCCAGCATAACCAAATTTACCTGCAACCCTATTCTAGGACGAGAGTGCTACACTGGAAAAAGGGAAACAACTTGGATGGGGAGCTGTATAAATAAATTACATACAAAAATATATGAAGACTTCTGGTAATATTTACATCTGTACAGAAAGAGCAACACACTCCTAGCTACAGGTGCAGGTAACTAACATTGATATACAATATACGTTTGAACCAGGGCATCTCTCCCTTGAGAAAGACACTTGGCACGTGAGGATTCTTGTCTCTAGCCAGAGGGAATGGATAGCCGTTCCATTCCAAAAAGACCCTAAGAGAAAATAAAAAAAAAGGCAAATATGGCAACATTGTACTCTCACAACCTATCTACACAATGTACACAGTTTCTGTCGGGAGGGGGTTAGCATCCTGCCGACAGAAATATTAACACACAATTTAGCACTTCTTTTTCCTGTTTGTTCTGTCAGGAGGGGGTTATGGCCTGCTGACACAAACAATAGAGGGGGGGGGGGGACACACAAGGACAAATAAACATTCTTCTTTGGAGTTCCTGATGGGAGGGGCCCGTCCCTGGACAAGCAGGCTTCTAAAGAGTTAGTTTGGGATTATAGGAAGGTTCATCTATTGGGCTCATAGAGGGGCAGGCTGGCCTGTTCCTGCAAAAATCAGGAGGAAAGAAATACACTCTGCTGTTCCCCAGCAGTCCTTATGGAACATTTTTATGCACATTGTGACTCCCCACAGTCCTTTCAGGCATAGAAATTAGGATCGGGTAACCTCTTCCACCCCCTCCTTCCTCACGAATAGCGACCGAGTAGCTCTTTGTAGGCCATCCTGCTTTTGCAATGACCTTGTAACTGGCCCGCTCCAGCCTCCATTCACACTGAATGTATTTAAAATGGGCCCAGACCTCACACTCTGGCACCTGCAGAAGCTTGGGGACATGCAGAAAGTCCCAAATCATGTCATCCTCCCACTCTCCCCGGGAGTTCTCAATAACATCCATGATCTGGGAAGAGACGTATGGATAATCCAGACCCGACTCCAGAGTCTTCCACCTCTGTACCTCTCACTAGAATCGGGAGAACCTGGGCAATTCCTTTGGTCTTCCCCTTCCCGGCAGGAAACAGGGGTCAGGGGACCTCACAACCCACTGATGATAGGCCTGTACTCTGGTCTGGGTGGTGGAGGGTCTGTTGAAGAAAAGCTGCCTGCTACTGGTCAGGGTTCCTTTGGCTTCTTCAGATCCCACTACTGATTCTGGGCCTCCTGGATTTGGGATCCTCTGGTTTCCCACTCCTCTTCTGAGTTCTCACCCAGAGATGACCATTCCGCCAGTCTCTCTAGGGATCTAAACTAAGCCTGCAGTCTGGGGGAACCCCCAATCAATGACCCGGCCCTTGCTCTCTCTGTCCAGATCACCTGAAGGCACACCTTCCTCTGACACTGGCTCCGCCTGGACTAGATGGCAAGGGGCTTGGAGTTGGCCAGCACCTCAGGGACTTTATCTGGTTCCTGCTGGGCAGGACTCACATTTGGCAGGTCCCTGGCCAGGCCACAGGTCACGACAGTCTCTTCTTCCTCAACGTCCTCTCTCTTCACGGGGGAGTTCCCCCTCTTCCCTTTTCCCCTTCACTTCCCTCCCCCTCTTCCCCTCTCTTTCCCCTCATTTGGTACACTAATTTTGTTGTCGCTGATCTTATGAGATAGTTCACACTATTCTCACATTGATTGAATCATATGATTATTTATTTATTTAGTGTTAGATTCACTAATTTATTTTTTTTATTTTCATATACCAATGCTTTTTAAGGTTACTGTATAGCGCCGCACTTAATACTACACATTGTCTTCTCCAATTTGGTCTTTTGTCGTGCTGGCAGCTATAAATATTTACAAATTCATTTACATATTAATTTTTTGTTTAGGGCGGTATTCCTATACCTTATAACTCTGAGTAGACTCTTCCAGGCACACTTTACTGAATGATGTAGGAGTTTGGAGCAAAAGTTCAAGATGCCCAGTATTTGCAGAGCGCTGGGCATATTTGTAATCCAATGAGAAATGTCCAGCATTAGCAGAATGCTGGACATATTTGTAATCCATGCGTGCGATCGCCCGCCGTGGTTCCACGGGTGACAGCACATGGTGAAAGGTCCCTGAATTGCAGGATTAGTATAAGCGTCCACTCAAGCTCTGGTTAGTGCAACTGGGTATGCAGGTGGCAATAATTAACAATGGATCCTGCTGGTTGCTATGGGCAACGGCACTTACTATTTTAGTACCGAGTAGCAGGCAGAGCACACAAGCCCTTCCCAGGGTTCAATTCCTTAACACTGGTGGAACAAATAAAGTTCCCCGGCTCGCTTCCTTTGCTTGCTAGGGGCAACGGCTGGCAGTCACACATGATCAGGTGGTCCCGGAACGAGCCCTCTAAATTAAGCAATACCCCCATAGGGGCTGCTAAAAGTTGTGGTCCACCTGTCACCCTGCCCGACCCGGCATTCACTTCCAAATCACCTAGGAGACAATGAACAGACAATGTGCTTGTTTTTTTGTATTTTTATTAAGAGATTTGAACTTGGATGGGGATGCGAATATTGTATATAGGATTGCCAGTAGAACAAGCAATTGATTGATTGTATATCAATCAGTTGGGACAACTATATACTCTCGGTTACTCCAGTCTAATCCAGCACATCTTTTGCTTGCAGACTGTTACCCTCTCTCTCTCCTGCACAACACTTGACTCCAGGCACAACTAGCATATGTTTAGGCCCAACACTGACTCAGTCAGGTCTCGGCAACTGCCTTTTGCAAGCAGGGACTGTGGGCCCCTTTAGTTTAGCAAAAAATAGTAGTAGTAAGCCCATAGTGCCTCAGTCCCTGCCAGCCCCCCTGGCTGCAGCTGCCTGACTCCACTGCCAGTGACATCACAGTTCTTACTGCAGGCTCTGCACCCATCCCAGACTGCACACTCCCAGTCCTCTCAGGCGTACCTCTCCAGTCCTTCCAACGGTGTCTGTCACTCACCAGCCCTCTTGGCTATGACTAGTGGTTCCCTCCTGGAGACTTGCCCGGCAGCATAAGCTCCTGTTGTCCTCTTTGGTTCCTCTCTGTGCCTCCTGACCAGATCCTCCTTGCTTTCCAGAAGGGCTTCGTTCTGCACCCATACCCCAGGCCCATGGTCACCCCCCCCAGACGAGAGTTCCCTCCAAGGCCCCCCGATAACCTAGTGCTCCATCTCCAGTTCTTCCACCCGACAACTCCTCCCCAGCTGGGCTGACCCTTGGTATTTCAAAGAGGCCTGTCCCTTGCCAATCCTAGTTGGGGATTGGTCAGGACTCCCTGAGACACCCCAGGCAGCCCACCTCTCTTCCCCTCCTCTTTTTCTAGAATCCTCCAGAAGCAAGAGGGAGGTGACAGAGAAGTGATGCTATCTGTGAGTCATCAGCTGCTACCCCTGGCCATTCGCAGCTCTCACAGGTCAAAACAAACATGCCTAGCTTCCAGGGAGGCCTGCCTAAATGTACCTGCTTTCACAAAAATCCTACTTCTAGCACCTACCTGAGTAGAGGGTGCTACACTGGTAAGGCTGCATTTATTTTGCACTGGCAAGTGTGCATTTTATTGGTACTGGTAAGGCTTAATTTTATTCGCACTGGTAAGGCTGCATTTTATGGGCACTGGTAAGGCTGCATTTCATGGGCACTGATCAGGCTGCATTTCATGGGCACTGGTAAGGCTGTATTTCATGGGCACTAGTAAGGTTGCATTTCATGGGTACTGATAAGGCTGCATTTCGTGGGAACTGGTGAGTCTGGATTTCATTGGCACTGATCAGGCTGCATTTCATGGGCACTGGTAAAGTTGCATTTTATTGGCACTGGTAAGGCTGCATTTTATTGACACTGGTAAGGCTGCATTTCGTGGGCACTGGTAAGGCTGCAATTCATGGGCACTTGTAAGGCTGCATTTAATGGGCACTGATCAGGCTGCATTTCATGGGCACTGATGAGGCTGCATTTCACGGACATTGATCAGGCTGCATTTCATGGTACTGATCTGGCTGAATTTCATGGCCTCTGGTAAGGCTGCATTTCATGGGCACTGGTAAGGCTGCATTTCATGGGCACTGATCTGTCTGCATCTCATGGGAACTGGTAAGGCTGCATTTCATGGGCACTGGTAAGGCTGCATTTCATGGGCGTTGATCAGACTGCATTTCATGGGCATTGATCAGGCTGCATTTCATGGGCACTGGTAAGGCTGTATTTCACAAGCACTGGTAAGGCTGCATTTCACCGGCCCTGGTAAGGCTGCATTTCATGGGCACCGATCTGGCTGCATTTCATGGAAAATTGTAAGGCTGCATTTCATGGTGTCATGTACCTGGTGGTGGAGTCTGCAATAGCCGAGGACAGCCTCTCTTACAACCCTGACTCAGGAGCCCCTGATATGGTAGACAGGAGCCGGGTCACCAACAGGCGGGCGGCGCGGCACCAGGGAGCAGGCAGAAGAATCGTCAAGGCAAGCCAAAGGTCAGGGCAGTAAGCAAGTGGCAGTGTCAGAATCAAGCCGGTAATCAAGGAGCAGGTAAAGCAGATGAACAGGTAACAGGATACTCAGGAACGCTGTAGACCAAACGGCATTGATCTCATGTCATTGTTCCATTTAAATAGTCCTCTTGGCGCCAAGAATAATCACGAACGGGGGTGCGCGCTTCCCGGTCGCGCGTGCGCACGAACGTTCGTGCCGTCCGTTCCTTTGTGCACGCGCCTGTGCACCGTGCTCCTTCGTACGGCAATACGGGTTCTTCTTCTTTCCTGACATTGCCCCCCCCCCCTAATGGGCAGCCTCCGGATGCCCAAACGGGCCAGTTTTTCAGGGTGTGCTCTCTTAAAAGCCTGCATCAATCTTGGGGCATGGACGTTGGTTTTGGGTTCCCATGAACTTTCCTCCGGACCATACCCTTTCCATTTAATGAGGTACTGCACCTGATTACCCTTTTTCCTGCAGTCTAGGATGGCTTCAACTTCAAATTCCTCCTCTCCATCAATAATCACAGGTTCAGGTGGTTCGGTGCTTCGTCCTGGAAAGGGATCAGAGGTTGCCGGTTTTAACAGAGTTACATGGAATACTGGATGAATTCGCATAGAATCTGGTAATTCTAGTTCATAGGCCACATCATTAATTTTTCTTTTCACCGGAAATGGTCCAATGAACCGGGGTCCCAGTTTTTTAGATGGACAGGCCAGTTTCAAGTTTGTGGTAGCCAACCACACTTGTTCCCCTGGTTCCAAGTTCAGCTCACCCCGTCTTTTCTTATCAAACGCCTTCTTGTAATCTTCCTGGGCTTTGGACATCATTTCCTGTAACAATTTGTTATTGGTGTTGAAGAAGTCCACAGTGCTTTGCACAGCAGGAACTGTACTTTCGGGGATGGAGCTGGGCAGAAAGGATGGATGAAAACCATAATTGGCAAAGAACGGAGACTGTTTGATGGAGGAGTGTACAGAATTATTATAAGCGAACTCAGCCATTGGTAGTAAGGACACCCAATCATCTTGGGAAAATGAAGAAAAGCATCTCAGATATTGTTCTAAAGTCTGATTAGTTCTCTCAGTTTGCCCATTGGATTGTGGGTGATAGGCTGAGGAGAATGAGAGTTCAATCTTCAGTGTTTCACATAATGCTTTCCAGAATCTGGAAGTAAATTGTACTCCTCTATCTGAAACAATGTTGACAGGTATTCCATGGAGCCTGATGACTTCTTTAATAAAGGCTTTGGCTGTTTCAGGAGCCGAGGGTGTGCCCTTCATAGGTATGAATGTGCCATTTTAGACAGTCTGTCTACTACTACAAAAATGGAGGAAAATCCTTCCGACAGGGGTAATTCAACAATGAAGTCCATAGAAATCATTTTCCAAGGTCTTTTTGGGACTGGTAGAGGTCTCAATAGTCCCCAAGCCTTGTTCTTACTACCCTTGTTTTGGGCACACGTGATACAAGATTCTACATACCGCTTAAAGTCCTGCTTTACTTGAGGCCACCAAAAGGTGCGTTGAATTAATTCAGCGGTCTTAAAGGTACCAAAATGTCCTGCAAGTTCATGATCATGGCATAATCCCAAAACTGTGGCACGCACATCCTCAGGTACAAAAATTCTGTTTTCATGCCACAATAGCCCCTCTTTGTACTGAAGATTGTTTCCAGGTGAAGAGGTACATTCGTTTGACAGATGTTTGATTTGTGACAACAGATCTTCCTGGAGCAAGAAAAAATTTCCAGAGGATAGAATAGTGTCAGAAGATGATGGGTTCCCTAATTCATTGAACATGCGTGAAAGTGCGTCTGGTTTGGTATTTTTGGATCCCGGCCTGTAGGTTATGTGGAAGGAAAATCTGGAAAAGAACAGGGCCCATCTGGCCTGGCGTGGCTTCAATCTCTTTGCGGTCCTCAAATACTCCAGGATTTTGTGGTCAGTATAGATTAAGATTGGGTGTGCTGCTCCTTCCAGTAGGTAACGCCATTCTTCTAATGCTGCCTTGATCGCCAATAACTCTCGGTTGCCTACGTCATAATTTCTTTCATGCGTAGACAATTTACGAGAAAAGAAGGCGACTGGGTGTAGTAGCGCCTTGGCACCCTGTCGCTGGGAGAGTATGGCCCCAACCGCTGTTTCTGAAGCATCTACCTCAAGGACATATGGGAGAGCCGGGTCAGGATGCTTTAAAATAGGGGCTGATGTAAACAAGTTCTTGAGGGTTTCAAAAGCAGATTGTGCCTCCAAGGACCAACGGAACCGAACACCTTGCTTGGTCAACTGGGTAACGGGTGAGATGATGGCAGAAAATCCCTTGATAAATTTTCGATAGAAATTGGCAAATCCCACAAAACGTTGGATTCCCTTTTTATCACTGGGTGCTGGCCAGTCCAGAATGGCAGAGACCTTTTGAGGATTCATCTTGATGCCCTCAACTGAAATAATCAGTCCCAAGAATTGAATGCTTTCTTGTTCGAACATGCATTTTTCGGGTTTGGCATAAAGTCCATGTTGTCGTAAAACGTTCCAGGACACGTGAAACGTGTTGGCGATGTTCCTTCAAAGATGGTGAGAAAATCAAAATATCGTCTAGATAGATGATAACAAAGGGGTCAAGATAGTCTCTGAAAATGTCATTTACAAAATGCTGGAACGTGGCAGGTGCGTTACAAAGTCCAAATGGCATAACGAGGTATTCAAAATGCCCAAAACGGGTGCGAAAGGCAGTTTTCCATTCGTCACCCTCTCGGATGCGAACAAGATTGTATGCACCACGGAGGTCCAGCTTAGTAAAGATGACTGCTGTTCCAAGTCTCTGAAATAGTTCAGGTACCAGCGGAAGAGGGTAGCGGTTTTTAACCGTGATTTTGTTCAGTTCTCTGTAGTTGATGCAAGGCCGCAGAGAGTGATCTTTTTTTTCTACAAAGAAGATGCCTGCACCAGCTGGTAATGTGGAGGGCCGAATGAATCCTCTCTCTAAATTCTCGTCCAAGTAGTTTTTCAGAGCACCCAGTTCGAGTTCGGATAGAGGGAAAATTCTTCCAAACGGGACCTCAGTTCCTGGCAAAAGCTCGATAGGACAATCATAAGGCCGGTGAGGTGGGAGAGTTTCTGCCCCTTTCTTACTAAAAACGTCCAGGAAAGTATGGTACACTTCGGGCACAGACTGACGGGCCTCTACGTCGGTATCAGCGTCCAAACAAGACAGGGTAGAGAGGGAACTGGAGTTTTCCTGTAAACAGTGCTGAGAGCAGTAAGCTGATTGAAACTGGATCTCCCCCTTGGCCCAGTAAATGAGGGGACTATGTGCCTGTAGCCAAGGCATACCCAGGATGACGGGAAATAATGGAGATGCTATGGCACCCAGGCATAAGAGTTCATGGTGGTTGCCCATGATGGTGGCAGGCAGTGGTGCAGTCTCATGGGTAACTAGTCCTGATTTAATTGTTGACCCATCCGCAAGGTGGACAGTCATCTCCCGAGCCTTAGGTTGAAGTGGAATCTGGTGCTTGGTGACAAAGGATAGGTAGATGAAACAGCTGCAGGCTCCGGAGTCAATAATGGCGGGGACCAGGATATTCTTGTCTGGAAGCTGGAACGAGATGAGTACAGAGATTTGAGCGGGGTTGCTGGAACAAGTAGGTGCAGGGTCAGATGTGACAGTCAGACACTTACGCAGCTTTGCTGGACACGTCCTCACGTAATGACCTGGAGCTCCACAATACATGCACAGATTGTTCAACCGACGACGCTGGCGCTCCCCAGCTGACAGGGAGGGACGAAGTAAGCCCAACTGCATGGGTTCCGCAGTATCAGGAGGTGAAGTGGCTGGAGGAGGCACCACTGGAGTAGAGAAGACAGGGCCTCTAGGCAACATCCAAGTGGGGCGGAATGTGCCTGCCTGACGTTCCGACCGTCTTTCCCTTAGGCATCGATCAATCTGGATTGCGAGCTGAATCAGAGCGTCTAAAGTCTGTGGGATACCAACTTGTGCCAGTTCGTCTTTAAGAGGATCAGAAAGACCCAAGCGGAATTGATAGCATAGAGCAGCATCGTTCCAGTTGGTATCGGAACTCCAACGTCTGAAATCAGATACATAGTCCTCTGCTGCTCTACGCCCTTGCTGGAGGACATGCAGGGCCGCTTCAGCTGTTGCAGATTGGTGAGGATCCTCGTACAGTTGTGACATGGCTTGAAAGAAGGATGACAGATCCCCCAGAGAGGTGGCTTTTTGTTCGAGAAGTCGGTGAGCCCAGGACTGCGGTTCTCCCTGCAGTAAAGAGATTACAAATCCCACCTTGGTTGCTTCTAATGAGAAGGTGCGGGGTTGTAGGGCGAAATACAGTTCACATGCGTTACGGAAAGAGCGGAATCTGCTGCGCTCTCCTGAGAACTTGTCAGGTGGCGGAACTCGGGGCTCTGGAGGTAGCATGACTACAGTAGGTGAAGTAGCCGATCTGGATGATGCAGTGGGCTGACTGGAATCGGAAGAAGTTGGTACAGAAAGTTCCTGTACACGTTCATCCAAGCGATGGTAACCTTCTTGGAGATTTTTAACAGCCTGTGTAAGGCCCGCAAGGTGTCGGCAAAGTTCATACATGGGAGAGGGTCCTGGCGCAGACTCGGACATGGCCGTTTGGTACTGTCACGTACCTGGTGGTGGAGTCTGCAATAGCCGAGGACAGCCTCTCTTACAACCCTGACTCAGGAGCCCCTGATATGGTAGACAGGAGCCGGGTCACCAACAGGCGGGCGGCGCGGCACCAGGGAGCAGGCAGAAGAATCGTCAAGGCAAGCCAAAGGTCAGGGCAGGCAGCAAGTGGCAGTGTCAGAATCAAGCCGGTAATCAAGGAGCAGGTAAAGCAGATGAACAGGTAACAGGATACTCAGGAACGCTGTAGACCAAACGGCATTGATCTCATGTCATTGTTCCGTTTAAATAGTCCTCTTGGCGCCAAGAATAATCACGAACGGGGGTGCGCGCTTCCCGGTCGCGCGTGCGCACGAACGTTTGTGCCGTCCGTTCCTTTGTGCACGCGCCTGCGCACCGTGCTCCTTCGTACGGCAATACGTGTACTTCTTCTTTCCTGAGACATGGGCATCAGTAAGGCTGCATTTCATGGGCGCTGATCAGGCTGCATTTCATGGGCACTAGTAAGCCTGCATTTCATGGGAACTGGTAAGGCTGCATTTCATGGGCACTGATCAGGCTGCATTTCATGGGCACTGGTAAGGCTGCAATTCATGGGCATGGATAAGCCTGCATTACAGGGCACTGGTAAGGCTGCATTTCATGGGCACTGATTGGGCTGCATTTCATGGAAACTGGTAAGGCTGCATTTCATGGGCACTGATCTGGCTGCATTTCATGGGAAAAGGTAAGGCTGCATTTCATGGGCATTGATCAGGCTGCATTTCATGGGCACTGGTAAGGCTGCATTTATTTGGCACTGGTAAGGCTGCCTTTCGTGAGAACTGGTAAGGCTGCATTTCATGGACACTGATCTAGCTACATTTCATGGGCACTGGTAAGGCTGCATTACATGGGCACTGATCAAGCTACATTTCATGGGCACTGATCTAGCTGCATTTCATGGGCACTGATCTAGCTGCATTTCATGGGCACTGGTAAGGCTGCATTTCATGGGCACTGATCAAGTTGCATTTCATGGGCACTGATCAAGTTGCATTTCATGGGCACTGATCTAGCTGCATTTCATGGGCACTGGTAAGGCTGAATTTCATGGACACTGATCAAGCTGAATATCATGGGCACTGATCACGCTGCATTTCATTGGCACTGGTCAGGCTTCATTTCATGGGCACTGATCAGGCTGCATTTCATGGGAACTGGTAAGGCTATATTTCATGGGCACTGGTGAGGCTGCATTTCATTGGCTCTGGTAAGGCTGCATTTCATGGGCACTGATCTGGCTGCATTTCATGGGAACTGGTAAGGCTGCATTTCATGGGCACTGGTAAGGCTGTGTTTCATGTGCACTGGTAAGGCTGCATTTCATGGGCATGATCAGGCTGTATTTCATGGGCACCGATCAGGCTGCATTTCATGGGCACCGGTAAGGCTGCATTTCATGGGAACTAGTAAGGCTGCATTTCATAGGCACTGGTAAGGCTGCATTTCATGGGCACTGGTAAGGCTGCATTTCATGGCCACTGATCAGGCTGCATTTCATGGGCATTGATCTGGCTGCATTTCATCATTTCATGGGAACTGGTAAGACTGCATTTCATGGGCACTGGTAAGGCTCCATTTCATGGGCACTGGTAAGGCTGCATAATATGGGCACTGTTCAGGCTCAATTTCTTGAACACTGATCAGGTTGCATTTCATGGGCACTGATAAGGCTGCATTTCTTGGGTACTGATCTGGCTCTATTCAATGGGCACTGATCTGGCTGCATTTCTTGGAAATTGGTAAGGCTGCATTTCATGGGCACTGGTAAGGCTGCATATCATGAGCACTGATCAGGCTGAATTTCATGGGCACCAGTAAGGCTGCATTTCATGGGAACTGGTAAGGCTACATTGTTGGAAGAGCAACAGCAAGTTGTTTTGTAATCTGACTATATACTGTGAACTATACGTATGTATGTATTATGCTTATCTATCTAGCAGGTGATACTGCAGAGTTATAGTGTGTGTTCTATGGTAAAGTAATCAGAGTAAGTACCTTCCTTATGTAAGTGTATGTACTTGTATCCTCTCACTTCCTGTTTCTGTCTCCATGATGATAAAAGCCATGTAATATTTCTCAGTAAAAGTAAAGCAGTTTGCTATATCCAAGAAGCCTCCAAAGAATAATTCAATACCCTGATAATAGGTTATGGGCACCAGGCACCGAGGGCACTGGAAAGAGAATTCTGCAACTCAGTGAGTACAGTGAGTCTGTGAGTACTGCATGCAAAGATGGCAAGTGCCTCAGATGTGAAGTTTGCAATAGTGGAGCTGAATGGTGCCAATTGCCAGCTATGGAAATTTAAGCTACAAATGCTTCTCGGCAAGGATGACTTGTGGCAAGTGCTGAATACAGACAGACCTACAAATGGAGAGACAGAGGACTGGGACAGGAAGGATAGGCAGGCAAAAGCATTTATAAGCTTACTAGTGGAAGATGACCAGCTTATCCACATACAAACAGAGAAAACGGCCAAAGGTGTGTGGAATTAATTACAGAAACTGCATGAGCTTCAGAAACTGCATAAGAAAACTGTTTTTGCTGCTAAAGCTGTATAAGATGAGACTAGGAGGCCAGCAAATGTGTGACCACATGAAAGCTATTCTAGAGATCACAGAATGACTCATTAGTGTTAAAGGGCCCCGGAGTGAATGGGGAGCAGGTGTGTTAAATTTGGTGTTGTCACTCTCACTCTCTCATACTGGTCACTGGAAGTTCAACATGGCACCTCATGGCAAAAAACTCTCTGAGGATCTGACAAAAAGATTTGTTGCTCTACATAAAGATGGCCTAGGCTATAAGAAGATCCCAAAAACTGAGCTGCAGTCCGGTGGCCAAGACCATACATCAGCTTAACAGGACAGGTAGCACTCAGAACTGGCCTTGCCATGGTTGACCAAATAAGTTGAGTGCACATGCTCAGCACTATATCCAGAGGTTATCTTTGGGAAATAGACGTATGAGTTCTGCCAGCATTGCTGCAGAGGTTGAAGGGGTGGGGGGGTCAGCCTGTCAGTACTCAGACCATACGCCGCACACTGCATCAAATTGGTCTGCACGGCTGTGGTCCCAGAAGGATGCCTCTTCTAAAGATGATGCACAAGAAAGCCCGCAAACCATTTGTTGAAGACAAGCAGACTAAGGACATGGATTACTGGAACCATGTCCTGTGATCTGATGAGGTTAAAAGTGCCGGTTTGTGTTGGAAAAACTTCAAGCTGGACAATGGTGATTGTAGGAAAACAAGTAGATTCGCTTTATTACATGCGCATGGAGGAGACACAGTAAAACAGATAGCTCAGTCTGGCTCAGTCTGCCTACGTGCAATCCTAGTGAAAGCAAGGGCTCAAGCTTTTTTTATAGTAATGAATATGCATAAGGCATAGGTTTGTTCTGGGTTGTAACCTAGGGATGATCATATAATCAACCCAATCAGTGTCCATATCTTAGCAATCAAGCAGTTAAATGGGTGGTTTTCCCATGTGACCGATAGAAAGTGAAACGATACATGGACAGCGCCATGACAGTTCTAGTTTAAACAGTTTTTTGATAAAAAGTGCATCTTGAAGCCAAAAAGGAGTAGTTCATATCATCACATATCCAAAAGTTTCGTTTTTTCAGGAATAGAAACAATAATCAAACTGTCTCCTCTGCCACCAAATGTTTTCTCGTCTCCGGGAAACACATTCATTAGTACATTATAAATCAACATTTTATAGGTTCACATAAAGCATTACTCTAGCCACATTTTAATGAAAGATTCCTGACTTAGCCCATTCTTCCAACAGTTTGCAGCGCTCCCGAAGCGGTGTTCAGGTGCTTCAGAAGTGCTGCCCCATTGTTTTCAATGGGTAGGGGCGGTATAGGAGCGGTGAATACACCACTCCCACACTGCTGCAAAGATGCGGCTTGTAGGTCTTTTTTTACCGTCCCGCAAGCGCACCGCCCCAGTGTGAAAGCACTCTGGCTTTCACACTGGGGTGTATTGGGGGCGTTTTCAGGCGCTTTTTAGGTGCTATTTTTTGCGCAAAGGCGCCCAAAAAATGCCTTGGTGTGAAAGGGGTCTTTGTGAAAATGTCCAAATTGGGCCCAATTAGCCATTTTCCCTCCCCGGTGTCATGTGGCTCGTTAGTGTCAGAAGGTCTCAGGAGTGAATGGGGAGCAGGTGTGTTAAATTTGGTGTTATCACTCTCACTCTCCCATACTGGTCACTGGAAGTTCAACATGACACCTCATGGCAAACAACTCTCTGAGGACCTGAAAAACAGAATTGCTGCTCTACATAAAGATGGCCTAGGCTATAAGAAGATTGCCAAGACCCTTAAACTGAGCTGCTGCATGATGGCCAAAACCATACAGTGGTTTAACAAGACAGGTTCCACTCAGAACAGGCCTCGCCATGGTCGACCAAAGGAGTTGAGTGCACATGCTCAGAATCATATCCAGAGGTTGTCTTTGGGGAATAGACGTATGAGTGCTGCCAAGATTGCTGCAGAGGATGAAGGGGTGGGGGGGGGGGGTCAGCCTGTCTGTGCTCAGACCATATGCCGTACACTGTATCAAATTGGGCTGCATGGCTGTCGTCCCAGAAGGAAGCCTTTTCTAAAGATGATGCACTAGAAAGCCCACAAACAGTTTGCTGAAGACAATCAGACTAAGGACATGGATTGCTGGAACCATGTCCTGTGGTCTGATGAGATCAAGATAATCTTATTTGGTTCAGATGGTGTCAAATGTGTGTGGCGGCTACCAGGTGAGGACTACAAAGACAAGTGTGTCTTGCCTACAGTCAAGCACGATGGTGGGAACATCATGGTCTTGGGCTGCATGAGTGCTGGTGGCACTGGGGAGCTTTAGTTCATTGAGGGAACAATGAATGCCAACATGTACTGTGACATATTGAAGCAGAGCATGACCCCCCCCTTCGGAGATTGGGCCGCAGGGCGGTATTCCAACATGATAACGACCCCAAACACACATCCAAGATGTCTACTGCCTTGATTAAGAATCTGAGGGTAAAGGTGATGGACTGGCCAAGCATGTCTCCAGGCTTAAACCCTATTGAGCATCTGTGGGGCATACTCAAACAGAAGGTGGAGGAGTGCAAGGTCTCTAACAGCCACCAGCTCCATGATGTCGTCATGAACTACATGCCCAGAGGGATAAGGCAGTGCTGGACAATAATGGTGGCCACACAAGATATTGACAGTTTGGGCCCAATGTGGACATTTTCACTTAGGGGTGTACTCACTTTTGTTGCCAGCGGTTTAGAAATTAATGGCTGTTTGTTGAGTTATTTTGAGGGGATAGCAAATTTACACTGTTATACAAGCTGTACACTCACTACTTTACATTGTAGAAAAGTGTAATTTCTTCAGTGTGGTCACATGAAACGATATAGCAAAATATTTACAAAAATGTGAGGGATGCATTCACTTTTGTAAGATACTGTATACTGCTCTCACTAAAGCGGAGTTCCACCATTTTCTAAGTTTATTAAAAGTCAGCAGCAGAACCTCGGATCTCTCCCTCTCCGCGGCACCGTCATTCCTACTGTGGGCACCAGACCGTGATAGCTAGTGGCTTCATGGCCGGGCATTCATTGCTTATGTGCAAGTGGCGCTGCGCTTCATGATTGGCCCCAAAGTCTTCTAGGACCTGTCCTGTGTCCCAGAAGACTGTGGGAGGGAGGCAGAAGGAGACCTTCCACTCCTGATCACCTAAGGTGACCAGAATGGAAGTGCCCGTAAAAATTGGGTATCCGCACCCCCTCTCCTCCCCAAAAGCTCAGTTTTACCATCAGGAGCTGGGGAAGAGGTCTTAAAGTGGAAGTTCCACTTTTGGGTGGAATTCCACTGTAATGCTTTAGAAACCAGACCCAAGAAGAAGCTGACACTGGAATATGTTAAAGGGAAGTTAATCAATGAATATGACAGATTGCAAGAAAATATGTGCCATGATGTACAAATGCACAAAGCACAACAAAGAAAGCAGAGCCTGTTTTTGATGTAAAGGGATTGGTCACTTAAAAAAAGGACTGTTTTATCTGGAAAGCCGAGAAGCGAAAGTTAGAGATATCAACAAAAGAAAGGGTCAAAGTAGCCACAAAGGAAACTGCAGACACATCATGGAGTGGCACCTTTAAAGTGACACAGAGCCACAAGCCACGTGGCTGGTGCATAGGCTCAGGTGCGACAAGCCACATGACTAGCGATGAGATCTTCCTCACAAACATTGATTACAATGCAAAAGACAACGTTTTCCTAGCAAACGGGTAAAGCATCACTGCTGAAGGTAAAGGCCAGGGTTTCCTGAACTGCATTACACCACAAGGCAAGCAGAGTATCCTTGCAAAAAATGCTTTATGTTCCAGAACTAGGCAGCCTTCTATCAGTGAAAAGTCTTGCAAACAATAGTCTCACAGTTAAGTTCCAGGGTGATGAATGCACAATTCACAATAATAAGCAATTCCTCACAAAAGGAAAACTGAATGATCACCTATATAAGCTCATCACCACACACCAGCAAGCCAATATAATCTCTAACGACCTACACAGCAAATGTATTTACTTATGGCACATGTGGCTGGGGCACAGAAGTCCAGAAGCTATACAGGACATTATAAAGAGAAGCTTATCAGAAGATTTGACAATAGTGCCTTGCAAAGTACTCATGAAATGCACGTGCTGTAGTAAAGCAAAAAATCACACGTGCTCCCCTTCCGCAGGCATCTCAAAGAAAAACCATCCATTGCCGGCAGCTCATACACAGTGACGTATGCGGTCCAATGAAAACTCCCACATCAGGCGGGAACAGATAACTACTGACTTTCATTGATGATTATTCCAGGTACACAACCACTTATCTGATGAAACACAAGAATGAAACATCAGAGAGACTTCAAGAGTAGAGTTGAGCGAACACCTGGAAGTTCGGGTTCTGCTGGTCCGTCCGAACTTCGGGACAAAGTCCGGGTCCGGGTCCGGACGGAACCCGAACGATCGCACGGACAAGCGAGTTGAGATGAGAACTTCAGAGAGACTACAAAGTAAGAACACAAAGTAGTCTATTCACCAACACATGGACCTTATTAGTAGTTACTTTCAGTCATCAATAGACAAGGGCGGACTACACCCTCAAAAGTAACCTGGCGTATGCAGTGACACATACTCGACGGCCGTTACCTACCAAAAAGAAACTCTACGGACGCCTTCCCCTCGTGCACACTAAAAAACGAAATGATGTCGTGCACGTAAAGTACTCATGAAACGTTCCGTGATAACAGTTTAGAAGACTATTCGAAGAGAAATATTACAGGACATATCGAAGACCTGAAGACACGGGGTCGGTGTACACGGTATTCATTTATGTAAACG
>BLSH010113730.1:289224-300510 GCA_018402905.1 Glandirana rugosa | reverse complement strand
TGTTCACACGTGCACAGGAGCCCATCTGGAGGCACGGAGTAGAGCTACCTGACTAACTCCTCGTTCACTGGCACCAGTAGCCTGCGCCACAGATTGCGTCACCGTTTCAGCATTGACATTTGCCTTTGTGTTTATCTTTTGCACAGTGTATTTATTCACTTGATCATTGCACCACAGCACTATTATATGTGAGAAATAAGAACTTTTTTATGGACTTTTTTATTGTATGATTTTGCAAGTTTTTAGGACGTTTATATATTTTAACATTTTTCTACAATTTTCGATTTGTTTACACATTTATTATCTTAACGGAATTCACTGCTCCCCACCGTTGGCACCTTATTAGCACATAAGGTTATCATCTTTTTTGCACTTTATTTAAGCACTTTTGCACTTTTCCATTGCTTATTGCTTTAAGTGTATATTCTATTTAGCACAACATTTATGTATTTTTACACTGTGACTATTGATTTTAGAAACTGTGATTGATCTAACATTACCATTTTATCTATGCCCATCTGGCACAGCACTTTATATAATTTTTTTCCCCATTGCACTTTACCACTGGCAGCTGGGCCTCTAGCCACATTAGAGTTATTAACCACTGTGGCAAATATTTATATATGAGCTGACTGCGCAGTACCCTACTTTGTCCATTTCTGGTTTATTATGGTGTATATAAACTAGTATTGCAGCATTTAGCCTCTTTATTACGTTTGATGTTCAATATTCTTGCATCTAGCATTTACTGACTGTAACAGATATACAAAAGAGTCTCCTAGTCCATACACTTATAGTGGTAGCGCAGAAGACTATAACATACCACAAATGGAAGAATTCTTTAAGTTGTTGAGATATGTGCTTGTTGCATTGTGGATGCTGCAGGCTTTTAACATTGCAATGCCATATCTGGCTCCGGTCCGGGAACCCCTGCTCCTCCACCACCAATTCAACCGCCGCATGGTCTGACCATGTGATGTCCTTGATGGAGGATGAGGAGGCCCCCCGGAGTAGGCCCAGGCTCACAACAAACATATCTATTCTTGAGTAGGTACGATGTCTGGCGGAGAAGTGCGTGTAATCTCTTTCTGAGGCATGTTGGCACCTCCAGACATCGTATACCCGTTCTTCCTGAAACAATTTCCCCAGTGATTGCAGTCGGCCCTTGGCTGAGGAGGTAGTGTCCAGCCCCGGGTCGACTGTTGCATTGAAATCTCCACACATCAACAAGTCCCCATACTTAACCTTTTCTATCCTTTGGAATAGTCTTCTGGTAAATCTCAGCTGATGTGAGTTTGGAGCATAGACCATGACCAGTGTTAACGGTTTGTTGTTCAGCTCACATGCCAGTATGATAAACCGTCCTTGTGTGTCCGTTATTAAGTTGTGTAACTTAAAAGTTACCGAGCGTCTGATTGCTAGGAGGACTCCTCTTTTTTTTTCAAATGCATTGGAGAAGAAAATGTTTGGATAGTCTTTGTGTACAAATTTGGGTGGTTGTCGAGTGGTAAAGTGTGTTTCTTGGACAGCCAGGATGTCTGCTTTGCTGTTGGTGGCTTCTTTCCAGAGTGAGAATCTTTTGGTTGCGTGGTTTAGCCCATTTGCGTTAATAGATAAACATTTGATATTCATTTTTAATTTTCATAGCTGTGTTGGTCCTTGTAGTGATACATTAGCAAGTGGGGTCTTGGTCTTTTAGGGTGGAGGTATTTTGATGTGCTGTATGTTGTTGAGGTCGGGTCAAATTGGAGAAGAGACTCTGTACCTTCAATGCTGAGTTGGTGGGGAGAGATGATGGTAGGGAAGAGGGAGAAATTCAGGTTCATTATAAAAAGAGGATCATGCTTGTGATCCGTGATGGGGAGACCCATCTTTTTTAACTTGGAGGGCCACTGGACGATTTGTCATCCTAAGCCAGGGACTTTATTTGTGCTGTAACGTTAAGGTGGATGGTTACCTCCGCTTGTGTGGTTTTTCTTTGCTGTGCGTTTGCGGGATACCAATTGCCATTCCTCTTGGGTTGTGATGGAGGTCCCGCTTGTGGATGGTTGGGACTCTGAAGTGATAGGCAGGATTCCCCATTGTTGAAGGAGTTGTACTCCATTCTCCAGGGTTGAGATTTGGGATGTAGAGCCATTGTAGGTTATTAGCAGGCACGCCGGGTATCTTCATTTGTGGGGAATGTTGTGATTCCTCAGCGCCTTAGTTATTGTGCCCAGATTCCTTCGTTTCTGCAACATGTGTTTTGACAAGTCCGGGAGCATTTGGAGGCCTTTGTATTGCTCTGGGAGTGTATTTTTCTGTCTGAAAGATGACATTATGGCTTCCTTGGTTTGGTAGTAGTGGATCCTCATTAATGTGTCTCTGGGTAGGTCCGAGGCTATGAATGATGGCTTGGGTAGTTTATGGATCCTATCCATAAGGCTAGTTCCGTGGGTGATAGAGTTGGCAGTAGGGCTGCAAAGAGGGTTTTAACATAGTGGTGTAGTTGGTCAGCCTGCACGGACTCGGGAATGCCTCTAATCTTAAGATTGTTCCATCTGCTGCGGTCTTCCAAGTCCGCCATTTTGTCTTTGATCCACTCAAGTTCTTCCTTTTGCCCCAAGTATGCATCCACTAGTGAGTTATGGGATGTTGTATATTCTTCCATTGAGGACTCAATATTTGTTATTCTTGTTTCTGCTTTATGGAGGTCTGTTTGGAATTGTTGCATACATCCCTGCCAGTCAGCCTGTAGTGAGGATCTCAGCGATAGTAGCATATTTTTTAGTGTCACGTCTGAGATTGGCTGCCCTTACGTCGGGAATTCTGCTATAGGATCCTTGCCCACCGCCTGGTTTGCTTCTCCGGGTAGTGATGGGCCCAGTTCCATGTTGGCCTCCGGGTCTTACCTGTGAGGAGATTCCCTACGTGGCTTTTCCTTTGCTGGACTTCTTGTGGAGGGAGAGGAACTCCCAGAAGACCCTTTCACTATCCGGGTTACCCACTTTTCTGAGTTGCGGAACGTCTGTCTTTTCGTTCGTGCCTTTGTTCCATGCACCGACCCGTCGTTGTAGATGTAGGACACTGCCCTGCTTTTGCAGCCTAGTGCTGGAGGCTTGGAAGAAACTTGCCAGTTTCTTCACTTGATGAAGCTCTTTCCTCCTGCGGGTCATACCGTTCTGTAGCTGGAGCTCTGCTGAGTCAGATCCTGCTGATGGTAGCTGCTTTGTGGTGTGGAGGTAGACGTTGTAGTCTGTTGTCCCGGGTGGCCATGCGGAGCTGCAGGATTAGGCTGCCATCTTCCGCGCTGGTCGCCACGCCCCCCTTGCTATAAAGATTTGAAAGCCTTGTGGGTTTATTGAATCCCCAGATAGGTGATCGTGTCTTGGGTCCATCAGTAAGGGAAATTGGATTGGCAGTTTTGTAGTATGGTTTGTGGCAGGGAAATGTTTAGTGCTTCTGATTTCGAAAAGTTTGGAGTCTAAGGTATTTTATATGGCGGTTATGTTTTTTTTTTCTCACATACCTGTGGGTTGGTGGTTGGTCTTGTCTCCTATCACTGGTTCTTTTCTGTTTAGCTGACTGGGTCAACTTTTCACCTTTTACCCCTATTATACACAGACTATAGTTAATATTTTTCACTTCTCTATCCCAATACCGTGGTGTCATACACTTTATCATTCCTTATTTATCGCTACATACACTTGTACACATACTTACTATGTATAATATATTATTTTAGATACATGGTGCCATGGTTTCCATCAAACACACAGGGGCACCCTCTCCCAGGGACAGATATGCCAGGTGGTCTTCCATTATTCTGCCCTGGGTGCCTCAGCTTCCGGACCTGGTGTCTTTTGTCTCTCATCCAGACTCTTGGGTCACTTGTAAGTATGAGTGGGTCATCTACTGGCACCATTTTCACCCCTTTACCCCATTTCTTTTCTCTCTTGTGGATAGACTTATGGTGACTGTACAACGTTTTTTAGGCATTGAATTCGTTATTTGCTCCTGAAGATTGGAAAACATCCATGAAACACGTTGAGCTAATGTATTGTTACGAATATGATTTTATACAACTTGAGTGCTATTAGAGATTTTATCAATCATACTGTATTGGCCTATACCAATTTGATTGTTATGTTTTTACTTACCACATGAACATGGATCTCAGAGTCTGTTCACTCCCTGTTCATGTTGAATTGATCACATGCTTCATACAAAGTCCCACCCTTTTTTCTTTTTTCTGTTTTTCTTTTTTTTTCTTTTTTCCTTTTGTTGCATAGATACTAGGGATGTACAGTATCTCACAAAAGTGAGTACACCCCTCACATTTTCGTAAAATTCTATCTTTTCATGTGACAACACTGAAGAAATGACACTTTGCTACAATGTAAAGTAGTGAGTGTACAGCTTGTATAACAGTGTACATTTGCTGTCCCCTCAAAATAACGCAACACACAGCCATTAATGTCTAAACCACTGGCAACAAAAGTGAGTACACCCCTAAGTGAAAATGTCCAAATGTTTGTTTGGTAAAAAAAAGATAATCTTATTCCGAGTACATAGATACCAAACATGACATGCTTTAAAATTACGCAAACCCGCGCAGCAGCGACAAACTACATACATTTTTAAAAGACTTTAGAGATTACCACTTTAGACTTACAGAGGAAGTCTACTGCTAGAATTACTGCCCTCAATTTGACGTTTGCAGTATTACCTCACACGCATAGTGCAAATGCTGTTTACATACGACATCAGAATGATGCTTGTGGTCTTTTTTTTAAATTATTATTATTATACAGGATTTTTATAGCGCCGACAGTTTGCGCAGCGCTTTACAATATTAGGACAGACAGTACAATTACAATACAATTCAATACAGAAGGAATCAGAGGGCCCTGCTCGTACAATCTAGGAGGGAGGGTTAAATGATACGAAAGGGCAATAACTGTGGGGATGAGTTGATTGAGAAAATAAGGAGTGTAGTTGTTAGGTGGTGGCAGGATAGGCTTCCCTGAAGAGAAAAGTTCTCAGGGATCGCCTGAAGGTGGATAGATTTGGGAACAGTCTCACAGGTTGGGGTAGGGAATTCCAGAGGATGAGAGAGGCTTGGGAGAAGTCTTGGAGGCGAGTATGAGAGGAGGTGATGAGGGAGCTGGAGAGAAGGAGGTCTTAGGAGGAGCAAAGAGGACAGTAAGGTTGGTATTTTGAGACTAGGCTGGTGATGTAGCTGGGAGATGAGTTGTGGATGGCTTTGTAGCTAATTGTTAGTATTTTGAATTGAATTTGTTGGGCGAGTGGCAGCCAATGGAGGGAATGGCAGAGAGGGGTGGCAGACGCTGAAAGGTTTGTAAGGTGGATGAGTCTGGCAGCGGCATTCATGATGGACTGGAAGGGGATAGTCTATTTAAATGTAGGCCAGTGAGGAGGGAGTTGCAGTAGTCAAGGCGAGAGATGACCAGGGAGTGAATTAGGAGCTTTGTGGTTTCATTGGTTAGGAAGAGACGTATTTTAGAGATGTTTAGATTGAGGCGGCAAGCCTTAGAAAGTGATTGGATGTGGGGCTAAAAGGAGAGTTCAGAATCCAGGATAACACCAAGCACCCTAACATGTGGGGATGGGTGGATGGTTGTGCCATTGCTCTTGACAGGGAAGTCGGGGGAAACGGCAAATGGGGGAGGAAATATTATGAGTTCAGTTTTGGACAAGTTGAGTTTGAGAAAGTGGTGTGACATCCAGGCAGATATGTCTGTTAATAAGTTAGTGATATGTGAGGAGATTGATGGAGTGAGTTGGGGGGTGGAGAGGTAGATTTGGGTATCATCAGCGTGGAAATGATATTGAAAGCCGTGGGAGGCTATCAGCCGACCCAGGGAAGAGGTGTATATTGAAAATAAGAGAGGTCCAAGAACAGAACTTTGGGGGACCCCAACAGAGAAAGGAAGAGGAGAGGAGGAGGTAGAATTGTATGTAACGCTGAAGGTGCGATGGGATAGGTAGGGCAAGAGCCACTGAAGAGCACAGTCACGGAAAGCAAGGGAGTAGAGTTTTTTGAGGAGGAGGGGGTGATCGACAGTAGCAAAGGCAGCCGAAAGGTCCAGGAGTAGGAGTACAGAGTAGTGTCCATTGGTTTTTGTGGTTAGTAGGTCATTTGTGAGTTGTAGAAGGGCAGTTTCTGTGGAGTGTTGAGGGCGAAATCCAGATTGAAGGGGGTCCAGAAGGTTATTCTTAACAAGGTGGTCACTCGGTTGTAGACTAGGCGTTCGAGGAGTTTGGAGGAAAAGGGGAGCAAGGAGATAGGGCACAGATTGTTAACATCGGTAGGGTCCAGGGATGGCTTTTTGAGTATGGGGGTGACCAATGCATGTTTTAGAGCATTGAGGAAGATGCCAGAAGAGAGGGAGAGATTGAAGATGTGAGTTAGAGAGTGCAGGATAGAGTCAGAGGGTGAGCATAGTATTTATTTATTTATTAAATTCTTTATTTTGCTTTTTTATTTTATTTTTACCGCGTCCCTTTCATTTTTTTAAATAATTTTTATTGTTATCACAGGGAATGCAAATATCCCCTATGATAGCAATAAGCAGTGACAGGTAAAAATATTAGACTCTAGATCTTTCCTCTGCCCTTAAAGCATCTGACCACACCAAGATTATTATTATTATTATATTATTATACAGGATTTATATAGCGCCAGCAGTTTGCGCAGCGCTTTACAAAAATGAAGGCAGACAGTACAGTTACATCACAATTTGGTACAAGAGGAATCAGAGGGCCCTGCTCGTTAGAGCTTACAATCTAAGAGGGGGGGTCAATTGATACAATAGGTAAAAGCTGTGGGGGGTGAGCTTATGTAGAAAGAAAGTGTATTAGGTAGAAGCAGGATAGGCTTCTTTAAAGAGAAAAGTTTTCAGGGATCATCATCAGTGTAATAAGATCCTTACCCAATTTCACAATGACACTGTTTATATCCGGCAAAACCGAAGTCATGAAATGCTTGTAGCTTCCAGTTTCTTAGGCCCTGGAGAAGATTGGAACCATTCTGGTCTTTGATAAGCTCCATGGTAAGCTGGCAGAACCACCAGCTGCATTCTTGGGTTCCCCGGTGGGAAAGGAGGGCCCGAGAAAACCCTGGAAGACGTCAGTAGGGGGTGATGTTTCCTCCCACTGCTTGTAAAAGCAATCTAGCGGCTAACTAGCCACTAGGATTGCTTTTAAATGAAAGCCAACCACCGCTTGAAAAAAAACAATTCCAAGATTATACCTAAACCTGCAGGCATCATTCTAGCATAACCAATCAATGTCCAGCAACATACCAGTATGTCGCTGATCCTTGTTGGGCATATATTGTAATGTTCTTTTTTTTCATGCAGCCTGTGGGTTAAATAAAAAAAGAGAACCTAACAAATCCCTCCATTCACATCGATTGATTGGTGGTATGCCCACCATTAAAATACCACTCTGCATCCACCCACTTTTAATGATGGGCATGCACCGTTCTTCTTTTTTCATTCAGCCCATGGGCTGAACGAAAAAAAAGAACCTAACAGATTCCTCCATTCACATAAATTGATGTGGATGAAGAAATCTCTGCCAAGAAAGGAAATAAAAATATAACTGGAAGTATAAGGGTGATCCTCCCCTGTGTCCACCCCGCCCATGTGCTTCGGCATATATGCTCTTTTTTTAACTGTGATGGTGAAATCACTTCCTACAGTGCTGGAGTCACTGATTTACACATAAAGAGAGCAAACCATATTGCTGTCAAAATAAAAAAATCAGTGCTGCAGCTGAATGGAGTACCTGCAAAGTAAGCAATGGTTAACAATAAAACACAGTAACAGCACAGTAAAACAGTAGAATGACAAACCTGCAAAGTAAATATGATAAACAGTAACAGTAACAATAAAACATTACACTATAGCATAAACTCCAGTAAAACAGTAAGAACAATAAAACAAAAACTATTTTTGGCTTTTTTATTATATATATATATATATATATATATATATATATATTATGTTTTTTTTATTTTTTTACACTATTATTTGTAACTGTAAAGGTTCCAGGTTAGGATCTCTCAAAATGTGATGGCCATCTAACATCTTTCAAGACCCTATGTGAAAGTATGCCCTAGGACTGTGCCGTGCTAATACCCCACTAGTGTATGGTAGTGATGGAAACAGTCCCAGATGCAGAGACCAGCTTCGCCAGGACAGGAGGGAAAATAATAGCGGGTGTCACGCCTATGTCTGCATTTTCCACAGACACAACATCATATTTGGGGTGCTCTTTGGGTAGGGTTACCAGGGAGGACATCCGGAAAATGACTCTCATCCAGCCGGCTCACTGCATTTGGATTGGGAAATTGGGCCACAGCACCTTCCGGATACATAAGGCCTGTGATGATCTCTTCCTGGAATTTTAGGTAGGATCCAGTTCTACCAGACGCTTTGTATAGTACATAAGCGTTGAACAGAGTCAATGGGAATAGGCACACAGACACTTTTTTGTAACAGCGTCTGGCCTTACAAGCAATTAAGTATGGCCCCATGATCTGGTCGTTAAAGTCCCCCCCTCCCATTTTAAGGTTGTATTTGTGGACAGAGAGGGACTTCACAACAACACCAGTCGCCACAGTAATTTGGTCTGCCATGTGTGCGTGAATGGAAAACAGAACTAAAATATTCCCTTTGTCCTTTACTCTCACGGCAAGCAATTTGTTGGACCTCAAGCAAGCTCTCTCCCCATCTGAGTCAGTTATCTACAAGCCATTGTTGGAAGCTCTGGTGATTAGATTGCACTGTGCCACATGCGCAAATTCCTAATCGAAAGAGGTGTCTAAAAAGTGACATGCTTGTATAAAAATTGTCCAAGTATAAATGTTTCTTTTTTCCCAACAAAGGTGACATTAAGTCCCAAATAATCTTGCCGCTCCTCCCTATGTTGTCTGGGCAGTCACGGGGCTCCGCGCTCCTATCTTTTCCCTTGTAAACTAGGAAACTATACGCATAGCCTGTTGCCCTGTCACAGAGCTTATACATCTTGACCCCATATCTGGCATGCTTGCTGGGGAGAAACTGAACACAAGGCAGCCAGAAAATTTACTTTCAGCTTTTATATTTAAAGTTATAATACTAACAAAGGGTATACAATAAGGCTTATAAAGGAAGCCAACGTTTGAAACAGTTGAATATAAGAAGAGCATTTCAAGAGAGAGACACCGGGTTACAGGAAGAATCTAAGAAAAACTAGGAGGGGAAATGCATCAAACTGAGATCCACATTATGAACTTCAATTATAGTAACGAAATGCTGCCTTGCAGCATGAGTCATATATATGTTCTATAAGATGGAGATTCGATTAAAGGCAATAAGGAAAATAGAAAAAATGGAGGTACTAGATGTGGAAGGGGACGAGTGGTTACATTAGGCTTACCCACCCTCTAGATGCTCATCCATTAATGGCCATGTTGATGGTATGAGACTTCATAGTGGAAATACATAGACATCAAACTTAACCGGCTAAAATCCCTGAAGGGGGCCATGATATTACCATTAACTTGGACCTCAAGTCGAAGCATGGGAAGAAATATCATTGTAGTGGGAGGTCTGTTAAATCTAATAGCGTTCACACCTCATGTGCAGCTATGAGGGATTATTAGCATAATGATCTCCCACACATCTCCCACATCCATCAACATAAACAAAAATGAAATAAAACCCAGTTGTTGACAACAATTTGGAACAATCCAGATATAAAAATCAAATAGTAACAAAGAGTAGGGAAACGTAGAAAGAAAAAAGAAAGAAAAGGAGAGAGAGGAGTATATAGAGGAAAGCATAGACACCGAGGAGGTGGTAAGTCGGGGAAGTTAATTAATTTTTAGGAAGATGAAAGAATTTGATTGGCCCAGGGGTCCCAAATCACATCAAATTTCCTAACTGTGAGAATACTACTTGCTTTTTCCTGGGTCATTATCCATTTCCGTTTTGCTGCCAGGAAGGACACAGTTGGCTGTTTCCAGGCCCGGGCAATGGCGGACTTAACCCCCGACAGCATATAATAGGTACATTTTTGAAAGCATATGGGTATCTTGTCTACCTTTTCATTTAGTAGAGTGATTAGCAGTGATTTAGGAATAGCCAGTCCTGTGACCTTCCGCAGCAAATAGAAGATCTTGTTCTAGAAACCCCTTATGTGGGGACAGTGCCACCAAGTATGGAGGAGATCTCCTAGATTACCACAGCCCCTAAAACAGAGGGGAGATGCTCCTGAGTAGATCTGTGCTATGTGAGAAGGAACATGACAGACATGTGCAGAACAAAAAAATGTGATTCGTTATTTACATAAATTCATTTAGATTTGTTTAATTCGTTAAATTAATTTCCGGAATTTGTTTTGTTTATTTGTTTTCAAATCGATTTGAAAAGTTTTCAAATCAATTTCAAATTCGAATTCAAAATGTTTTTTAATTCAAATCATTTTCAAATTCAAATCGTTTCCAAACCAAATTGTTTTTGTTTTTGAATTTGAACACTTTTTGAAAAGTTTTCCAATTTCCAAAGAGAATAAAATAGAATAGAAAATAAAGGAATAGAATAGAAAAAAAAACTGAATACAAAGAATATAACAGAAAATAAAAGAATATAATATGATAGAGTAAAACATAACAAAATAGGATGGAAAATAAAAGAACAGAAAAAAAAGAAATAGAACAAAGGAATAGAATAGAATAAAAAAATAGAATAAAATAGAAAGATTATAAATATCTTCTGAAATTCAAATAGAATAGAAAAGAAAATAATAAAAAAAAATAGAATAGAAATAATATAACTATTTTCCAAAATTCAAATAGAATCAGTTTGAATTTGAATATAATAGAAAATAATAGAGTAGAATAGAATAGAAAATAGCACAATAGTATAGAAAAAACCAACAGAATAGAATAGAATAGCATGGATATAACCATCTTCCTATTCTAATCTTTTCTTTTCTATTTTATTCAAATTCAAATTGATTCTATTTGAAGTTTGGGAAATTGTTATATTCTATTATATTTTAGTCTGTTGTTTTTTTTATTCTATTCTTTTCTATTCTATTATAGTCTATTCAATTCTTTTTTTCTATTCTATTCCATTCATTTCTATTATATTATTTTCTTATGTATTCAAATTCAAATTTATTCTATTTGAAATTTGAATTTCATAAGATGGTTATATTTTTCTAAGTTAT
This sequence comes from Glandirana rugosa, assembly GCA_018402905.1. Taxonomy (NCBI): domain Eukaryota; kingdom Metazoa; phylum Chordata; class Amphibia; order Anura; family Ranidae; genus Glandirana; species Glandirana rugosa. The sequence goes on along the minus strand of BLSH010113730.1, from coordinate 289,284 downwards.
TCTATTCTATTCTATTTGTATAAAGATAAGATAAAAAAAAATAATAAAAGAAAAGATAAG
>BLSH010113730.1:259179-269902 GCA_018402905.1 Glandirana rugosa | reverse complement strand
GCAGTGCGTGACAGGCAGCCCAGAAATCTCAAAGAACTGGAAGACTTTTGTAAGGAAGAATGGGCAAAGATACCTCAAACAAGAATTGAAAGACTCTTGGCTGGCTACAAAAAGCATTTACAAGCTGCGATACTTGCCAAAGGTGGCAGTACAAGATATTAACTCTGCAGGGTGTCCAAACTTTTGCAGACACCATTTTTTGTTTTCTGTTATTTTAAAAGTGTAAATGATGGAAATAAAATCTAACTTTTGTTGACATATTATAAGAATGTCTAATCTGTAACTTGATGCCTTTTGGAGATTATTCCATCATTCCTTGGCTTCTTTATGCACATTAATACAAATGTTTACCTGGGGTGCCCAAACTTTCGATCCCCACTGTATGTAGCAGTATAAATTTTGGCCAAAATTTATGAAGAAAAATTACTAATTTGCAAAATTTTATAAAAGAAATGAAGAAAAATTCATTTTTTTACAAAATTTTCAGTCTTTTTTTAATTATAGTGCAAAAAATAAAAAACCCAGCGGTGATTAAATACCCCCAGAATAAATCTCTATTTATGTGAAAAAAAGGATGCAAATTTCATATGGGTACAGTGTTGCATGGCTGAGTAATTGTCATTCAAAATATGAGAGCACTGAAAGATGAAAATTGGTCTGGTTGTTAAGGGGGTTTAAGTGCCCAGTGGTCAAGTGGTTAAAGTATAGTGGAAAGACACCCAGTCACTTTATCTGACCACCTTCTATGCTAGCAACTTACCAGATGCTACATATATATAATGCACATCAGATCATCCGGATCAATAAGAAGCCAATCCTTCCAGCATGGATAGATGAATCCTCTTTGCACACTCACAATGGAATGTAGGGATGTGTAGGTCAAATGTGTATAAACGCCATTCCCCCATAAATGAAGGAAACAATGCTCATAGCATAATTACGTTTTAATAACAACTTAAAAAATCCATAAAATACAGCAAACATGTGTCAAAAAGGCCATTTTCATTAGCTACCAACACGGGTATTGCAACATGTTAAAAGAAAGTGTGAGAGTGTATAGTCATAAAATCATACACTAACGCGTTTCGGGCTCCAGCCCATTGTCAAAGGAATATTACAGTAATGAGAGCATCCTCTGTATTTATATCCATCTTAAATGGCTGGTTAGTGTCATCAGAAGTCGTTGTTTTGCCACACAGGAAGTAAATAAACACACTTCTGGTTCTGGTGCCATAAAAGGGACGTCATTTCCTGTGCCGCCGCCTTTTTCACGGAGTTCAACGACATCACTTCTGGCGTCTGTGCCATATTACTGTGGAGCCAAAAGATTAACAGAAGTTGCAGAACAGCGCCACAAAGATAGTTGCCAAAAAGGGGAATTACACCCCAAAAAAACATATAATAAGGTTCAGGCACAAAGGTGGATGTACCTACAGAGGAACACATTCTCCATACAAATTTTGCAAACATTTAAAATAGAATGATGATGTCAAACTGATGTTATAAACAATATTCAATAATGATATTCAAAAAGACACTGAAAAAAGACATGATCAAGGTACTATTTCTATTCAGGAGAAAAGTGGAAAAATCGAATTGCAAGTAAGGAAAGAGATATTTGTTGAAGAGCAAAGGATGAACTCATATGGTGGAGGGACACATTAACCCGTATCTATGAAACAGTTGATGTCCCAATCAACATTATGTACACGAGGAAGATACGTTTTTAACTGATATAACCAAAACATTTCTTGCTTGGAAATTACCTTAATTTTGTTACTACCCCTCCAATGGGATTTAAGCTTACAGATAGCGGTGAATTTAAGACCACAAGGGTCCCTATTGTGAACTTGATGAAAATGCATGGATAGACTATGTTTCCTATAGCCAGTTTTTATATTATAAACGTGTTCCCTAAGGTGGTCTCTAAGTCTTCTGGATGTATGACCCACATATCAAGGAGGTACACCACATATCTGGTGTCACATTAAATAAATTGCTCTATGTCATAGGTCTTTCCAGTTTTGCAGGAGGAAAAACTCTACACCTTGCGTCTTCTGGATTGACTCAAAACACATATAACGCACCTATTGCAAGGATAAAAACCTTTAAACTGGCCAAAAAAGATAGGTTGTTTAGGTGGATGCACAACATTAAGTGCAATTCTATTTCTCAGATTGGCTGCCTTCCTTAAGATCAACTCAGGAACTTCTGGAAGGGAGGCAGACAATACTGGATCTGCCTTTAAAATGTCCCACCTCCTTTTGATGATTCATTTTATATCATAATGTTGGACAGAAAAATTGGTGATGAGTGGACAGAACATTTTCTTTCCCTCTCTATTTCCATTGTCCCTCAACAGGTCCTTCCTATCCAATCTTGCTACTTCACTAATGGTGTTTAATAACTTCACTTCCGAATAACCCTTCACAAGGAAACACTCCTTCACCACCAGAGCTTGTTCGTGAAAGTCATCCTCAGTACAACAATTCCACCTAATACGCATGAATTGACCTTTCGGAATATTGTGTAACCATGAGAGGTGGTGGCAGCTGGTAATTGGAATATATTCCTGTCCATGGTTTTTAAGTAGGTGTTAGTATAAAGTTCTCCATTTCTTACTGCAATAGAAAGATCCAAAAATTAGATCTGTGTAGAACTTACAGCAAAGGACAGCTTAATGTTCTGGCCATTATTATTTAACTCATTCATAAATTTGGTGAGAGATTCTAAATCACCATCCCAAAATAGGATGTCATCAATAAAGCGTTTATAAAACACCAGCTGATGCCAATCACGATTATAGATAGTACCCTGTTCCCAAAATGACATAAATAAGTTAGCCAGGCTGGGGGCAAATTTTTCCCCCATTGCTACTCCTTTCACCGGCAGAAAAAATTAACCCCCACACCAACAAACATTGTGGGTCATTGCAAACTGCAGGAGATCCAAAATAAAATTCCCCTGAGTAGTAGAGACACTAGTATCTTGTTCAAGATAGTGTCTGACGGCAGACATACCATCCCCATGAGAAATATTTGTATATAGGGAGGCTACATCTGCCGTTCCTAATATCATACTCTCCTTAAAGTCAAAACTATCGAGGGCATTAAGGACATGTTTAGTGTCTCTAAGATAGACAGTTTGTACAACCAAAGACTGCAGGAATGAATCAATAGATTCCCCAATCCTAACTGTTAAAGATCCTATACCGCTAATTATAGTCCGTCCTGGAGGATGTACAGGATCCTTGTGGATTTTTGGAAGGGCATATATAATGGGGATCTGAGGTGCCTTGTGGACAAGATGAGATTTCCCCTTCCTGTTCAGAAAACCCTGCCTACTCCTACTATCAATAAGAGTTTTAAGTTCTTTGGAGAATTGTAAGGTAGGATTCCTGTTCAATGGGAGATAAGTATCTCTATCATCAATGATCCTGCTTATCTCTTGTACATAATGGCTCTTGTTGAGAAAAACAACCGTCCCTCCCTTATCCGCCGGTCTAACAACAAGATCTTTCTTAAGGAGGAGGCTGTTTATGCAAACAGTGATGCCCATATCTAACCCTCCTGGTTCTCAAATTCTCTAAATCCCTAATCAAGTTGTCCTTAAAAACCAAAATATGGTAATGAGCGCCAGGAGGATTAAATAGGGATGCATTCCTAAGATCAGTATGTTTAAACTGAGAAGACAACTGTGAATTTCTAATGATGGAATTTTGTAAAAAATGTTTTTTTAGGCTGAGTTGACGTGTAAATGTATAATGTCAATGAAGGTTTGAAATTTGTTCAGTTTAGCCTTAGGAGCAAACTTCAAGCCCCTGTTAAGAACTTTACATTATTCATCGGTGAGATCCACGGAACTGAGATTAAATATCCCATGCGTTAATCCCTCATTCTTTCCTTTCTTGGACCTATTATGTCTTCTCCATCCTCTCTTTCCTCTCTTCCTCCTATACTGTACTTTTTCTGTTGGTAACTCTCCCTAAAAAAATATCACTATTCCCCACTGATACTCCCATGGTGTGTGTATATATGCTGTGTTTTTGCCCAATAAATCAGCCCATGTTCCTACAAGCTAGTGTTGTGTAGTTTGTACAGGCAGCTATAACATCTGATCTCTGATATTCAGACTGAAGGAAGAACCACCACCTTCCCACCTTGGGCCTTCAAAACTGCCACGGGTGTGGAGCAGGGGTCTGCAGTACTCTGTGCTGCTGCCAGCACTTCTGCTGGAAGTTCGCTAGGTGGTTCCTCCTCTACAGAAAGGTTTATTAAATGCCCAGTCTCTGGGGTTGCTAAAAGTCCAGGGCATGGGCTGGTGATACTTGGGCCCAGTGCCAACACTTCAGTAGGTGATGCATAATCTATTACATCCTCTGATGAGAAGTCAATCAAATCCATGCTTAGCCGGGGAATGAGGATGGGTTCCTCTTTTCCTGTGCTCTTGAACTGCCATTGGACAGATGCATTTCTCCATTCAAGCTCATCCTGTGCAGAAACAGGTTTGTCAAGGTCAGTCAACACTTGCTGCATCCTCCATAAGTCCTCTGCATCCATAGCTGTGGGCAGAGATGGGCAAAGCACACTGTTACTCTGCTCCATTGCTGACATTTCAGTCGCTATTTTAGGACTGTCAGCTGGTACTTCTGGATAGCCCCAGGCAAAGGGGGCCCAGCCCAGGCACTGAGCAGAGTCTAGCAGCTGTCTGTAAGCGATCTCTAGCTCCCATTCCTGAATGGCCAGAAACTCTATATCTTCCAGTGCCCAGTGCACTTCTGAGACATTCAGTATCTCTTCTCTGTAATCCATGATATTATCCAAGCACCATTCCAAATCACTCCCAAAGTTAGGGTCCCCTGACAGCTTCAAATACATCAGTCCCAGGCTGCCGTAGCCAAAGCCTTCCATTGGGCTGTCATCCGATATCCAAGAGCATGCTTAGGAAACATGCCACCGGGGGGCTCTGTAGCTCTCATCCAGCCGCATCTCTGCCCAGACCAGCCTGTCCAATTTCTTGGTCACCCTGTGCCCCTAAAAGACTCAGGGTGACTTAGACATAAGAGGGCCTGGTGAGCTGAGACAGGGGTTTCCCATCCTCTCCAAGGACTTCTGGGTCCCACGGGCCCCCCACCCAAAGTGAGTCTTGTCACACTATGCAAATGCCACAAAGTATACCGCTTACAATATGCCAAACAGCACAGAGACAAGCCTCAAACCTTTAGACACAAAGTAATTTGGAGTGATGAGACCAAAACTGAGCTTTTTGGCCACAGCCAAATGCTACATTTGGAGAGGAGTCAAAAAGGTCTGTGAAACACGGAGGTGGATTGCTGATGTTTTGTGGATGTGTGAGCTACAAAGGCACAGGAAAATTGATGGCAAAATGAATGCAGTATGTTATCAAAAAATACTGGAGGAACATTTGCATTCATCAGCCAGGAAGCTGCGCATGGGACGTACTTGGACTTTCCAACATGAGAATGATCCAAAACACAAGGCAAAGTTGACCTGTCATTGGCTACAGCAGAATAAAGTGAAGGTTCTGGAGTGGCCATCCCATCTCAGTCTGCTGACCTCAATATCATTGAGCCACTCTGGGGAGATCTCTAATGAGCAATTCATGCAAGACAGCCCAAGAATTTCGAGGAACTGGAGGCTTTTTGCCAAGAGGAATGGGCAGCTTTACCATCTGAGAAGATAAAGAGCCTCATCTACAAATACCACAAAAGACTTCAAGCTGTCATTGGTGTTAAATGGGGCAATACACGGTATTAAGAACTGGGGTATGTAAAATTTTGATCAGGGTCATTTGGGTAGTTTCTGTTGTCATTATGATTTAAAAAGAGTAAACACAGTTGACTTATAATAAATAGCCTCAGCCAAACACTAACCATTAGTGAAAGAAAGGTTTTTGTGTTGGGATTCATATTTCTGAAAAATGGCCAAGAGATCATAAATTCTGCCAGGGTATGTAAACTTATGAGCACAACTTTATATATATATATATATATATATATATATATATATATATATATATATAGGTTTACAAACGCAAGAGTCAAAGGCCAAAGCAATAAAAAACATCCACCTAAAGCTAGGTCCAAGGTAAGGCAAAAGCTATAAGGACAAAAAGAAAAAAACAAAATAAACTGCATATAATCTATATATTATGGGCAGCAAGATTATATATTTAACATAAGACTGACTCCATCAAAAGAGCAACAGTATAAACTGAGCCCCCAGAAAGCAATTTTTAGTTTTTGTATTAATGAACTTATTAATTTTTATGTTATTTCACATTTGTTATCAATGGGTACCTAGATAGTCAATTTATTCTGCTTTGGGGTCATTTCCCCTTGTTCTTCCATGGTATAAAACATATGATCTTGGGATATGGTAGTTTGTCAGGGATGGCTGTGATGTCTGTGTCTAGGAGCTCACCGTGGGTTGCTGTGACTGGAGACACGATCTTCGTCAGCTGAGGATTTTGGGAAGTGGAGGTTCAACACAGCTGATCACTTAGTCTCCTTGTGTGTTTTACCCTTCTGTGGCATTCATCTGGAGGGTCTGCTGCATAACAGTCTGCAGCAAGAGTGCTGGTGAGTGCAGAACTCTGAAAAGATACGTCTTCAAAATGCCATGACTTGGACAATCCCCAATTTTTCCATTTTGTTGTCACAAGCGCTCAATGTGATAGACCCAATACATAAATAACTCATAATTATGGACTGCAAACAACATGCCCAAGACACTTGAAATACAATCTGGTTTACTGAACAAGAATATCATTAGATAATTCATATCAGCAATAATATTACTTTTAATGTGATTGACTAAATATGGGTATGCAGCTTATTTAAGTAAAAAAAGAGTAGTGAGTTCAGAGGACAAGTTTCTTTTCTAAAACGTATCCTCCTACTTGACCTTGCCTAAACATTTCTATCAATATAACCTGTAAATTGGCATGCTCAAACATTTTAATAGGGAAGATGGCAATCAGATATTAGCATGTTTGGTGTGGATAAGCCACGTACAGACAAACATTCTGATTCTCTTCCTAAGTAGCATGCAACCATAAAAGGTCAGCATCTGGAGAGGTTTCCACACATCTTTTGCCAATACCAGAGAGCTCAGTATATGAAAATACAACCTTTGTCTTTATAGACAAGGTTACCAAATTTGAGAAGCTTTGGGACCCATGGGTGACTAGTTTCCTACCCCCTAATTTTGATTCCACTCTGCTGCTGCCCTGAGCACTTTTAAGTACATACCGTAAAATCTCTGACATCGCCTATCTGGAGCCCAAGCCCCCCCCCCCAGGGACATCTCCACCTCCTTTCTCTCTTCCCCCCTCTTCCTTATTCCCTTTCCTTCTCCCTCAAACCTTTCCCTCTCTCTACTCACACTTTTCGCCTTTTCCTCCCCACCTAGCCTCATGTCTTCTTTAGCCTTGCAGAGAACTACAATTCCCACATAGAGCCTGTCTTTTTCCATTATGTTTGGAGTCCAATGCACCAGGGCGGCCTACTCACCTTATTGACTGTATATCTTAGTAAGCTCCATCTCCCTTACTCTACAGGTTGGCTACATTATCCTAACGGGACTCTGAGATGCACGCCTCCTACTATTCCCCACTGCGCCCTATTTCCAGCAACTTCATCCACTTAACGTTTGTCATAACATTATGTTTGCTAAAGGTGCCTGATCTTTACTTCTGTTGCTATATGGACACTCATTGTCGCCCTCACATTTAACGGAATGTGTTCTTTGTTGTAAGCTCTATGTTTCAAAAATTACATGCTTTCCATTGTAATTTGTTTTTGGTTATCAATAAAATTATTGAACCAGAAAACACAACCTTCAGCTTGTATTTATTTATTTATTATTTTTATTTATTTCAGGTACTTATATAGCGCCATCAATTTATGCAGCACTTTACATATATATATTGTACATTCACCTCAAGGAGCTTACAATCTAAGGTCCCTAACTCACATTCATACATACACATACTAGGGCCAATTTGGACAGGATCTAATTAACCTACCTCTTTGAAGTGTGGGAGGAAAGCAGAGTACCCGGAGGAAACCCACGCAGGTACAGGGAGAACATGCAAACTCCAGGCAGGTAGTGTTGCGGTTGGGATTCAAACCAGCTACCCTTTTGCTGCTAGGCGAAAGAGCTATCCACTACACCACTGTTTGCAACCACCCTATTGCATTTCTACTGAGGCTGCATATCAGACCAATAGAGGAAATTGGTATATAGCAGGGGCAGACCCAGACCTAAGAAACTTGGTACTGGTAAATTTCGAGCTTCTCAGGCTTCACAACTACGGTACTGCATCTGACAACATTGCCCCTTTTGGTTACAGGCATTAACTAGCCATTTACAAAGCAGCTCCATCAAACAATCCAGCCTCATTGAATAATGCCTCAGATAGAAATAAATCCTTGTTTTCAGGAAATAAACCTGTAATATAAAGAATAAAACCTGCTATATCTCACAATCAAGAAACAGAAAATATACATTTTGTTTAGATGTAAACTACTTATAATAAATAAACCCTTGGTAATGAATATATTTAAATGTTTCGCAGTTTACATGTTATATGCATCTTCTAATAAATTCATGAATACTACTATAATAATACTTCAAGAACTGCTCTTTGTGAGCTGAGTAAAAAAATATGTATTAAATGCATTTATTAGCTTCCTATTATACTCTCATAACTATACAAATAGTCTGGCTATATTCCAAATGCACAAAATACATAAGCTTCCATAAACAAAGGTGATTCAAGAATGATTTACCATACAGTTAACTTTTCGTGAACTTTAAATCTAGTTCATAATGAAAGTGTGAAAAAACTAACAATAAGAAAAACATTTCTACAATAAATAAACATGTTTTACAGTTCTGAAAGCAGAAATTCAAAGGGTACAAAGGGTTCCACAGTTTTAAATGACATATTTTGAATGATATCGGTGAGCAAAAGTTCATCCATTGGGATATATATTTCAGAAATCTCTTTTACCCACTGAATTGTTCATTAAGGGTACCAAGAGATATATATATATTTTGAAAAAATGTAATGAAAACATCAGCTCAAAAAATAGTAATTTTCAGGGAAAAAGAGAGCCTGCTTTTCTATACTGAATCCTGGGGTGTTGACATTACCAAAGCTGCATTAAAAAGCCAGTCCATTTAAAGCTTACCTCTACTTACTTGACAAACACACAGGGCTCTGTACAGAGGGAACAATCTGCCTGTTTCTTCTCGCTACAAAGCAGCAAGAAGGAACAAACTGATTTTAGTAAAAAGCAGCACGTTACACACATTAACACTTTTTAGGTACTTGCTTAACCCCATGATTACACAGAGATGTTGACCCCTTCCCAGCCAGTGTCATATGTACAATGACTGGTGATGTCAGTGTCAGTTAGTCAGTTAGTCTACCTTCCTCACAGTGTCAGATTGCCTGCCGCACAATCACAATCCCACTATAAGTTGCTGATCACTGCCATTACTAGTATTAAAGAATAAATAAAAAAAAATCCAGTATATACTGTATATACCATAGTTTGTAGATGCTATAACTTTCACACAAACCAATCAATATATAGTTATTGTGATTTTATTTTACCAAAGATATGTAGAAGAATACATTTCGGCCTAAATGTGATTGAAAATGATAAAGAAGAAAGGTGTGGTGCTAACTCAGAGTTATACTCTGTACCACTTAAACTCTCTTGGTCAGCAGTATAATGAAGGGGATGGTTCTCAGCTCCAGAGGTTTCTCTTTACATAGGTTTACCATAAAGGCTCAGGAGAAGCATATTGGGTATAATAGTGCAGTATGTTCATTGAATTAAATTCCACAAATATTAAAAATTGCACATTTATGATTATCTTAACAAGCCATGTAACAATACACTGTCTCTGTAAATGTTGCCTTTATACACCTTGCCTTTGAATACCTGTACACATTATTTGTATCTACACACTTTGTATAACTTTATCTATTACTTTCAGTTGTGTCTGCCTGAAACTCACTAAAAAACTAATGCTTAACAAAAAATTGCACACTTACATTTACAGGAACTGTAAGTCAGCACCAACATGTACAGCCAACTCTGTGAGCTTGTCATTTCTCCAAGTCGCGGCGTGCATTCCAAAACACTGGGGGTCGGAACAAATGAAACCAGAAATGACATCTATACAGGTGGCGCGCAGCCTCAATCAGGGCTGGACTGGGACAAAAATTTGGCCCTGGATTTCATCCAGACCGGCCCACTTTAATTGATTAAAATGCTGCCCCCCCAAAAAAAAATCACGCCCACCAAAAGGCCCCCTAATCCACTATTGTATATCATGAGATGGCGAGAGAGAGAGAGAGGTGGAAGTGAGAGAGAGGGGGTGAGCATTAGGCCCCTTTCACAGTGAGCGGATCCGCTCAGTAGGGTCCGCCAGCTCAGCAAGAGATCTCTCCGATGATCTCCACTGAGTCGGCGGATGAGAGCTCCATCTCTGCACAATGTGCAGAGACGGACCTGTCAGCTCCCTGCTGTCTTCTATGGGCAGATCGAATGAAAACGGATCTGCCTGTCCATTTTCATCTGATCTCATCCAATCTGATCCACTAGATGGATGGTGAACGTATCACCAATACGTCTATTTTAGCGGATCTTGACTGCGTCAAACAAGGCTGGGGGTCACAA
>BLSH010113730.1:246695-257263 GCA_018402905.1 Glandirana rugosa | reverse complement strand
CAGGGAGGGGGGCTGAAAGATAGGGAGGGGGGCTGAGAGACAAGGAGGGGGGCTGAGAGACAGGGAGGGGGGCTGAGAGACAGGGAGGGGGGCTGAAAGACAGGGAGGGGGGCTGAGAGACAGGGAGGGGGACTGAGAGACAGGGAGGGGGGCTGAGAGACAGGGAGGGGGGATGAGACTGACCCTATCTGCAGTCCCTCCTCTGTCCCCCCCCGCTACCCCCCCAGGCTCTGTGTGCGGGCAGCCCAAGTAAGATGCCATTGCCGAGTACCTGACAGCCAGCAGCGGCGCGCTGAGTCTCCCCCTTGTCCGGCGGTGCTCTTGATGCTCTGCACTGCAGGGGCTCCTTGGCAGCCTCCGCCTCCCGCCAGTCCTCTTCCTCCGGCCCGGGTCGCATTCTTCTTGGTTGGAGTGGAGCAGAGAGGAGGTGGGGGAATGGACGCTCTGGAAGCGCCGGGGTGGCCGCGCACGCTCTTCTGTGCTCAGGGAGGGGGTGGAGCTCGTCTCTCTACCGCACACACATCTGACTGCTCTCCTCACTGGCCACTTTCTCCCGATTCGAATCCCGCGGCTGTTTACTACCTCGCTCCCGCTGCCGCCGGCCGAACTCTGCATAAGAAGCGGCCCACTGAGCCATCGGCCCACCGGGAAACTCCCGGTAGTCCCGATGGCCAGTACAGGCCTGGCCTCAATGCATTTTGTGATCAACACATCCTCAGGAAGCTTCCAGTAAAAGTAAGTGCACAATTTTTAATATTTGTGGGATTTAATTTAATAAACATACTGCACTATGATATCCAATATGCTTCTCCCGAGCCTTTATGGTAGACCTATGTAAGGAGAAACCTCTGGAGCTGAGAAACATCCCCTTCATTATACTGCTGACCAAGAGACTATAAGTGGTACAAGGCGTACATACTATAGATTTCTGGTGATTAACCACAGTGATTAGATCCCTTTGTGAGGACTTTCTTTGGCATGGTTAATGGAACTGTCAGATTTTTGTATTTACACAGTGTGGACTGGATAAAATGTATACTGTTTATTTTTATAACACTTTGATGTATAATGTAAATTTTTTGTTGTGTCTGAGTTAGCACCACACCTTTCTTCATGTTATTTTCAATCACATGATAGTTGGGGGGTGTGACTGACCGAGCTCCAGCATAGACGCTTAAGCCCGGAGCTCCGATCATCCGCCGGGGGAATGAGCACAGAGGAGCCCAACCAAGAGACCCAGCAACCAGCACTGAGCTCCCATGATCTCACAGAGGCAGCGGACATGGCCAAGCACTGCGGAGACCACGCGCAGCCAAGGAAACTGCAAGAATTCTACTGTGCAAAGGTAGCAAGACCAGCATGGAGGTGCTGACTCCATGCAGGCTCCACACGCGGCCGCAACAAAAGTACAGGAGAATGGACAGAAACAAAAAAGCAGCAGGGACAAAGTCTCACACAGTGTATCTCCCTCTGGCAATAACAGCCCATCCACACAGAGCCCAGCCAAGTCCAAGGCCCACAGAGTATCCCCCACACGGCCTGATGAGGAGGCAGGCATGGAGGTAAGCAACATGCAGGCCTCACACTCTGCAGCTAGGCCTCAGAGAGCGGACCCAATAGCAGCCTTCCCTACAACCGGGCAGCTGGTTTCAGATACAGTATTAAAGGACATGATGCTATCATTTAGGGCCTCGTTAATGTCTGACCTAATTGCTAACGTGAACCAATGCAGCAAAGAAGTACAGGCGTTGGGGAACAGGGTGGACACTATAGAGAACTCTATGGGTGAATACTCTGGATCATTTAACACTTTAGCGGACACTCACAATGCACATACTGACGAGATAATGTGGATAAAAGACAAAATCTCAAATTTAGAGGACCGTTCCAGACACAATAACATCAAATTGAGAGGAATACCAGGATCGGTACTGCCTCAGCAATTGCAACAGTACGCATTATCACTATTTTCCACCATGACCCCTAACTTGACACCTCATGATCTCACCATCGACAGGATTCACAGGATACACAAACCCTCCTTTCTGCCGGTGGAGACACCAAGGGATGTCCTCCTCAGGGTCCACTTCTTTCACATCAAAGACCAGCTAATGACGCTTGCCAGGAAACCTGGGGGGCTACTCACGTCGTATACTGGTATACAAATGCTTCCTGACTTATCTAAAAACACACTCCAACGCCGCCGCAATTTGGCGACCATAACCAAAGCACTGAGAAATCATAAGATCCTTCATAAATGGAGGTACCCTGCCACATTATCTATCATGCACAATGGAGCTACCGCCTCTGTCTCAACCTTAGAAGAGGGATTGGAAGCCTTAAAAAGTTGGGGTATCATCCCAGAGCTGAATCAGGCTCATGCTACTCCCACCTATGGAAATCATAAAGAGGCGGAATGGCAAGTGGTATCACGCAAACGCTCGGGCAAGAACCAAAGCAAGGGCGCCTCTGAACCCAACCATTAGCCTACCAAAATCTAGCATAACCCCCGGTCAAGATAGGATATGTTCCATATCATGATGCTCCACTCACAGTTAAAGCAGTATGAACTGCACATGGATCTAGCCACAGATCCCATTTTTACAAACTCTCTTCCAAGGTTACAATCAAGGTTTTCCTATTTTGGCAACTGTTACTTTTCTTCTCTTGTTATATGCACAATTCAGAGCAGAGGAACCCTGCAAGCAGTTCAGCGGGAACATCCCAACAAGGATCAAATTGGGTCAAGTATATGGACCATCTCCATGAACTACCAGACAGGGACAATTACAGAGGAGCAGAACTCGGTAGGAGAATGCTACCCGCAATGGGCTAACAACAAAAGTGAGTACAGACTAACTCCACATAAATTGACCAAGGCAATCAAACAATGTCAATTACATGTTTGTCATTAAACGCTAGGGGCCAAAACCACCCAGCGAAACGTCTATCTATGTGGTCAGATGCGATCAAGCACAAAGCAGATATCCTATGCGTACAGGAGATGCATTTCCAGCTTGGCGCAACACCCAATGTTCTCACAAGAGTTTTCCCAATGTGTTTCTTGCCAGTAGCAAGGATCACAAGAAAAAAGGAGTACTAATGCCAATAAGAGACACTCTAGCTTTTCAACTTAAAAGCTCTACTCTGGACACGAGGGAAGATACATCATTCTTACTTGTGATATAAACGCAAAGCCTTATACATTGGTGAACATTTATGCATCTAACACCCACCAAATCCCCTTTTAGACGTTTAGGATCGATCAAATATGGATGTGTGCTTATGTGTGGAGGCCTTAACCTAACGGAGACCCAGTCATGGACACCACATCCCAGTCATCAGGACGAACTTCGCCTTTATGTTATTTACTCCACTCAGAGGAACTATATGACACCTGGAGATGTCAACACGCGTTTGAAAAAGACTACTCCTTTTTCTCAGCCAGACAAAATAGCTAGTCAAGGATTGATCTAATCATCACAGACAGGTGGCTACTTCAGCGAGTGGCATCATCCAAAATACATGATATTGAGTGGTCTGATCCTGTCTCTATCACCATAGCAGTGGAGTCTGCCTCACCCCAAACCCCCATCTGGAGATGTAATGCTAGCCTTTTACAAGACCCCGTAAACTCAACCACCATACAAAAGGAACTCCAAAACTTCTTTCATACTAATGCTCCCTCAGTAGACAATCCCTTTACACTCTGGAATGTACATACAGCGTACTGTTTATGATACAATGTAAGCAAGGTTTTAAGGGAGAAGGGGCGTTTTATTAATAAAAACGATTTTACGCTATGAGTCTCTCTTTCCATGTTTTATATTACTTAGAACACCCCGAGGAAAAATAACGAGGGCGGACCCATATCACGGAGAAATACCAAAGGGGTATCCGGCTCGCTAAGGAGCAGGACAGCGCTCTCAAATAACAGCTCTGGTAAGCGGGGACCCAGAAGGGGGTTAAAAGTAATAAGGAAAACCGTCAATCAGGAAATATGGAAACATGTTTTCAGGGAAAACAAAGATATAAAGTGGACAGTCTTCTAGCTTAAATCTCATAAAGACCCTAACCGAGACAAAAGGATCTGATTATTGCAGCATTGAATCTAAGCTGAATACTAATAGGACTATAACAACGCTGACAAAAGACTATAGGGTTTTATATGAACGGATGTATTTTTATGATACATATAAGCAAAATGTAATAGGTTTATATATTCCATGCAGATGTTTTTTATATATTTTATATATATTTTATATATGTTGGAAGTTGATGTATACAATTTTTTATATATATACAGGATTAACATGGTTAAGGGTTAAAAACCAGGTGGTTTTTAGCGATCTTCCACACAATTTGAAGATGATTTTAAAACACTCATATGGCTTCTCTCCGGCTGATATAAGGATTTTCCACACAATTTGAAGATGATTTTAAAACACTAATATGGCTTCTCTGCGGATGATATAAGGATTTTCCAAACAATTTGAAGATGATTTTAAAACACTAATATGGCTTCTCTGCGGCTGATATAAGGATTTTCCACACAATTTGAAGATGATTTTAAAACACTAATATGCCTTCCCTGCGGCTGATATAGGGGTTTTCACACACACTTTGATGATGATTTTAGAACACTAATCTTTCCCTTAAAGCAACAGCTGGAACCTTTCCCTGTACAACTTGATGATGATTTTAAAAGAATAATCTTTCCCTTAAAGCAACAGACTCTACCTAGTCCAATCAGATCGTTCTGTGCAGCAGGATGAGGTGTGCAATCTGTCCCTCAAAGCACCAGTACTAGTATCTCTCCCTAGTCCACAATCAGATCATTCAGTAATGCAGGATGAGATGTTCTATAATATCTGCAATCTGTCCCTCACAGAGCCAGCAGCATCCTCTCCCTAAACTATCCTGAGAGCATATGACATGCAGCATGGTGACTCCAGCCCCATATAGAGGCTGGGTCACATGGTGCACTGGCCAATCACAGCCATGCCATTAGTAGGCATGGCTGTAATGGCTTCTAGGGAAAGCCAGTGAAACACTTGTTGATTGGCTGCCCTTGGCAGCTTTTTTTAAAATTTTAGGTTTTTTTATTAAGTTTCGAAAACATACACAAGTACATGGTACAACTGTAAGACATAGTTTGTGATTGAATACATTATCATACAAAAAACTTGGTTGCCAAAGTGTGTCCATGTTTACCATGGAAGTAGAGCTCACGCTGTGGAACATCTTTTACTGAAAAGATCGTATATATGGATTTTGGCCTGATCTGCCTCCAGACCATCCCTCCACCCCCTAGGGAACAAACTGTGGAGGGATGGGGGCATTCCTCTCTAAGTCTAGACTTTCTGATTTCAAATTTAGCTCATGATGATCCACACCGTAATTCCATAACATTATTACAGCATACTGGAATATTACAACTTATATCTGAGAGCTGTACAACAAAACAACTAAGGAAGGAGATTCTATTCTAAGGGGTATAACTCTGCTGATACATTTGTTTGATGCAGGTGTATGTTAGTCACCCTGATGTGCTGTAAAAATCAAAGGATAATATTTAACTTGTTCTTTCTTATCCATAGTTCCCAACGAAGTTTAAAGAGTGGCAGTGTGCCCCGAGAGCGGGCTAATATATGTTCATATGTGCAGTTTATAGTCACTGTGTCGATCACTTCCTTTGTTGATGGAGCTGTATTCTTTTTCCAGAATTTCATTAATGTTAGTCTAGCAGATAGTAAGCTATGCATTACTATGGTTCTGCTATCAGCAGGGAATTTGTCTATGTGGATGCCCAGAAGTGCCAGTTCTGGGGATGGCCAGCTAATGATGCCAGTAGTTTCTGAAATTAGTTGGAATATGGATTTCCAAAAACTAGTGATGGATTTGCATTGCCATACAATATGCAGCAGATTACCCTCCTGTCCACATTCCCTCCAGCATCCCAAAGGGGAGTTTTTATACATCTTTGCGAGGCGAGTTGGCGTGAGATACCACCTGTACGCTAATTTATATATATTCTCCCAGTGTGCTACACTGCATGTGACTGTTGTGCTGTGTCTCAGCGCTAATTGCCATTCCTTTTCAGTGAAATTTTTGCCCAGTTCCCTTTCCCATTTTTGGATGGGTGCGTCCTGTTTCAATGGGGAGTCTGTGAGGAGGAGGTTATATATATGAGAGATTTTCCTTTCATGAATGTCCTTTGCGTGAAAAAAATCCCACATATCTTTATTAACCTCTATATATGTACATTTATTAGTTTGTAGGAAATGTTTGATTTGAAGGAGAGGATACTGGTGTTTCATTGTGCTGCTACCGACTGCCTCGACCTCAGCCAGGGTATGTTGGCCAATGTCTCCCCAATTATTGATGGAGAGATTCGGGATGAGAAATTCGAAGGGTGTTAATGGGAGGTTTTCCACTTTTATTTTTGTGATGTCGAGCTTGAGTGTGTGTAGATGCCTCCAAGCCTGCAAGGTAGCTGATATGGCAGGGTGTGTAGGAATGTAAAGTGGAGCTTTGAACCTTTCAGCTAGGAGTAGGTCTTTAAGACTTTTACCTTGGATCATTACTCTCTCTAATCTAACCCACTGGGTTTCTTGAGGTGTCTGCGCCCATTTTTGTGCCTGTGCTAGGATTGTTGCGTAGTAGAATTTCTCAATGTTAGGGACCCTCATCCCACCCACTTTCCTATGTCTTGTTAGAATAGAGAAGGAAATTCTTGCTCTTTTTTGACCCCATATGTATGAGCGGAGTTTAGAGTTAATCTCGCGGAAGAAGCAGGAGGGCAGAGGAATTGGGACCGTTGATGTAGAGTATTTTTGGTAGGACTATCATTTTAAACGCTGCCATCCGCCCCATCCACGAGATTTCTTGTCTGCTCAGGTGTAGTAAATCAGACTGTACTAAGTAATTTTGTGTAGTTAGCTGCATAGATCTTGTTGGAGCTAGCTACCAGTGATATCCCCAGGTATAGGATTCTGTCATTGTCCCAATTGCACGGGAGTAAAGTTTTCATCTTTGTTCTGATTTTATGGCTAGTGTATAGGGTGAGGGTTTGGCATTTGGTTACATTTATTTTATAATAAGAGGCTTCGCCGAATGTTTTTATGAGATCTATTATAGTGGGTAAGGATTTCTCTAATTGGGTAATGGTCAAGATGACATCGTCTGCGTATAGGCCTATTCTATGTGATTTATCAGCTACTTGAATCCCGTCTATCAGGTTTGTGGATCTAATAGCTTCCGCGAATGGTTCCATAACCAAGGTGAAGATCAGAGGTGATAAGGGGCACCCCTGTCTGGTGCCGTTTGTAATTTTAAATGAGTCCGATAGTGCACTGGAGGTGTATACTTGCACTGAGGGGTTAGAGTAGAGAGTGGAAATTGCAGAGAGAAGAAATCCCCCCAATCCGAATTTAGTGAGGACCGACCCTAGGTATCCCCAGTGGACCCTATCGAAAGCCTTCTCCGCGTCTAAGGCTATGAAGACTGTCGGTAGCTTCCGGCTTTCTGCGATATTTAGGAGATCAAGCATCATTCTGGTACCATCCACTGCTTACCTGTTGGTAACAAAGCCTACTTGGTCGGTGTTTATCAGCTGCGGTGTCACTTTAGCCTATCTGTTAGCTAGCACTTTAGCATATATTTTTAGGTCCATATTTAAGAGGGAGATAGGTCTAAAGTTTTGCGGAAGTGTTGTCTCTTTGCCAGGTTTGGGTAGCGTAATTATATATGCTTTAAGCATTTCGCTTGGGATGGTATTTGATTGAGCAATTTGATTTAGGGTGTTGGTCAGGTACGGGGTTAAGGTATTTGTGAAGGCTTTAAAATATTCTGCTGAAAGCCCGTCTGGACCTGGGGATTTGTTCAGGGGTAGTTTGTTAACGATAGACCTAATTTCTTCTTCTGAGATGGGCGCATTAAGGCTTTCTCTCGTTTCAGTGGAGAGAGCCGGGAGTTTGACTGAGGCCAGAAAATTTTGAGTGGCAGATGTTGATGGTTGGGGTGTAGATTGGTCTTCCTTTAAATTATATAGTGCACTATAATAATCTTTAAAACTATTTGCTATGTCATTGGGGTGGGTTATTTTAGTGCCTGACTTAGGGTCAATTAGAAAGTTGATCCTAGCGGCTGCTTGTCTTTGTTTAACTAGCTGAGCTAATTTTTTCCCTGCTTTGTTACTCGCTGAATAGTAATTGGCTTTGAGGTATTTGGTGTTTCTTTCGAATTCCCCTAATAGGAGCGACTTTAGTTTTAGTCTACAGCTCTGGAGTTCACACAGTATCTTGGTGTCTGTTATTTGTTTGTTTGCTGACTCAAGTTGTTGGATATTGTGTAGGAGCGCATCTGTTTCCCTAGTTTTTTGTTTTTTAGCTCTTGTTGCTATTTGTAGTAGAACACCTCTGATGAAGGCCTTGTGAGTACACCACAATGTTGGTTTAGAGATATCTTCCGAATCATTGAATCGGAAGAATTCGTCCAGATGTTTTTGGATTTCTGCCCGGAGGTCGACACGCCTGAAGAGTTGGGTGTTATTTCACCAAAGCAGTATCGGGGTGGTGCTAGATTTTTACGCTAATTCAATTGTGAGGGGGCATGATCTGACCAGGTTATGTTGCCTATGGTTGCAGTTTTGGTCATGTGTAGAGTTGAGAGATCTGTTAAGCAGATGTCTATCCTAGAATAAGACTTGTGTGGATTAGAATAAAAGGAGAAGTCTTTCTCCCCTGGATGGAGGCATCTCCAAGTGTCATACAGTTTTTCCGTGTGGAGAATAGATTGTAAGGAGAGTTTGGGTTGTTTTCTGGGAGGTTTGCAATCTTCAGCACTGTCGACCACCGTGTTGAAATCACCCATCAAAAGAAGGTGACCTTTTCGTATTTGCTGAATTTTCCTCAGAAAATTCCTCAAATACGTGGTTTGCCCCTTGTTGGGGGCATAAACTGTTGCAATCGTATATAAGACATCATTCAATGTACAACTTAGAATAACATATCTCCCTTTAGGATCAGTAACTACATTTTGCATTTTAAAGGCCACCGAATTCTTGACTGCTATCAATACACCATTGTGTTTAGTTTCTGCGTTTGCAAAAAAGATGTTGTTAAACAGCTTATGAGAACAGTTGGGAGCTTTGCTACGCGCAAAGTGTGTCTCTTGCACGCAAAACACATCACATTTTAGCCTGAGTGCCTCTCGCCACATCATCTGCCGTTTGAAAGGACTGTTGAGACCCTTGACGTTCAGAGATACAATTTTAAGAACCATTATGCCAGCTTAATGATGTGGGTGGCTTGGGAAGGTTTGCAGTAATGTGGCGACAGACAATCAGGGATTTAGAGCAGATTAAAAGGGATGTGTGCATCATTTGTTCGGATAAGAAGAGGTAACTTAGCTTCACTCTGGATCGGAAGTTGACCAGCATAGAGTTCAGTAGCCTAGCCCAAAAAAAACAGTGGGCTTCCCGTATGAGGGTCAAGGTGAATAACTCAGTCTGCCCATTAATGTCCATGGGTTTGGCATCAAACAATTCAGCTTTAAACTGTAGAGAACAACCAAAAACAAGTGAAAAAAAAACAAGTAAGAAAGAGTTCAGAGCCCGCTCTGAGGCTCTAAGGCGCAGCAATTTGCACTTTACCTGGGGGTATGTTTCCCTGACCTCCATGGTCCGAGAAAGTTCTTTTTAGCCTTGTGTTGTAAGGGATGACCATCCTGGAACCGTCCTAGGTATGCTGGGCAAGGCTTTTCTTGCGGGCTTTCTTGGAGGAGGATTTCTGTGACCATTCTTCATGCAGTCTGGCAGGTACTTGAATTCTTTCTGGTGGTGTTTCTTGGGGTACAATACCCCATTCTTCTAGGAGTTTTAGACCTGCTTCCAGAGAGAAGATATTTACAGTTTTTTCTTTGTAAGTCACTGAAAGTTTAGATGGGGTCCCCCATCTGTATATAATGCCATGGTTTCTTAAGGCTTTGGTTATTGTCGTCAGCTTTTTTCTATGTAAAATTGTGGCTTGGGAGAGATTTGTGAATAGGAATATGCCCCCAAATTTACCGGGCAGTTGTTGGCATTGTCTCGCAGCCTTCATGGCAGCTTCTTTGACATGATAGTAGTGGATTCTTGTGATTACTAGAGTTGAGCGAACCTCTGGAAGTTCGGGTTCTGCTGGTCCGTCCGAACTTCGGGACAAAGTCCGGGTCCGGGTCCGGACGGAACCCGAACGATCGCACGGTGGGCTTGAAGGTCTCCAAGCGAGTTGAGATCATTAGTGTTCTTAGGTGATGATAGTACAGTTTCTTCGACGGTACTTCCGACGCTCTGTTACGGTTGTTGACGGGCCATTTAAACCCCCGTATAAGGATAAGTGTTTAGAGAGGGTTCGGTGTTAAAATGTATCTTTTTTCGACTGCTGTTATTGGTTTCGGAATTCTTTGGTACCGTAATATATGTCTACCCCCTGGGGTAGATTTGAAAGTCACTGAATGTTTCTTTTTTGACATTTATAGAAGAGAGACCTTCGTCCAGATTTTGAGGATCTTCTTACCCCATAACA
>BLSH010113730.1:206359-241180 GCA_018402905.1 Glandirana rugosa | reverse complement strand
TCTAACCAGCGGTATTTGAAATCTCAAATTCCCCCAACAATCTGATCGTAGAGCACGATCGTAGCGATCGTTGTTCTATGCAGAGCTTGATCTGCAACTCAAAGCAGCGGTATGTGAAATCTCTAATTTCTGCTATCTGTCCTCAGAGCAACAGCACAGACAGCAGTAGTAAAGTAATCTATCTCAGGATGCAGGATCAGGTCTCAAAAGGCTCTCAAATCTGTCCCTCACGCAGTCAGCTACCTTTCCCTACACTAACCCAAGGAGCATGTGACTGCAGCACTGTGACTCCAGCGTATAAAGAGGCTGGGTCACATGATGCACCGGCCAATCACAGCCATGCCATTAGTAGGCATGGCTGTGATGGCTTCTAAGGGCAAACCAGTGAAACACTTGTTGATTGGCTGCCCTGCAGCTTCTCAACACGTGGAGTAAAATAGCAGAACCCCGGACCGAACCCGAACGATTTTTGAAATGTCCGGGTCCGGGTCCGTGCCACGGACACCCAAAAGTTCGGTACGGACCCGAACGTTACAGTCCGGGTTCGCTCAACACTAGTGATAACGTCTCTAGGGATGTTGTCCGGGAGAAATGAGGGCTTAGGCAGTCTGTGTGCCCTATCTATAGTCAGCTCCATCTCAGATGCCTCAGGGACTAGTTCGTGTAAGAGCTGGCGAAGGAATGTGTTCAATTCCTGGGTTGTCACTGATTCCGGGACCCCGCGGAACTTGATATTGTTCCTACGGCTGTGGTCTTCTAAATCCGCGAGTTTTGCAGAAATTCTATATATTTCCTGTTACTGCTCTTTGTACGCTTCTAATAGAGTGTTATGTGCTGCATATGCGTCCTCCATTTTGTGCTCCACGTGTGTCACTCTATGTTGTAGTTGTGATATGGATGCGTTGATCGGCTTTATCACATTCTACATATCAATAAATAACGTGTCTCTTAGTGCAATTAGCATGTCATTCATATTTGCCATTGAGACTGGCTGCTGAGATGAAGGGAATTGTTCAAGGATGTTTTGTGCCTGTCCCTCCTCATTATAGTCGTCCATGTCAGAGTCGTTCTCCTGTGTGTCGCCCTTGGCCTTTTTGTGCTTGGCTGGGCTGCAAGTAGTGGGGCTATCTGGTGGGGATACTCCCATCCTACCTGAGTCACCCGTACAGATCGCCGTGCGGACCGAGGCTGTGGAGCTGGTGTCTGACGCGCTGTCTTCCTCCTCAGTAGGCCGCAGTTTCGAGCCGGCGCCATCTTGGTACACCTTTTCTCCCACGGGGGAGAAAAAGTCCATTAGCTTTTGCGGATTTGCACGCTGAGGACCCCGTTTGTGGATCGCTCCAAGTGTAGCCCCTTCTGTGCTAGTCATGGCTGTGCTTTTAGAGCCTGCCTGTCGCTGGAGTTGTCGCTTGGACGGTGATCCGGAGCCGGAGCTCTGCGCTACACAGCCGTCTCCTCCGCCGGCCGGCCACGCCCCCCCTTGGCAGCTTTTTAACACGTGTAGTAAAATACCAGAACCCCGGACCCGAACCCAGACTTTTTTTGAAAAGTCCGGGTTCGGGTCTGGGTCCCGGACACCCAAAAGTCCGGTACGGACCCGAACTTTATAGTTCGGGTTCGCTCAACTCTACTCATGACCAAACTTCAAAAACTCTGACCAAATTAAGAGAGGATTCTGTTATTACAGCGCTATGACAATATCCTTAAGCACCTTAAAGCCAACTCATACACAAATGGAAATAGAGCAGGGAAACTTTTAGCCCACAAACTCAAAACAATTAGAACTAAAACCAGAATTGCATATCTCAACCACCCTTCTCTGAACCAAAAAATCATTAATCCACAAGAAATAGAAAACCAGTTTGCTAAGTATCACGAAGGGCTATACAATGTAGATTGCGACACTCAAACACCCCAACCATCCAGAGAGGAAATAGAGAAATTTCTACAAAACCTACCTACCCTCTCAGAAGCGCAATTACAACACCTTAACGCCCCATTCACTAATAGGGAAATTGAAGACACTATCGTGACTCTCCCTATAGGTAAATCTCCAGGCCAGGATGGCTTCTCTAATGATTATTACAAACTATTTCATAAAGCTCTGGCCCCCTATCTAAAGGATGTTTACTGAGGCAGCAATCACCTCCTCCTTCCCCCAAGAAATGCTCAAAGCGTACATCGTCACCCTGCCAAAACCGGGTAAGGAACCGACTACACCCGCAAACTTCAGGCCAATCTCACTACTAAATACCAATGTCAAAATACATGTGAAAGTATTGGCCAGGCGTTTATCGAGTATCATCCCTATCTTGATAAGAAAAGACCAGATGGGGTTCATAAAGGGGAAGCAGACTTCAGATGCTACCAGACGAATAGTCAACATTATTAGCCATGCAGAGCTCTCGCGAACGCCTTCTCTGCTCTTGTCGATAGATGCGGAGAAAGCGTTGGACAGAGTACACTGGGGATACATGTCTTTGGTACTTGAAAAATTTGGGTTTGGGGGTATGTCTCTAACAGCTATTCAAGCTATGTATTTGCATCCCTCAGTGCAAGTGTATACAGCAGGGTTACTATCCACAGTATTTAGAATATCAGACGGAACCAGACAGGGGTGCCCTCTATCCCCAACTATATTTAATCTCATGATAGAACCCCTAGCAGAAAGCATTAGGAGCTGCCCATCAATAAAAGGTTTTCAGTTTTGCCAAACCCAACACACCATTACACTATTTGCAGACGATGTTATACTGTTACTCACCGATCCAGTCAACTCACTACCAGCAGCCTACCACATACTCTCCAAATTTAGCGAAATCTCCTATTACAAGGTAACCTATTCCAAGTCCCTTATACTCAACCTAGGCATAGCAGACCCAATCTAATCCCAATTAAAACTATCTCTCCCATTCAAATGGAACCCCCAAGGCATCCCATACCTGGGCATCATGCTAACCGACCAATCTCGCAACCTTCTGGCCCTTAACATTCCACCACTGATTACCAAAATAGAACAACAACTTAGGCAACTCATGGTCAGGAAGACTAGCTTCATTCAAGATGATGATACTACCTCAGATTCTCTACTTGTTCAGAACACTCTCCATACCAATACCAAAACGTTATCTAAATATTATGTCAGGTATTCTCAGCAAATACATCTGGCAGGACAAGAAAGCTAGATGTTCCAAAACTGCACTGACATCTCACAGATTGGCAGGTGGAGCAGGATGGGTGGACATAAATGACTACTGCCTAGCGACTCGCTTGGACCAGTTAAAACACTGGTTTCATACGGAGAACCTGCCAGCATGGACAGACATTGAAACGACTCTAGCTCCCCAAGGGAACCCGCTGTACCTGCTAATCTGTGACACATGGTCCCGAGCGCCATATCTTCGCTTCTTCTACCTATGCAAGCATCTATACTTGCTTGGAGGGAACTGCTACACAGCCCAACAGGCAAAACAGAGGAGAACCAGTGGCCCTACTCCATCCAATTAGTAGAAAGCATTATAGCATGGCTATCTACCAAAGGGCTTCAAGCCAGTGGCATCAAATCGATGCTAGATCTCATGCAAGGAGAGAAAACTAAACCCATAGCCGACGCCATAAAGGAATTCAATATACCCAGAGATTGCATATTCACATGCACTCGTGTCATACACTTCCTAAAGGAGAACCCCCTACCCCAGATGAGAATCCCCACTTCCATCCGAGACCTGTACTTGCCACAATCAAAACCCAAACGAGGAATCTCGTTAATCTATAACACGTTGCAAAACAAGTCCCTATTCCAAAAATCAGCTTCCATGTTGAAATGGGTAGAAGATCTCAAAATTAAGTTTACTCCTAAGCAATGGAGCATAGCCATTAAAACAATACACAAATCGTCCCACTGTGTAGCACATGTGGAAATGACACTAAAAATCATACACAGGTGGTACTATACCCCGTATAGGATAGCCAAATTCTCTAAAAACACATTCCCCCACTGCTGGCGCAACTGTGGCCAAATAGGGAATCTAATACACACACTCTGGAGCTGCCCCAACCTGACAAGCTACTGGTCGCAAATATTCAAGCTCATGGCATCACTATCTGGAATACTCATCTCCCCTAACCCACAACTAGCATTACTTCACATAGGGATTGAAAAATACCCCCCAGAGCTAAGAACATTGATTTCCCATATTCTACTTGCAGCACGCCAAACACTGCTAAGGGAATGGAAAACAGATCTATCTCCCAACTTGACAGAAGTATTGACCCTAACTCAACAACACTGCACGTTTGAATGCATTTTAGCCTTCAAACATTTAAATGGAGCAAAATTCTTCAAACAATGGGAAGCCTGGTCAGCCAGGGACCAAACATAGACCAATAACTTTACCCCCCTCGACCCTGAATTGTGTATACTTTTCTCTAGCACTCAATTGTAGTAAGATACCCCTGACAAAGGCTTTGTGGGCACACCACAAAGTGGATGGATTTGCTATGGATCCTTCGTTGGTTGCGAAGAATTCATTAGATTGCATAAAAACCCGGGCGCTTTCCTTGCAAAATTGTAGACTCCACTGAGACAATTGAGTTAGTTGGTTTATTGCCTCTGATAATCTCTGCTGCTCTGTATTAACCCCTGGGGGAGTGAACCTGAAATCCAGCAATAATCAAGCACTAAGGATTATCCAAGGACACAGTGAGGCTTCATCATTGGAAAAAATGGTCACATTTATTTTCATAAGTAACAGTTAAAAACAATGGAAACGATAAGATCATCAATTACCAAAAAGCCTGATGTAAAAAAAAAAAATCAAAATTTGGGTAAAAAAATGGTAGAAGTTAAATTGGGGTTAAAACAGTAACAATAATGAGCTGTGCTCCTATGGAGCCATCAATGTCAGCATCAGCACTAGCCCGTCACATCAGGCACCCTGTCACAAAGTGAAAACAAAGCCGCCACTCACTGATCCTGCAGGTGAGTACCTGCCAGGGAGAGATCGGAGAGGTCACCATGTGCCGTCCAAGCGGGAAGGGAGGCTGGATACCACCTGCCTTGCGATGCAGACCCGATGGTTTTAGACTCTATGGTTGTTTCTCACTCTTCGGGAGGTGGGCTTCTCTCTGCTTCTCACCGCCGCGGCTGGTCCCGCTGTGATGATGTGGGCTGTCAGATTGTGAAGGGGTGTGCACTGCGATTGGCTAGGACCGGCACTGACTGCTGGGGTGGCTGAATGCAATAGCCTGTCACAGTGACGACATGTTTCGTGCTAAGGCACTTTGTCAAGTCATGTGACAGGCAAGGAAGGGGAGTGATTTATAGTTACTTGTCAATTGTTAACCCTTTAGGTTTTGGTGACCCCGGAATTAGCAATACGAACATGGCCATATCCCGGTGACACGCTGGGACTCTAATGCACTTCTAATTATGTATAGTTAGTCGTTGGTCCTATATATTGACGGACCGGGGAGTGCATGATGAATGTGACAGCCCCATAGGGGTACTTCATAAATAACCATAAAAATATATATATATTTTTGAAAAACAACAAATTGGAAAACAATAAGACTAAAATTAATTTTAAATTAAATATTGAGCTGTATATGCAATAAACCTCTATGTGCACAAAAAAAAAACGCATGAAAAATGAGAAAAAAAAAACATGGCTTCCAGGATTAGACTAGGTGATTGGTCTACATTTCTTCATTTAGGCCATGAGGAGACTAAGTATTTAATTTGAAGATCCAAAAATCTTCTTTTTTACAAAGAAGTGCAAATTTGTCATTAAATGTGAGAGACCTGTCTGTGATTTTTTCAATAACCATGACCTCCAAGCATTTAATGTTGTGGTTGTGGTGAGTTAAAAATGGCGGGGTACACTGTGTTGATCATCCCCTTTGTGTATAAGCCTTCTATGTTCTCGAATTCTCTTTCAGAGATGGCGTATTGTTCGGCCTACATAAAGTAAATTGCATGGACATCTCAGGATATAGATGACAAAATCTGAGGAACACGTGATAAACTGGTGATGTGGAATTCTTGACCCTTAGAATCAGTTACACTGGACCTGCCATGTTGTATGAACTGACAGCTTAGGCAGGCTCTCTTCCGACATTGGAAGATCCCCGTCCTGGTGTCAAAGAAAGACCGAATGTTATTCGATCGAGTGTTGCCTTCCTGTTTGAGCTTGCTTGGAGCCAAAATATTTTTGAGGGTTTTGGCTCTTCTGAAGGTGATCTGGGGGACATCTGGTAATACTCCTTTTAGTTTTGGGTCTAGTTGTAAAATCTTCCAGTGGTTATGGATAACCTGCAAGATCTTTCTATATTGATTGTTAAAGCCTGTAATAAATCTGATTCCATTTGGTTCATGATTACTAGAGGGAATAAGACTTGTCTCCTGACTTTTATGTTTTTGGAAAGCCTCCTCTACTAGGGGTTCTGGGAATCCTTTTTCCAGAATTTTTTTGGCTATGATCTCCCCTGATCCTCATAATCCTCCTGTTTTGTACAGTTGCATCTCAGGCATCTGAATTGGCCTTCTGGAATATTTTTTCTCCATGATGGACGGTGACAGCTGGTGTAGTGTAGATAGGGGTTACCGCTAGTCGGTTTGCAGTGGTTGGAAAGAATGATGGTATGATTCTCATGAGAGAATATGTTGCTACTGTAGATGTGCCTACACCATACACCGTAGGGAGTGATCATTGGTCAGCACAACCACTTCATAGTTTTGACTGATAAGTGCATCTGAGGCTTCTTCTGTCACTAAGTTACCCCAAAAGAAAGAAGTGCTTCTCACTGGTCATTGCAGTCACATGGTCACTCTGGCCAAGAAATTAGCATTTACCATTGTGAGAATGATGATGGATACTCACTCCAGAGCTGTATATTGTGGTATACAATGTTGGGACCACTACATCAGCACCACTGGGCATCATGGCCACTTAGTGCAGCAGGGTCTGGAGAGGTGGCCAGGATATTTAAAGTTAGTCCAACTTTATTTTTCATGTTAACGTGAACTTATCCATCAAGAAAAAAATGACAGTAACAGCACAGATGAGGGTGTGCATTCTGTAATTATGTATTAGGCCATAAATAGGAATTTCCTAAGGTCTGAAACCACCAGGTCCAACCAGACCATAACAAAGAAACAAACCAGAATTGTCTGTCATCTTATACTTATGAATCAATACAGGGAAAATAATAAGGCTTTAGTCATACAAACTATGGCTCATTGGAGGGCCAGCATCACAAAATCTAGAACAGTTTGCAAACAGAAATAGTTAACTAGCTTGGGTTCCTCCAGACATACACTCACACCTGTCTGCCAAGTTTAAATCTAAGTTCATTACGGTCTAGCTAAGGAGATGCTGAAGCTGGTGTCCCAGAAAAGTGTGTCTTGTCATTAGCAATTATTCTTTATTTTGCCAGGAATACTGTAGCATAGCATTTAGAATATTAGGTCAAGCAGGCAGGGTTTGATATCCAAATATTTAGTATGCTGGGGCTATATTTCAGCTGAAAAAATGCAGAAATATGGGGACTCTAGAGAGCTCCCTATTTCCAGCAACGGGTTGCTTCCGCCCAGCATAAGAATAATGTCCTTATCCTTGTACTGAAGCAATTTGGCAGGAATGGTCTAGGTCGGCCTCTTGGTAGAGATGGGTGGGATGGTAGTCTGTAAACTCTTTCTGTACAGTGAAATATGGCATGAGATGATTTTTCCCATATTTTGTAGACAACCCATTTAAAACCCCAATAAGGTAGAGACTTTCTTACATGTAGCCTGTCTTCCACTTAAAGTTGAAAATGTTTTCATTGAAAACAGTAGGCACATTACATGTGTAAAGCAGTGGGAGAGATATGTCCACAGGTCCATTCAGTGGCTATTGCCCATAGTGGGACTCGGAACTATAAGCAACACGTCATTATAGTTAACAGGGACAAAGAAGAAAAACTTTGCTATATCAGAAAAGATCATTTTGAAATATAGAAACTTGGTGCCATATTGTTTTGATTGTGAGAAGAACTGAAAGGCAATGAAGTAAGAGATATAAGCATAGTAAGAAATGAGGGGAAAGATAATCAAAAGCAGATAGAAGAAGGTAGAAAAAGAAAAGAAGGGGGGGGGGGGTCTCAGCCCTGCAGAATTGCCCATCAGATCAACAGAGAACTTTCTTTCCGTCCAATGTCAGGGCTTGTTGCGAGCCTAGGAGGCCAGTGAGGGTATCATAGGTAGAGAAGCCATATCGACCATAAAATCTAATATTTATCTAATGTATTATTGTCCATTGCCAATCTCTCCTCTATTCTCATGATGTCATTCATGGTGGATAGCCACTGGGTTAAGGGAGGACTGGTAGTACATTTCCAGTACAACGGGATGATTTGTCTGGCAGCTGACAAAATGAAACGGAGGAGGCATCTCTTTTGAGATACTAAGGAGCCTGGAAGGATAGAGAGCAGAGCAATCTAAGGCAAGGGAGTCAAAGAGTCATCGTATAAATGGTTATATACCTGAAATACTTGATTCCAAAGGGGACGTATTCTCTCACACTCCCACCAGACGTGTAGATTAGTCCAGGGAGCTTCGTCACAGCGCCAGCAATCCCCTGGGGTATCTGGACATTTTTTCTTGTGAGTGGCAGGATATAGAGGCTTTATGGGTAAAATGGAAGGCGGTAAGCCACTCCTCCCCTGGCACTTCCATTCCCAGGTCTTTCGACCATAATCTAGTGTAGGATGGTAGCCCTGTGTGTGTGAGGGCCTGGAGCAGGCCGTATAGGGAAGAGATGTCAGATGTCTGGGCATCTCCTGTAGTGTGCTAAAGCATTCAAAACTCTGTGAGGGGATGGTGTATGTGAGAAGAGTGGAAGAGTTGTTCCGTAAAAGAAACCATATGGATGGATGTCAGCCAATTACAGGGACCACTGGGGTACCCGTTTGAGGATGTACAAACTCACGGGCCTGTGGCCAAGAAGAACGCTGGAATGAGTCAACCAAGTGGGCTCCCACCCCAGGAAGGAAGGCCGGGTTTGCCAAATAAAGGCGTTGTAGCTGACGGATCTGCAGACAGGGTAGAACCAAGCCCTCTCCTATACCATAAATTCAAGGCAGCTAAAGTTAAGGGTGAGGAACAATTCAGATGGAGTAGGGCACTCCGGATTTGGATAAGATATCCATTTTAATGGTATTGATGCGGCCAAACCATGGCAAAGGGGAGCCCCCCCAGACCTCTAGATCCTTCCTGATGTGTGAGAGGATAGGCATGTAATTTAGCGCAAAAAGGTTGGGCAAATGGACAGGTATAGAGACTCCTAAATATGAAATGCATTTCGATTGCCATTGAAAGGAGTAATTTGAGCGAAGTAGAGATAGCGTGGAGTGGGGTAAAGAGGGGTTGAGCGCTTCCATTTTTGACATGTTCAGTTTAAAATGACTGAAGGGTACACTTCCGGTTCCGGTGCCCCATGGCTTAGTTGCACGCTTGCTCTGCTCCCACAGCTAGCCTCCAGAATCTGCCTATAAAGCCACAAAATCTGCCCTTAAAAGCACGGATCTGTACCGGAGGAGTCCCTGAGCGCAGGATGGAGCGGTACCTCAACAAAGGTACGCCCCGACCGCCCGTACAACAAAAGGGAACCGAAGAACTGCATCAGGCCGCCGCGCCTGTCATGGCGACCGCGCTGGGGGGCGCGACCGTTCCTTCGTTCGTCTCCGAACCTTCAGATCCTGCAACGAGCGCGGGCATGTTTAACACCGAACTAATAGCCCAGGCTGTAGCGGCTATCCTTGCCCCCACGATCACATCCACGGTGGAAAGAGCGGTCCAGGCAGGTATGGCTCAGTTGCATAAAGACCTGAGGGAACAAGCAGCAAGACTAACTGAGGCGGAGCAGAGAATCTCTCATGTGGAAGAGGAGTTATATCACACCCAAGACTCAGATCGAGCACAGGATACCCAGATAAGACTCATAGTAGAGAAACTCGAAGACCTCGAGAACAGATCGAGGAGGAGTAATCTGAGGTTCATCGGGGTCCCCGAGTCGGTCTCCCACACGGCGCTATCCCACTTCTGCGCGGTCAAAATTCTGGAAGCTCTAGGCCTTCGGGGCCCCCTCCAGGTGGAGCGGGCACACAGACTGGGCCCCCCGGGGTCTGATCGAAGTACTCCGAGACCAGCCATAGCCAAATATCTAAATTACGCGGATAAACATGGGATTTTACAGAATTTCCGCCAAATGAAATCCCTTACAATTGATGGAGCAAGAATCCTCATTTTCGCTGACTACTCTGCCGAGTTGGCGAAAAAAAGGAAGTCCTTCCAATCTACCTGTGCAGAGCTTTTTAAAAGAGACATCAGATTCACACTAGCCTTTCCACTTATACTTCACCTCAAGGCCCCGTCTGGAGAGCAGTTATCGTTCACTGATCCCTCAGAAGCTGACCATTTTCTTCGCTCCCTAGTCACCCCCACATATGCCGCTATGGCATCCAAAGAACTGCACGCCCAATGTGCCCTAGACCAGAGGAGTCCTAGGAAAGATTCGGCCAAGAGGCTGAAAACTAAAGGCTCGCGCAACAACGCCATGGAGACATCTACATAATCTTGCCGTCATGGCCGATGTTCTCTCCACACCTTCCCTCCCTCAGGGACTGACCAGATGAGTATATCATCATTTACCTTACGACAGTTATAAATAATTCTTAGTGCTGCTCGTACAACACTAGACTCTTCCCTATCACGGCTATGTATCTACCAACATCTGGTGCTTGCCTCCTCAAATGGCGCTCTATCTTTCCCGGATGGGGTGTCTAGATACATCTCAATTGGTATATCCAGCCTTACTTGTTCTCCCCTATTATTTTAGGCTCCTGAACAGCCAACTGAACTGTTTGTATTATATTTGATTGTTTAACACTCAATACTGTTCTTACTGTTCGCTTTGTCCCTTTGCCTCCTTCCACACGGACTGCCTCCCAAGCATCCAAGCCGAAGTAATGATCTCTGGGCCGCATCCTAAGGTCCAAGGCGACCCGACCACAGCACAAAACATTGTGAAGGGGTCGAGACACTTTTCCCCTTGATGAGGTTATGCTTTTAGGGAGCAGCTTCTCCTTCAGTACGACCATGTGGAAGAAAGTGAAGTGTTTACCACATTGGAAATGTTTTGATTGCATAACTACTGTTTACACCTTTACCGTTACACCTCCTACCCTGCTGCATACCCTCCCCATCTCTCCCTGTTTCCCAGTCGGCGTCAATATTCAAATTTTATCCTTACACACTCTCTTTAAGAAACAACCACCAGCTCCCTGAGCTCTTAGACCAACCGTCACCTAATCTGACCGTTTTGCTTAACATTAACCCTTTACCTCTTAAACCTATGAAAATAGTCTTGTGGAATGTTAAGGGGCTTAGATCCCCCAACAAGCGCATGAAGGTGCTGAGACATCTTCAGCGCCTTCATGCAGACTTAGCCTTACTTCAGGAATCACATCTACCATCCACTGACTTTTGGCGGATGAAAAAGCTATGGATGGGCACGGTACTAGGATCAGAAGCGGTAGGAAGGAAGGCAGGAGTTCTAATCCTGATACACAAAAAAATCTCAGGCCAGGTCATAGCTACGGACACCGATGCCCAAGGTAGAATAGTTACGATACAAGTTAAGTGGGGAAATAAAGACCTAAATATCACTAACATATACGTTCCAAACAGCCCGGGGCCTTCTTTTTTTGGTGATCTCTCCACTCACCGCTTGAGGTGCCCCCTTTCTCCTCAGGTGGTGGGAGGAGTTTTTAACTCCCTTATGGACATACTGGGGGACAAATCCTCTCCCTCCCTTCTCTCGAACACCCCTCATCACGTGCAAACTAAAACCCCCTAATGGAGACCATAGAATCCTTGTCTTTACTTGATATGTGGAGACTCCAGCACCCAGCTGATCGTAACTTCACATATTTCTCACCCCTGCACAAACTTCTATCTAGGATAGATTACCTCTTCATCTCGGAATCTATGTTATCCTTACTGGTAGACTAAGCGATACACGCGATGGCCATCTCCGATCACACGCCCATTTCAATCTCACTGTTGGATCACATTAGTACACCAAACCCGAATGTGTGAAGGTTTCCAGCCCACCTTGCAGGCATATCAGACTTTCAAGCCTACATCCGAACGGCCTGGGAAGAATATTCTCTCACAAACCAGGCCCACCAGTCAGACCCCAACCTCTTCTGGGAAGCAGGGAAAGCCTTTCTGAGAGGAAAGGTGATCTCTTATGCAGCCTCCTATAAACGCAGCCTGCAACTCCAAGCAGCTCAACTAGCACAAGGCACCAACAATACTCAAAAGAGACAATTGGCAGGCCACCAAGAGAGCCTTTGACCTCTGGGCAGATACAATAGAGCTCTCTCGGAGAGCCCAATCTGATGGCAAGTTTTACCAACATGGAAACAAGTCCGGAAAACTGTTAGCCAGACTCTGCAAAGGCACCTTCACTCCGACACATATCTCAGCTCTCACAGATAAACTGGGTCGCACGCACACGGATCCCTCGGCAATAGCCAATGTCATGCTAGACTTTTACACCTCCATTTACTCACCTGACGCGATAGACATACACAATGCTGACCAATTCCTAAGCCAACTGAATATCCCCTCGATCACGACCAACTCCAACTGTTGAACGCCCCTATCACCCAGGCTGAAATCCTGCAGGCTATACAAACCACATCTCCCACCTCCCTGGGCCGGATGGATTTACATTTTTATAAATCATTGAAGGACATTCTCGTCCCGACCTTGTCCAAAGTATATGATCACATCTGGTCAGGGGGCCGTTACCTACTTACGGGCAATCAAGCAATTAAACTCCTTAGCAAGAAAGGCAAAGACCCACTGGCCCCTGGATCATACCGCCCCATATCACTTTTAAATTTGGATGCCAAGTTTTTATCTAAAATAATTGCAGCTAGACTGGCAGACATTATTACCTACATGATACACCCCGCCCAATCGGGATTCGTCCGGGGACGGACCGTGACCCTGAACATTCGCAAAGTGATAGTGGTACTCATCTTTACATCAAACCCAGCCAAGGATATTCAAGTGATTAAGAACACTTTTGATGCCTTCTGCAATCTCTTGGGCTTATGCATAAATTATTCCAAAAGCGAGATCCTCCCCCTAGGCACTACAAAACACCTCCCATGGGCCTCACTTTCCCCCTTCCCTATAACACACACCCATATCACCTACTTAGGTTTACAAATCGGTAAAACCCCCTCTTCTCTATACACCTTAAACTATCCCCCATTATTCACGAAGATATCTCAGGAACTGGCGCAGTGGGCAGACCTTCCGCTGTCGCTCCTGGGGAGATGCCGTCTTTTCAAGATGGTGAGCTTTGCTAAACTGCTGTACCCATTACAAACCTTACCCTTACTTCTAAAACACAAAGATATCCAGAATTTAAACACGGCAGTTGTGAATTTCCTATGGCAATGTAAAAAAACACGTATCTCACAAGCAAAGCTATACTCTCCCAGGGGCGATG
Source organism: Glandirana rugosa (assembly GCA_018402905.1). Taxonomy (NCBI): domain Eukaryota; kingdom Metazoa; phylum Chordata; class Amphibia; order Anura; family Ranidae; genus Glandirana; species Glandirana rugosa. The sequence continues at coordinate 227,609 of BLSH010113730.1, read as the reverse complement.
GAGAGGTCGGTCTACCATACATTAGGTTGTATAATATTGCTTGCCTCCTCCGTGCAGGACTAGATTGGATAGCAAACACATCATGATACTCCAACACTCCTCTGGAGTCGGCTATGGCCAAGCCCTTCACCCTATCTGGCCATCTACATTCACAATGGTGTCGCCTCCTGACTCACCTCCGACAGAATTTGCTACCATGCAATTGCATGGAGAGAATCCCGGAAACTGCAAAAGCTGTCACCCCACGTCTCACGGCAGCTACTCATTAAAGGCAACCCACAGTTCCCGGACTCTCAGGACAGCTTGGCCTTTCAGTTATGGTCATCACATGGACTAACCCACATGGCATCCCTATACGATGAGAAATCTGGCAAACCGATACCTTTCCAGGACCTTAGCAAGACTTTCAACCTTCCCCCTTCCTACATCTTCCATTATTCCCAATGTTTAAGCTTCATACGTTCTAACCACAAAACTGCCGCCTCTCCATTCAGTCTCTCTTTCATCGACCAGCTACTCGCCAAAGACTTTCTCTATATCAGACATTTACAAACCCCTTATCCAAAGAGCTCTACCCTCACCGATGGAAGTGGCGGCCACCAAATGGTCAAAGGACTTCCCTCTGGAAAATCTAGCAGACAAGCTACACCAGGGCTACAATATGATTATGTGGCACACAACTTGCAAACTCTGGAAGGAAACACAATTAAAGTTACTCCACAGAGCCTTCATACCCTTTCTCAGAAACAAAGATGACCCAAAAATGGCATATGCCCGTGGTGCTCCTCTACCAAACCCTCATTGGCTCACCGTTTCTGGTTCTGCCCCTCCATGCAATCCTTTTGGACAAATGTTGTGGACATTATACACAAGGTATCGGGCACAAAGATACAGAGGACCCCGGAACTACTATTATTCGGATACCTGGACCAAACTAGCCTACGCTCACCATTGCATGGGAAAGCCTTATCTCACCTGCCCTGGATACAAACAATTCTTCTGACAGCCCGCAAAACAATACGGAAATGCTGAACACAACCGCCCGGCCCCTGCATGGCCATGGTGAAGAAAGATCATATCTGGCTACTATACATGGACAGATTTACCTCCAACTTTCTGAATGTTTCATCCGATCGCTGCTTCCGAACCAAATGGCTCCCTTTCATGCAGTCAGCCCTCTCAAAAGAGGAAGTGGAGGTCATTAAAAAAGCACCCCATCGCTACTATGTCGATAGACAGCAGCGGACCCATTAGCAATCCTAATGGGTCCACCTTTCCTCCTGAGGCATCACCCTATACATGGCTATTGCCCATCACGGGACTCTTAATCTACACCCACTGTATTCTTTATGTGGTCCTTGTTGTAATATATGATATCACGGTAACACCTTCCCAATATAGGTACATCAGCTCAGGTGGGATGGGAAGCCAACATCCCTCCCTACTATTCACAAACACGCCCTCTTTAATACCGACCCCCCCTCCCCCCTTCTTCCACCGTATCACCGCTTTTTTCAGACCATTGTCCTTCCTCCGCCTCCCCTTGGGTATGCAGCACCCTATTCCTCAACCCCTGCCCCAGTCATGCTCCTTTCCCCCCCTCCCCTCTCCCCTGTTTATATGTACTTATACCAAGTAAAATATCCTGTATACTATGACTTAGGAATTCATTCTAGGATCAGGATTCTTTCTGCTATGTTTCTTGATATATTTGAACGCTCTTGTATTTGTATATGTGAAAACTTCAATAAATATTAAAAAAAAAAAAATAAATAACTGAAGGCCCCAAAGCGTCTGAATTCAGAGAGAAGGGAGGGTAAGGTCGTATGGGGTTGCTGTATATATACCAGGAGATCATCCGCGTAAAGGGATCATTTATGGTGAGAAGAAGGAGTAAGGGTGCCTTGGATAGAGCTATTCTGCCGGATGGCACACGCCAGGTGTTCGATAATTAAGACAAAAAGGAGTGGGGAGAGAGGACACCCCTGGTGCGTGCCATTCAAAATGTCAAAGGGTTCCAAAGAGGAACCATTGACCAGCACTGAGGCGGAAGGTCTGGAGTAGAGTAACATAACTTTGGTGATATAATTCTGGCCCAAGCCCACCTGCTCCAGAGAGAGATGAAGAAAGCGCCAATTCACCCTATCAAACGCTTTCTCAGCGTCCAAACATAACAGGCATGCCTTCAGGTGATGTCGTTGGACATAAGATATAAGGTGAATTGTTTTGGTCGTGTTATCCCTGGCCTCTTGGCAAGGGACAAAGCCCACCTGGTCTTTATGGATAACTTTGGGGAGGAGAGGGGACAGGCGGTTGGCTAGGACTTTTGCAAAAAGTTTTATATCTATATTTAAAAGGGATATTGGATGGTAGCTGCTGCATTGGGAGGGATCCTTACCCGGCTTCAAAAGGACTGAGACATTAGCGGATAAAAGGCTTTTGGAGGGGAGTGTAGAATTATCTATGGAATTAAATGCCGGGGCCAGAAGCGGTGCCAAAAGGGGTGCAAAGGTTTTATAAAATCTAGGGTTGTATCCGTCTGGACCAGGGCATTTACCCAGTTTCAAATCTATGATCGCATCTAAAAACTCGGGAACAGAGAGGGGTTCGTTTAATTCCGCGGCCTCCAGTGGATCAATTTCTGGGAGTGCCGTCTGGGCAATATAGGCCTGCATGTCGTCCATGTGAGGGGAAGTAGGGGTACACGTAGAATGAGGGGGTAAGTTATACAAATTAGTATAATATTGTTGGAAAGAAGCAGCTATGCCGCTGGTGTGATGTATCTTATCTTGATTGGGTCGAGTTATAAACGGGAAAGAGTGGCGGGGAGGCCTAGGGTGAAGAAGTGTGGCGAGGTGTTGGCCACATTTATTAGCTAAGGAATAATGGTGTGTTTGTGCCCAATCTCGTGCAATACAATTCTATGAATGTGGTGCCATATCTCTTTTATGGAGTGGTTCAAGTTCAGCGATGCGGGATAACAATTTACATATATCGTCCGTTCTAATCTTTTTCAGTCTGGATCCATGTTGGATAGAGTTGAGCGAACACCTGGATGTTTGGGTTCGTCGGGTTCGGCCGAACTTCGTGAAAAAGTTTGGGTTTGGTACCGAACTTGACCCGAACTTCACCCGGACCAAGAACCCTATTGAAGTCAATGGTGACCCGAACTTTTGGGCACAAAAATGGCTGTAAAAAAGTCCTGGAAAGGGCTAGAGGGCTGCAAAAGGAAGCAAAATGAGAGTAGGACAAGTGCCCAGCAAACAAATGTGGATAGGGAAATAACTTAAAATCACATTTTAAAAAAATGAAGAAGGAGGTGGATGTGGAGTAGGAGGTTGAGTAGGCTGTGGATGTGGCGGTGTAGGTGGAAGTGGCGGCGGGGGAGGAGGTAGCCAACACTGTTTTTTGTTTGTTTAGTTTTTTTTTCTAATTGGGGTAGCTCCCAAAATATTGAGACATATTCAAAAAAAACAAGTATACAAATGGCTGTTTGAGGCCGGTCTAAATGTCTACTCTGCACAAGGTACAGACAAGTCTTGTGGGATCAATGCCTGGTTCATTTTAATAAACGTTAGCTTGCCTACGTTGGTTGTGCACAGGCGGCTGCGCTTGTCTGTGATAACGCCCCCTGCCGTTCAGACAATAGACTGTTCCACCATGTTGTAGAAATGCTGCCTCCTGCTAAGACGTTGTCTATCAGCTGGTGGTGCTGTTTGTTGCGGCGTGCTGCTGACAAAGCTTTTCCACATTTCGGCCATGCTAACCCTGCCTTCTGAGGTGCTGGTGGTTCCACAGCTGCATTGGTGACCTCTTCCTCCTCCTCCTCCTTCGCCTTGTGCTTCCACTGAGCCCCCTGTGTCATTTGGGAATGCCCTCAGCAGCGTGTCTACCAGCGTGCGCTTGTAGTCACGCATCTTCCGATCACGCTCCAGTGAGGGAATTAAGGATGGCACGTTGTCCTTGTAACGAGGGTCCAGCAGGGTGGCCACCCAGTAATCAGCACACGTTACAATGTGGGCAACTCGGCTGTCCTTGAGCAGGCACTGCAGCATGTAGTCGCTCATGTGTGCCAGGCTGCCCAGAGGCAGAGACAAGCTGTCCTCTGTGGGAGATGTATCATCTGTGTCCTCCGTATCCCCCCAGCCATGCTTCAGTGATGCCCAGGAGCTGCATTGGGTGCCACCCTGCTGTGAACACGGTTCCTCCTCGTCCTCGTCCTCATCATCATCCTCGTCCTCATCATCCTCCAGAACTGTGCCCTGGCTTGAAAATGTTTTACCTGGCCTATGCTGGTGCAGGAACCCACCCTCCGAGCCACTTGTGAATGGCTGGCCTGATAACAGTAGAAATGACCCCTCTTCCTCCTGTGCCACATCCTCTTCCATATTCGCCCAAATTCTTTATTCAAGGAGACGTAGAAGTAGGATAGTAATGCTGAGAACAGCGTCATCGGCACTGGCCATGTTGGTGGAGTACTCGAAACACAGCAATATGGTACATAGGTCTCGCATGGAGGCCCACTCATTGATGGTGAAGTGGTGCTGTTCCGCAGACCGACTGACCCATGCGTGCTGCAGCAGCTCTGACATATCCGGGTAGTTTTTTAGAAATTTCTGCACCACCAAATTCAGCACATGCGCCAGGCAAGGAATGTGAGTCAAACCGGCTAAGCCCAGAGCTGCTATGAGATTTCGCCCATTATCGTACACCACCAGGCGGGGCTTGAGGCTCAGTGGCAACAGCCACTCATTGGTCTGTTGTTCAAATCCAAAGCTGCTGCGCAGTGTGGGGTTTATCCCCCAAACATATCAGTTTTAAAACAGCCTGCTGTCATTTCCCCCTGGATGTGCTGAAGATGGTGGTGAAGGTGTTACGCTGAGTGGATGAGTAGGTGGTAGAGGAGGAGGAAGCACAGTAGGAGGAGGAGGCAACAGGAGGCAAAGAGAAATGCCCTGCAATACTCGGTGGCAGAAGGACATGCGCCAAACGGCTAGCTGCCTCAGGCCCACCCACCACTACATTTGCCCAGTGTGCAGTTAGCAAGATATAGCGTCCTTGCTCATGCTTACTGGTCCATGTATCAGTGGTTATGTGGACCTTGCCACAGATGGCGTTGCGCAGTGCACACTTGATCTCGTCCCCGACTTGTTTGTGCAGCGAAGGGATGGCTCCCCCTGGAAACGTAGTGGCGGCTGGGAACCACGTACTGTGGGACAGACACCACCATCAGGTTTTTAAAACTGTCCATGTCCACCAGACTGAATGACAGCATTTCAAAGGCCAGGAATTTTGAAATGCTGGCATTCAGGGCCAGGGATCGTGGGTGGGTAGGGGGGTATTTCCTATTTCTCTCCAGTGTTTGGGAGATGGAGAGCTGTAAGCTACCATGGGACCATGTGTAAATGCTTAGGGACGGTGGCGAACATGATGGCGTTGCTGTCACATCGTTTGTTTGCTGGGTGTCAGGTGACACTGGCACTGTAGAGGTGGAGGAAGAGTCCGAGGCAGCAGCAGAAGAGGAAGCAGGGGGAGGCCGAGACCTTTCTTGGATTTTGAGGTACTTATTCCACTGCAGCTCGTGCTTTGAATTTAGATGCCTGGTCATGCAGGTTGTGCTCAGGTTTAGAACATTTATGCCTCGCTTCAGGCTCTCATTGCACAGCATTCAAACCATTCATGTCTTGTCATCAGCACATTGTCTGAAGAACTGCAACGCCGGGGAATACCTTTGAGCTGCCTTTGGTGTGCTAGGTCCCTGGGTGCGGTGGGTAGTAGCAGGCGTACTGTCTAGGAGATGCTCGCTCCACTTTTGCAACCTGATTCCTCTTTTCCTGTGCTGGTGCCTCTGTGCAACCACCACCTCTTCCTCCAAACTACACACATCACTCGCATGACCTTTATTCCATGTGGAGTCTAGAACCTCATCATTCTCCTCCACATCATCTTCCGCCCACCCTTCACCACTGCCCTCCTTGTCAGTCTGCACACTGTGAAAAGCCGCAGCAGTTGGCACCTGTGTTTCGTCATCATCAGAGAGGTGCTGCGGTGGTGTTTCAAAGTCCTCGTCCTGCAACAGAAGTGGTTGGCCATCGGTGCCCTCAATGACTTCCACTTCTGGGGCAGGGCTATGTGGATGGCCCACGGAAAGCACACCAGCAGAGTCATCAAAAAGCATAAGAGACTGCTGCATGACTTGAGGCTCAGACTGCTTGGCTGATTTACAAGGGGCTGAGGTGAAAGACAGATGGCCATGGAATTCAGGTGCCAACTCTGAGCTTTCATCAAGGGACCGGGTGGGAGACGATGTGAAGGAACTGGAGGCATTGTCAGCCACCCAATCTACTATCGCCTGTACTTGTTCTGGCCTCACCATTCATTGAGAGGCATTCGGGCCTACCACATAGCGTTGAAGGTTCTGCCGGCTACTGGCACCTGAGGAAGGTGTTTCACTTGTGCGTGTAGCTGGCACAAATCGACCAAGTCATCCCCTTGCAACAGGAACTTCACCAACACCACCAAAACCAGCAGCACCATGACCACGTCCCTTATTTGACGCTCTCATCATTCTGGACGCAAATGTACTATGTAGCATTATTAATACAAAAAAAAAAAGAATAACACATTATTCTTATTTTTTTTCTTTGGAAAACAGCAACATAGATGCACTTTTTATTTTTGTGCAAGAAATGCACTGCTCACAACAGCAGCAGGAGCCTCTCCCTACACCAGTATGAGATGATTTTAGCACAATAATTTGTCCCTCACAGGAGCAGCAGGAACGTCTCCCTTTAGCACTATGATTAGAAGGTTTTAGAACAATAATCTGTCCTTCACAGGAACAGCAGGAACCTCTCCCTCTAGCAATATGAGATGATTTTAGAACAATAATCTGTCCCTCACATGAGCATCAGGAACCTCTCTCTAAAGCACTATGATGAGATGATTTTAGAACAATAATCTGTCCTTCATAGGAACAGCAGGAACTTCTCCCTCTAGCAGTATGAGATGATTTTAGAGCAATAATCTGTCCCTCACAGGACTAGCATGAATCTCTCCCTCTAGCAGTATGAGATCTTTTTAGAACAATAATCTGTCCCTAACAGCACTAGCAGCAACCTCTACCTATAGCACTATGAGATGATTTTAGAACAATAATCTGTCACTCACAGGAGCAGCAGGAACCTCTCCCTCTAGCACTATGATGAGATGGTTTTAGAACAATAATCTGTCCCTCACAAGAGCAGCAGGAAACTCTCCCTGCAGCACTATAATGAGATGATTTTAGAACAATAATCTGTCCCAAACAGGAACAGCAGGAACCTCTCCCTCTAGCAGTATGAGATGATTTTAGAACAATAATCTGTCCCTCACAAGAGCATCAGGAACCTCTCCCTAAAGCACTATGATGAGATGATTTTAGAACAATAATCTGTCCCTCATAGGAACAGCAGGAACCTCTCCCTCTAGCAGTATTAGATGATTTTAGAACAATAATCTGTCCCTCACAGGAGAAGCAGGAATCTCTCCCTCTAGCAGTATGAGATGATTTTAGAACAATAATCTGTCCCTCACAGCACCAGCAACAACCTCTACCTATAGCACTACGAGATGATTTTAGAACAATAATTTGTCACTCACAGGAGCAACAGGAACCTCTCCCTCTAGCACTATGATGAGATGGTTTTAGAACAATAATCTGTCCCTCACAAGAGCAGCAGAAACCTCTCCCTCTAGCAGTAGGAGTTATTTTAGAACAATAATCTGTCCCTCACAGCAGCAGCAAGAACCTCTTCCTATAACACTATGAGATGATTTTAGAACAATAATCTGTCCCTCACAGGAGCAGCAGGAACCTCTCCCTTTAGCACTAGGAGATGATTTTAGAACAATGTCCTGTCCTTAACAGCAGCAGCAGGAGCCTCTCCCTATAGCACTAGGAGTTGATTTTAGAACAATATTCTATCCCTCACAGCAGCAGCAGGAACCTTTCCCTATAGCACTAGGAGATGATTTTAGAACAATAATCTGTCCCTCAAAGCAGCAGCAGCAGGAACCTCTCACTATAACACTATGACATGATTTTAAAACAATAATCTGTCCCTCCCAGGAGAAGCAGGAACCTCTCCCTATAGCACTAGAGGATTGTTTTAGAACAATAATCTGTCCCTCACAGCAGCAGCAGGGACCTCTCCCTATAGCACTACGAGGTGATTTTGGAACAATAATCTGTCCCTCACAGGAGCAGCAGGAACCTCTCTCTTTAGCACTAGGAGATGATTTTAGAACAATGTCCTGTCCTTAACAGCAGCAGCAGGAGCCTCTCCCTATAGCACTAGGAGATGATTTTAGAACAATAATCTATGCCTCACAGCAGCAGCAGGAACCTTTCCCTATAGCACTAGGAGATGATTTTAGAACAATAATCTGTCCCTCAAAGCAGCAGCAGCAGGGACCTCTCACTATAGCACTAGGAGATGATTTTAGAACAATAATCTGTCCCTCATAGGAGCAGTAGGAACCTCTCCTTCTAGTAGTATGAGATGATTTTAGAACAATAATCTACCCCTCACAGAAACAGCAGGAACCTCTCCCTATAGTACTAGGAGATGATTTTAGAAGACTAATCTGTCCCTCACAGGAGCAGCAGGAACTTCTCACTCTAGTAGTATGAGATGATTTTAGAACAATATTCTGTCCCTCACAGCACCAGCAGGTACCTCTCCCTATAGCACTATGAGATTATTTTAAAACAATATTATGTCCCTCACAGGAGCAGCAGGAACCTCTTCCTCTAGCACTATGATGAGGTGATTTTAGAATAATAATCTGTCCCTCACAGGAGCAGCAGGAACCTTTCCCTATAGCACTAGGAGATGATTTTAGAACAATAATCTGTTCCTCACAGAAGCAGCAGGAACCTCTCTCTCTAGCAGAATGAGATGATTTTACAACAGTAATCTGTCCCTCACAACAGCAGCAGGAACCTCTACTTGTAGCACTATGAGATGATTTCAGAACAATAATCTATCCCTCACCGCAGCAGCAGGAACCTCTCCCTATAGCACTAGGAGATGATTTTAGTACAATAATCTGTCCCTCCCAGCAGCAGCAGGAACCTCTCCCTATAGCACTAGGAGATGATTTTAGAATAATAATCTGCCCCTCACAGCAGCAGCAGGAAACGCTCCTTATAGCACTAGTAGATGATTTTAGAACAATAATCTGTCCTTACAGCAGCAGGAAGCTCTCCCTATAGCACTAGGCGACAATCTTAGAACAATAATCTGTCCCTCAAAGCAGCAGCAGCAGGAACCTCTCACTATAGTACTAGGAGATGATTTTAGAACAATAATCTGTTCCTCATAGGAGCAGCAGGAACATCTCCCTCTAGTAGTATGAGATGAATTTAGAACAATAATCTATCCCTCACAGGAGCAGCAGGAACCTCTCCCAGTAGCACTATGATGAGATGATTTTAGAAGAACATTCTGTCCCTCCCAGGAGCAGCAGAAACCTCTCCATATAGCACTAGGAGACGATTTTAGAACAACAATCTGTCCCTCACGGCAGCAGCAGGAACCTCTCCCTATAGAACTAGAAGATTATTTTAGAACAATAATCTATCCCTCACAGCAGCAGCAGGAACCTCTCCCTACAGCACTAGGAGATGATTTTAGAACAATAATCTGTCCCTCAAAACAGCAGAAGCAGGAACCTCTTACTATAGCACTAGGAGATGATTTTAGAACAATAATCTATCCCTCACAGGAGCAGAAGGAACCTCTCCCTGTAGCACTATGATGAGGTGATTTTAGAATAATAATCTGTCCCTCACAGGAGCAGCAGGAACCTTTCCCTATAGCACTAGGAGATGATTTTAGAACAATAATCTGTTCCTCACAGAAGCAGCAGGACCCTCTCCCTCTAGCAGTATGAGATGATTTTACAACAGTAATCTGTCCCTCACTACAGCAGCAGGAACCTCTACCTGTAGCACTATGAAATGATTTTAGAACAATAATCTGTCCCTCACCGCAGCAGCAGGAACCACTCACTATAGCACTAGGAGATGATTTTAGTACAATAATCTATTCCTCCCAGCAGCAGCGGGAACCTCTTCCTATAGCACTAGTAGATGATTTTAGAATAATAATCTGTCCCTCACAGGAGCAGCAGGAACCTCTCCCTTTAGCATTGGAAGATGATTTTAGACAAGTGTCCTGTCCTTAACAGCAGCAGAAGGAACCTCTCCCTATAGCACTAGGAGATGATTTTAGAACAATAATCTATCCCTCACAGCAGCAGCAGAAACCTCTCCCTATAGTACTAGGAGATGATTTTAGAACAATAATCTGTCCCTCAAAACAGCAGAAGCAGGAACCTCTCACTATAGCACTAGGAGATGATTTTAGAACAATAATCTGTCCCTCATAGGAGCAGCAGGAACATCTCCCTCTAGTAGTATGAGAGGATTTTAGAATAATAATCTATCCCTCACAGGAGCAGCAGGAACCTCTCCTAGTAGCACTATGATGAGATGATTTTAGAAAAATATTCTGCCCCTCCCAGGAGCAGCAGGAACCTCTCCATATAGCACTAGGAGACGATTTTAGAACAACAATCTGTCCCTCACGGCAGCAGCAGGAACCTCTCCCTATAGCACTAGAAGATTATTTTAGAACAATAATCTATCACTCACAGCAGCAGCAGGAACCTCTCCCTACAGCACTAGGAGATGATTTTAGAACAATAATCTGTCCCTAAAAACAGCAGAAGCAAGAACCTCTTACTATAGCACTAGGAGATGATTTTAGAACAATAATCTGTCCCACAAAGGTGCAGCAGGAACATCTCCCTCTAGTAGTATGATATGATTTTAGAACAATAATCTATCCATCACAGGAGCAGAAGGAAACTCTCCCTGTAGCACTATGATGAGATGATTTTAGAACAATATTCTGTCCCTCACAGGAGCAGCAGGAACCTCTCCCTCTAGCACTAGGAGACGATTTTATAAAAACAATCTGTCCCAGCAGCAGGAACCTCTCCTTATAGCACTAGAAGATGATTTTAGAACAATAATCTGTGCCTCACAGCAGCAGCATGAACCTCTCCATATAGCACTAGGAGACGATTTTAGAGCAACAATCTGTCCCTCACGGCAGCAGCAGGAACCTCTCCCTATAGCACTAGAAGATTATTCTAGAACAATAATCTATCACTCACAGCAGCAGCAGGAACCTCTCCCTACAGCACTAGGAGATGATTTTAGAACAATAATCTGTCCCTCAAAACAGCAGAAGCAGGAACCTCTTACTATAGCACTAGGAGATGATTTTAGAACAATAATCTGTCCCACAAAGGTGCAGCAGGAACATCTCCCTCTAGTAGTATGATATGATTTTAGAACAATAATCTATCCATCACAGGAGCAGAAGGAAACTCTCCCTGTAGCACTATGATGAGATGATTTTAGAACAATATTCTGTCCCTCAGAGGAGCAGCAGGAACCTCTCCCTCTAGCACTAGGAGACGATTTTATAAAAACAATCTGTCCCAGCAGCAGGAACCTCTCCTTATAGCACTAGAAGATGATTTTAGAACAATAATCTGTGCCTCACAGCAGCAGCAGGAACCTCTCCCTATAGCACTAGGAGATGATTTTAGAACAATAATCTGTCCCTCACAGCACCAGCAGAAACATCTCCCTATAGAAATAGGAGATGATTTTACAACAATAATCTGTGCCTCACAGGAGCAGCAGGGACCTCTCCCTCTACCAGTATGAGATGATTTTAGAACAATAATCTATCCCTCACGGGAGCAGCAGGAAGCTCGCCCTGTAGCACTATGATGAGATGATTTTAGAACAATATTCTGTCCCTCACAGGAGCAGCAGGAACCTCTCCCTATAGTACTAGGAGACGATTTTAGAACAACAATCTGTCCCTCAAAGCATCAGCAGCAGGAACCTCTCCCTATAGCACTAGGCGATGATTTTAGAATAATAATCTGTCCCTCACAGGAGCAGCAGGAACCTCTCCCTGTAGCAGTATGATGAGATGATTTTAGAAAAATAATCTGTCCCTCACAGCAGCAGCAGGAACCTCTCCCTATAGCACTCGGAGATGATTTTAGAACAATAATCTGTCCCTCGCAGCAGCAGAAGGAACCTATCCCTCTAGTAGTATGAGATGATTTTAGAACAATAATCTGTCCCTCACAGCAGCAGAATTGACCTCTCCCTATAGCACTAGGAGATGATTTTAGAACAATAATCTGTCCCTCACAGCACCAGCAGAAACCTCTCCCTATAGAACTAGGAGATGATTTTAGAACAATAATCTGAGCCTCACAGGAGCAGCAGGGACCTCTCCCTCTACCAGTATGAGATGATTTTAGAACAATAATCTGTCCCTCACGGGAGCAGCAGGAACCTCTCCCTGTAGCACTATGATGAGATGATTTTAGAACAATATTCTGTCCCTCACAGGAGCAGCAGGAACCTCTCCCTATAGTACTAGGGGACGATTTTAGAACAACAATCTGTCCCTCACGGCAGCAGGAGGAACCTCTCCCTATAGCACTAGGCGATGATTTTAGAATAATAATCTGTCCTTCACAGGAGCAGCAGGTACCTCTCCCTCTAGTAGTATGAGATGATTTTAGAACAATTATCTATCCCTCACCAGAGCAGCAGGAATCTCTCCCTGTAGCACTATGATGAGATGATTTTAGAACAATATTCTGTCCCTCCCATGAGCAGCAGGAACCTCTCCCTATAACACAAGGAGACAATTTTAGAACAGCAATCTGTCCCTCACGGCAGCAGCAGGAACCTCTCCCTATAGCACTAGGAGATTATTTTTGAACAATAGTCTGTTCCTCACAGCAACAGCAGGAACCTCTCCTTATAGCATTAGAAGATGATTTTAGAACAATAATCTGCCCCTCACAGCAGCAGCAGCAACCTCTTATTTTAGCACTAGGAGATGATTTTAGAACGATAATCTGTCCCTCACAGGAGCAGCAGGAACTTATCCCTTTAGCATTGGAAGATGATTTTAGCCAAATGTCCTGTCCTTAACAGCAGCAGAAGGAACCTCTCCATATAGCACTAGGAGATGATTTTAGAACAATAATATACCCCTCACAGCAGCAGCAGGAACCTCTCCCTATAGCACTAGGAGATGATTTTAGAAAAATAATCTGCCCCTCACAGGAGCAGCAGGAACCTCTCCCTCTAGCAGTATGAGATGATTTTAGAATAATAATCTGTCCCTCACAGGAGCAGCAGGAACCTCTCCCTGTAGCAGTATGATGAGATGATTTTAGAACAATAATCTGTCCCTCACAGCAACAGCAGGAACCTCTCCTTATAGCACTAGGAGATGATTTTAGAACAATAATCTGTCCCTCGCAGCAGCAGAAGCTACCTCTCCCTATAGCAATAGGAGATGATTTTACAAAAATAACCTTTTCCTCAAAGCACCAGCAGGAGCATCTCCCTGTAGCACTATGATGAGATGATTTTAGAACAATAATCTGCCCCTCACAGGAACAGCAGGAACCTCTTCTTATTGCACTAGAAGGTGTTTTTTAAAATAATAATCTTTTCCTCACAGCAGCAGTAGGAAACTCTCCATATAGCACTATGAGAGGATTTTAGTACAATAATCTGCCCCTCACAGCAGCAGCAGGAACCTCTCCCTAGAGCACGAGGAGATGATTTTAGAACAATAATCTGTCCTTCACAGCAGCAGCAGGAACCTCTCTCTATAGCAGTAGGAGATGATTTTAGAACAATAATCTGTCACTCCAAGCAGGAACCTCTCCCTATAGCACTAGGAGATTATTTTAGAATAATAATTTTTCCCTCACAGCAGCAGAAGGAACCTCTCCTTATAGAACTAGGAGATGATTTTTGAACAATAATCTGTCCCTCACAGCAGCAGCAGTAAACTCTCCCTATAGCACTAGGAGATGATTTTAGAACAATAATCTGTCTCTCACAGCAGCAGCATTAACCTCTCCCTATAGCACTATGAGATGATTTTAGAACAATAATCTGTCCCTCACAGCACCAGCAGGAACCTCTCCCTATAGCACTAGGGGATGATTTTAGAACAATAATCTGTGCCTCACAGGAACAGCAGGGACCTCTCCCTCTACCAGTATGGGATGATTTTAGAACAATAATGTGTCCCTCATGGGAGCAGCAGGAACCTCTCTCTGCAGCAATATGATGAGATGATTTTAAAACAAAATTCTGTCCCTCACAGGAGCAGCAGGAACCTCTCCCTATAGCACTAGGAGATGATTTTAGTACAATAATCTGTCCTTCACATCAGCAGCAGGAACCACTCCCTATAGCACTAGGAGTTGATTTTAGAACAATAATCTGTTCTTTAAGCAGCAGCAGGAATCTCTCCCTATAGCACTGGGAGATGATTTTAGAACCATAATATGTCCCTCACAGCACCACCAGGAACCTCTCCATCTAGTAGTATGAGATGATTTTAGAACAATAAACTGTCCCTCACACAAGCAGCAGGAACCTCTCCCTCTAGCACTAGGAGATGATTATAGAACAAAAATCTGTCCCTCACAGCAGCATCAGGAACCTCTCCCTATAGCACTAGGAGATTATTTTTGAACAATAATCTGTCCCTCACAGCAGCAGCAGTAAACTCTCCCTATAGCACTAGGAGATGATTTTAGAACAATAATCTGTCTCTCACAGCAGCAGCATTAACCTCTCCCTATAGCACTATGAGATGATTTTAGAACAATAATCTGTCCCTCACAGCACCAGCAGGAACCTCTCCCTATAGCACTAGGGGATGATTTTGGAACAATAATCTGTGCCTCACAGGAACAGCAGGGACCTCTCCCTCTACCAGTATGGGATGATTTTAGAACAATAATGTGTCCCTCATGGGAGCAGCAGGAACCTCTCTCTGCAGCAATATGATGAGATGATTTTAAAACAAAATTCTGTCCCTCACAGGAGCAGCAGGAACCTCTCCCTATAGCACTAGGAGAAGATTTTAGAACAACAATCTGTCCCTCAAAGCAGCAGCAGGAACCTCTCATTATAGCACTAGGAGATGATTTTAGAAAAATAATCTGTCCCTCACAGGAGCAGCAGGAACCTCTCCCTCTAGCAGTATGAGATGATTTTAGAATAATAATCTGTCCCTCACAGGAGCAGCAGGAACCTCAACCTGTATCAGTATGATGAGATGATTTTAGTACAATAATTTGCCCCTCACAGCAGCAGCAGGAACCTCTCCCTATAGCACGAGGAGATGATTTTAGAACAATAATCTGTCACTCACAGCAGCAGCAGGAACCTCTCCCTATAGCACTAGGAGATTATTTTAGAACAATAATCTGTCCATCACAGCAGCAGCAGGAACCTTTCCTTATAGCACTAGGAGATGATTTTAGAACAATAATCTGTCCCTCACAGGAGCAGCAGGAACCTATCCCTATAGCACTAGGAGATGATTTTAGTACAATAATCTGTCCTTCACATCAGCAGCAGGAACCACTCCCTATAGCACTAGGAGTTGATTTTAGAACAATAATCTGTTCTTTAAGCAGCAGCAGGAATCTCTCCCTAAAGCACTGGGAGATGATTTTAGAACCATAATATGTCCCTCACAGCACCACCAGGAACCTCTCCATCTAGTAGTATGAGATGATTTTAGAACAATAAACTGTCCCTCACACAAGCAGCAGGAACCTCTCCCTCTAACACTAGGAGATGATTATAGAACAAAAATCTGTCCCTCACAGCAGCATCAGGAACCTCTCCCTATAGCACTAGGAGATTATTTTAGAACACTAATCTGTGCCTCACAGCAGCAGCAGGAACCTCTCCTTATGGCACTAGGAGATGATTTTAGAACAATAATCTGTCCCTCACATCATCAGCAGGAACCTCTCCCTATAGCACTAGCAGATGATTTTAGATCAATAATCTGTCACTCACTGCAGCAGCAGGAACCTTTTCCTATAGCACTAGGAGATGATTTTAGAACAATAATCTGTGCATCACAGGTGCAGCAGGAAACTCTCCATCTAATAGTATGGGATGATTTTAGAACAATAATCTGTCCCTCACACCAGCAGCAGGAACCTCTCCCTATAGCACTAGGAGATGATTTTAGAACAATAATCTGTCCCTCACAGCAGCAGCAGGAACCTCTCCCTAAAGCTCTAGGAGATGATTTTAGAGCAATAATCTGTCCCTCACAGCAGCAGCAGGAACCTCTCCCTACAGCTCTAGGAGATGATTTTAGAGCAATAATCTGTCCCTCACAGCAGCAACAGGAACCTCACCCTTTAGCACGAGGAGATGATTTTAGAACAATAATCTGCCCCTCACAGCAGCAGCAGGAATCTCTCTCTAAAGCACTAGGAGATGATTTCAGAACAATAATCTGTCCTTCACAGCATCAGCAGGGACCTCTCCCTATTCACTAGGAGATGATTTTAGAACAATAATCTGTCCCTCACAGCACCAGCAGGAACCTCTCCCTCTAGCACTAGGAGATGATTATAGAACAATAATTGGTCCCTCACAGCACCAGCAGGAACCTCTCCCTATAGCACTAGGAGATGATTTTAGAACAATAATCTGTGCCTCACAGGTGCAGCAGGAACCTCTACCTCTACCAGTATGAGATGATTTTAGAACAATAATCTGTCCCTCACAGCCCAGCAGGAACCTCTAAATATAGTAGAATGGGATGATTTTAGAACAATAATCTGTCCCTCACACCAGCAGCAGGAACCTCTCCCTATAGCACTAGGAGTTGATTTTAGAACAATAATCTGTCCCTCACAGCAGCAGCAGAAACCTCTCCCTATAGCACTAGGAGTTGATCTTAGAACAATAATCTGTCCCTCACAGCAGCAGCAGGAACCTCTCCCTATAGCACTAGGAGATGATTTTAGAACAATAATCTGTCCCTCACAGCAGCAGCAGGAACCTCTCCAAATAGCTCTAGGAGATGATTTTGGAGCAATAATCTGTCCCTCACAGCAGCAGCAGGAACCTCTCCCTTTAGCACTAGGAGATTTTTTTGGAACAATAATCTGTCCCTCACAGCAGCAGCAGGAACCTCCCCCTATAGCACTAGGAGATGATTTTAGAACAATAATCTGTCCCTCACAGCAGAAGCAGGAACCTCTCCTTATGGCACTAGGAGATGATTTTAGAACAATAATCTGTCCCTCACAGCAGCTGCAGGAACCTCTCCCTATAGCACTAACAAATGATTTTAGAACAATAATCTGTGCCTCACAGGAGCATCAGGAACCTCTACCTTTACCAGTATGAGATAATTTTAGAACAATAATCTATCCCTCACAGGAGCAGCAGGAACTTGTTCCTGAAGCGCTATGATGAGATGATTTTAGCACAATAATCTGTCCCTCACAGGAGCAGCAGGAACCTCTCCCTATAGCACTAGGAGGGGATTATAGAACATTAATATGTACCTCACAGCAGCAGCAGCAGCAACCTCCCTCTATAGCACTATGAGAGGATTTTCGAACAAAAATCTGTCCCTCACAGCAGCAGCAGGAACCTCAACCTATAGCACTAGGATATGATTTTAGAACAATATTCTGTCCCTCACACCAGCAGCAGGAACCTCTCCCTATAGCACTAGGAGATGATTTTAGAACAATAATCTGTCCCTCACAGCAGCAGCAGGAACCTCTCCCTATAGCACTAGGAGATGATTTCAGAGCAATAATCTGTCCCTCACAGCAGCAGCAGGAACCTGTCACTTTAGCACTTGGAGATGATTTAGAACAATAATCTGTCCTTCACAGCAGCAGCAGGATCTTCACCCTATGCACTTGGAGATGATTTTATAACAATAATCTGTCCCTCACAGCAGCAGCAGGAACCTCTCACTATAGCACCAGGAGATGATTATAGAACAATAATCTGTCCCTCACAGCAGCAGCAGGAACCTCTCCTTATAGCTCTAGGAGATGATTATAGAGCAATAATCTGTCCCTCACAGCAGAAGCAGGAACCTCTCCTCATAGCACTAGAAGATGATTTTAGAGCAATAATCTGTCCCTCACAGCAGCAGCAGTAACTTCTCCCTTTAGCACTAGGAGATTATTTTAGAACAATAATCTGCCCCTCACAGCAGCAGCAAGAACCTCTCCCTATAGCACTAACAAATGATTTTAGAACAATAATCTGTGCCTCACAGGAGCAGCAGGAACCTCTTCCTGAAGCACTATGATGAGATGATTTTAGAACAATAATCTGTCCCTCAAAGGAGCAGCAGGAACCTCTCCCTATAGCACTAGGAGATGATTATAGAACATTAATCTGTACCTCACAGCAGCAGCAGGAACCTCCCCCTATAGCACTATGAGATGATTTTAGAACAATAATCTGTCCCTAACAGCAGCAGCAGGAGCCTCTCACTATAGCACTAGGAGATGATTTTAGAACAATAATATGTCATTCACATCAGCAGCAGGAACTACTCCCTATAGCACTAGGAGATGATTTTATTACAATAATCTGTCCCTCACAGCAGCAGCAGGAATCTCTCCATATAGCACTATGAGATGATTTTAGAACCATAATATTTCAATCACAGCACCAGCAGGAACCTCTCCATCTAGCAGTATGAGATGATTTTAGAACAATATCTGTCCCTCACACCAGCAGCAGGAACCTCTCCCTCTAGCACTAGGAAATGATTATAGAACAATAACATGTCCCTCACAGCAGCAGCAGGAACCTCTCCCTATAGCACTAGGAGATTATTTTAGAACAATAATTTGTCCCTCACAGCAGCAGCAGGAACCTCTCCCTATAGCACTGAGAGATGTTTTTAGAACAACAATCTGTCCCTCACAGCAGCAGCAGGAACCTCTCCTTATAGCACTAGGAGATGATTTTAGAACAATAATCTGTCCCTCACAGCAGCAGCAGGAACCTCTCCATATAGCACTAGCAGATGATTTTGGATCAATAATCTGTCCCTCACCGCAGAAGCAGGTACCTCTCCCTATAGCACTTGGAGATGATTTTACAACAATAATCTGTGCCTCAAAGGTGCAGCAGAACCTTTACCTCTACCAGTATGAGTTGATTTTAGAACAATAATATGTGCCTCACAGGAGCAGCAAGAACCTATCATTATAGCACTAGCAGATGATTATAGAACAATAATCTGTCCCTCACAGCAGCAGCACGAACCTCTCCCTTTAGCCCTAGAAGATGATTTCAGAACAATAATCTATCCTCACAGCAGCAGCAGGAACTTCTCCCTATAGCACTATGAGATGATTTTAGAACAATAATATGTCCCTCACACCAGCAACAGGAACCTCTCCCTATAGCACTAGGAGATAATTTTAGAACAATAATCTGTCCCTCACAGCAGCAGCAGGAACCTCTCCCTATAGCACTAGGAGATGATTTTAGAGCAATAATCTGTCCTCACACCAGCAACAGGAACCTCTCCCTATAGCACTAGGAGATGATTTTAGAACAATAATCTGTCCCTCACAGCAGCAGCAGGAACCTCTCCCTATAGCACTAGGAGATGATTTTAGAGCAATAATCTGTCCCTCACAGCAGCAACAGGAACCTCTCCTTATAGCACTAGGAGACAATTTTAGAACAATAATCTGTCCCTCACTGCAGCAGCAGGAACCTCTCCCTATAGCACTAGGCGATGATCTTAGAAAAATAATCTGTCCCTCACAGGAGCAGCAACAACCTCTCACTAGAGCAGTAAGAGATGATTTTATAACAATAATCTGTCACTCACAGGAGCAGCAGGAACCTCTCCATGTAGCATTATGATGACATGATTTTATAACAAAAATCTGTCCCTCACAGGAGCAGCAGCAGGAACCTCTCCCTATAGCACTAGGGGATGATTTTAGAACAATAATCTGTCCCTTACAGAAGCAGCAGGAACCTCTCCCTATAGCAGTATGAGATGATTTTAGAACAATAATGTGTCCCTCACATCACCAGCAGGAACCTCTCCCTTCGCACTAGGAGATGATTTTAGAACAATAATCTGTCCATCACAGGATCAGCAGGAACCTCTTCCTGTAGCACTATGATGAGATGATTTTAGAACAATAATCTGTCCCTCACAGGAGCAGCAGGAACCTCACCCTACAACACTAAGATATGATTTTAGAACAATAATCTGTCCCTTACAGCAGCAGCAGTAACCTCTACCTTTAGCCCTAGGAGATGATTTAAGAACAATAATCTATCCTCACAGCAGCAGCAGGAACTTCTCCCTATAGCAGTATGAGATGATTTTAGAACAATATTGTGTCCCTCACATCACCAGCAGGAACCTCTCTCTTCGCACTAGGAGATGATTTTAGAACAATAATCTGTCCATCACAGGAGCAGCAGGAACTTTTTCCTGTAGCACTATGATGAGATGATTTCAGAACTATAATCTGTCCCTCAAAGGAGCAGCAGGAACCTCTCCCTCTAGCACTGGGAGATGCTTTAAGAACAATAATCTATCCTCATAGAAGCAGCAGGAATTTCTCCCTATAGCACTATGAGATGATTTTAGAACAATAATCTGTCCCTCACAGCAGCAGCAGGAACCTCTCCCTATAGCACTAGGAGATGATTTTAGAGCAATAATCTGTCCTTCACAGCAGCAGCAGGAACCTCTCCTTATAGCACTAGGAGATGCTTTTAGAACAATAATCTGTCCCTCACAGCAGCAGCAGGAACCTCTCCCTATAGCACTCGGAGATGATTTTAGAACAATAATCTGTCCTTTAGAGCAGCAGCAGGAACCTCTCAATATAGCACTAGGCAATGATTTTAGAAAAATAATCTGTCCCTCACAGGAGCATCAACGACCTCTCATTAGAGCAGTAAGAGATGATTTTATAACAATAATCTGTGCCTCACAATTTTAGTAGAGAATGACGAGATTACTCTCCAGCAACTACGAGGACACTCCCTGTCTAATAAAAAGATTTTAGTAACGGATCACGATATAACTCTCCAAGGACGACGACGAGATTTCCTGTCTAATAACAAGATTTTAGTAGAGGCTCACGATATCCCTCTCCAAGGACGACGACGACACTCCCTGTCTAATAACAAGATTTTCGTAGAGGATCACGATATTCCTCTCCAAGGACGACGACGACACTTCCTGTCTAATAACGAGATTTTAGTAGAGGATCACGATAT
>BLSH010113730.1:194753-206349 GCA_018402905.1 Glandirana rugosa | reverse complement strand
GGAACCTCTCCCTATAGCACTATGATATGATTTTAGAACAATAATCTGTCTCTCACAGGAGCAGAAGGAACATCAACCTATAGCAGTAGGAGATGATTTTAGAACAATTATCTGTCTCTCAAAGCACCAGCAGGAACCTCTCCCTATAGCACTATTATATGATTTTAGAACAATAATCTGTCCCTCACAGCACTAGCAGGAACCTTTCCCTGTAGCACTATGATGAGATGATTTTAGAACAATAATCTGTCCCTCACAGCACCAGCAGGAACATCTCCCTATAGCACTATGATATGATTTTAGAACAATAATCTGTCCCTCACAGCAGCAGCAGGAACCTCTCCCTATATCAATAGGAGATGATTTTAGAACAATAATCTTTCCTTCACAGCAGCAGCAGGAACCTCTGCCTATAGCAATAGGAGATGATTTTAGAACATTAATTTGTACTCAAAGCAGCAGCAGCAGGAATCTCTCACTATAGCACTTTGAGATGATTTTAGAACAATAATATGCCCCTCAGAGCACCAGCAGGAACCTCTCCCTCCAGTAGTATGAGATGATTATAGAACAATAATCGGTCCCTCACAGGAGCAGCAGGAACCTCTCTCTATAGCACTAGGAGATGATTTTAGAACAATAAGCTGTCCCTTACAGCAACAGCAGGCACCTCTCAATATAGCACTAGAAGATGATTTTAGAACAATAATCTGTCCCTCAAAGTAGCAGCAGCAGGAAACTCTCCCTATAGCACTATTATATGATTTTAGAACAATAATCTGTCCCTCACAGTAGAAGCAGGAACCTCTCCCTCTAGCAGTATGAGATGGTTTTAGAACAATAATCTGTCCCTCACAGGAGCAGCAGGAACCTCTCCCTGTAGCACTATGTTGAGATGATTTTAGAACAATAATCTGTCCCTTACAGCAACAGCAGGCACCTCTCAATATAGCACTAGAAGATGATTTTAGAACAATAATCTGTCCCTCAAAGTAGCAGCAGCAGGAAACTCTCCCTATAGCACTAGGAGATGATTTTAGAACAATAATCTGTCCCTCACAGTAGAAGCAGGAACCTCTCCCTCTAGCAGTATGAGATGGTTTTAGAACAATAATCTGTCCCTCACAGTAGCAGCAGGAACCTCTCCCCGTAGCACTAGGAGATGATTTTAGAACAATAATCTGTCCCTCACAGCACCAGCAGGAACATGACCCTATCGCACTAGGAGATGATTTTACAACAATAATCTGTTCCATCATAGCAGCAGCAGGAACCTTTCACTATAGCACTATGAGATGATTTTAGAGCAGTAATCTGTCCCTCACAGCAGCAGCTGGAACCTCTCCTTATAGCACTAGGAGTTGATTTTAAAACAATAATCTGTCTCTCACAGCACCAGCAGGAACCTCTCCCTATAGCACTATGAGATGATTTTAGAACAATAATCTGTCTCTCACAGGAGCAGAAGGAACATCTCCCTATAGCACTAGGAGATGATTTTAGAACAATTATCTGTCTCTCAAAGCACCAGCAGGAACCTCTCCCTATAGCACTATTGTATGATTTTAGAACAATAATCTGTCCCTCACAGCACCAGCAGGAACCTTTCCCTGTAGCACTATGATGAGATGATTTTAGAACAATAATCTGTCCCTCACAGCACCAGCAGGAACCTCTCCCTATAGCATAAGGAGATGATTTTAGAACAATAATCTGTCCCTCACAGGAGCAGCAGGAACCTCTCTCTCTCTCTATAGCACTAGGAGATGATTTTAGAACAATAATATGTCCCTTACAGCAACAGCAGGCACCTCTCAATATAGCACTAGAAGATGATTTTAGAACAATAATCTGTCCCTCAGAGTAGCAGCAGCAGGAAACTCTCCCTATAGCACTAGGAGATGATTTTAGAACAATAATCTGTCCCTCACAGTAGCAGCAGGAACCTCTCCCTCTAGCAGTATGAGATGGTTTTAGAACAATAATCTGTCCCTCACAGGAGCAGCAGGAACCTCTCCCTGTAGCACTATGTTGAGATGATTTTTGAACAATAATCTGTCCCTCACAGTAGCAGCAGGAACCTCTCCCTGTAGCACTAGGAGATGATTTTAGAACAATAATCTGTCCCTCACAGCACCAGCAGGAACATGACCCTATCACACTAGGAGATGATTTTACAACAATAATCTGTTCCATCATAGCAGCAGCAGGAACCTTTCACTATAGCACTATGAGATGATTTTAGAGCAGTAATCTGTCCCTCACAGCAGCAGCTGGAACCTCTCCTTATAGCACTAGGAGTTGATTTTAGAACAATAATCTGTCTCTCACAGCACCAGCAGGAACATCTCCCTATAGCGCTATGATATGATTTTAGAACAATAATCTGTCCCTCACAGCAGCAGCAGGAACCTCTCCCTATATCAATAGGAGATGATTTTAGAACAATAATCTTTCCTTCACAGCAGCAGCAGGAACCTCTGCCTATAGCAATAGGAGATGATTTTTAGAACATTAATTTGTACTCAACGCAGCAGCAGCAGGAATCTCTCACTATAGCACTTTGAGATGATTTTAGAACAATAATATGCCCCTCAGAGCACCAGCAGGAACCTCTCCCTCCAGTAGTATGAGATGATTATAGAACAATAATCGGTCCCTCACAGTAGCAGAATGAACTTCTCCCTATAGCACTATGAGATGATTTTAGAACAATAATCTGTCACTCACAGGATCTACAGGAACCCCTCCCTATAGCACTAGGAGATGATTTTAGAGCAATAATCTGTCCCTCACAGCAGCAGCCGGAACGTCTCCCTATAGCACTAGGAGATGATTTTAGAACAATAATATGTGCCTCACAGGAGCAGCAGGAATCTCTACCTCTATCTGTATGAGAAGATTTTAGAACAATAATCTGTCCCTCACAGGAGCAGCAGGAACCTCTTCCTGCAGCACTATGATGAGATGATTTTAGAACAAAACTCTGTACCTCACAGGAGCAGCAGGAACCTATCCCTATAGCACTAGTAGATGATTATAGAACAATAATCTGTCCCTAACAGCAGCAGCAGGAACCTCTCTCTTTAGCCCTAGGAGACGATTTAAGAACAATAATCTATCCCTCACAGCAGCAGCAGGAACTTCTCCCTATAGCACTATGAGATGATTTTAGAACAATAATCTGTCCCTCACAGCAGCAACAGGAACCTCTCCCTATAGCACTAGGAGATGATTTTAGATCAATAATCTGTCCCTCCCAGCAGCAGCAGGAACCTCTCCTTATAGCACTAGTAGATGAATTTAGAACAATAATCCATCCCTCACAGCAGCAGCAGGAACCTCTCCCTATAGCACTAGGAGATGATTTTAGAACAATAATCTGTCCTTACAGCAGCAGCAGGAAGCTCTCCCTATAGCACTAGGCGACGATCTTAGAAAAATAATCTGTCCCTCACAGGAGCAGCAACAACCTCTCACAAGAGCAGTAAGAGATGATTTTATAACAATAATCTGTCCCTCACAGGAGCATCAGGAACCTCTCCATGTAGCATTATGATGAGATGATTTTAGAACAATAATCTGTCCCTCACAGGAGCAGCAGCAGGAACCTCTCCCTATAGCACTAGGTAATGATTTTAGAACAATAATCTGTCCCTCACAGGAGCAGCAGGAACCTCTCCCTATAGCACTAGATGATGATTTTAGAACAATAATGTGTCCCTCACATCACCAGCAGGAACCTCTCCCTATAGCACTAGGAGATGATTTTAGAACAATAATCTGTCCATCACAGGAGCAGCAGGAACCTCTTCCTGTAGCACTATGATGAGATGATTTTAAAACAATAATCTGTCCCTCACAGGAGCAGCAGGAACCTCTCCCTCTAGCACTAGGAGATGATTATAGAACAAGAATCTGTCCCTCACAGAAGCAGCAGGAAAGTCACCCTATAGCAGTAAGAGATGATTTTAGATCAATAATCTGTCCCTTACAGCAGCAGCAGGAACCTCTCCCTATAGCACTAGGCGATGATTTTAGAAAAATAATCTGTCCCTCACATGAGCAGTAGCAACCTCTCACTAGAACAGTATGAGATGATTTTAGAACAATAATCTGTCCCTCACAGGAACAGCAGGAACCTCTTCATGTAGCATTATGATGAGATGATTTTAGAACAATAATCTGTCCCTCACAGGAGCAGCATCAGGAACCTCCCCCTATAGCACTAGGAGATGATTTTAGAACAATAATCTGTCCCTCACAGCAGCAGCAGGAATCTCTCCCTATAGCAGTATGAGATGATTTTAGTACAATAATCTGTCCCTCACAGCACCAGCAGGAACCTCTCCCTATAGCACTAGGAGATGATTTTAGAACAATAATCTGTCCCTCAAAGGAGCAGCAGAAATCTATTCCTATAGCACTAGGAGATGATTTTAGAACAATAATCTGTCCTTAAAGCGGTAGTAAACCCATGCATTTAACAGGTTAAAAACCAGTCACATTTCCGGCATGTGCCGGAAATGTAACACTCCCATTGGTTGTGCTCTAAACCATACTGTCAAACCATCCAATGGCTGGTGTCATAGCTGATCACATGTGCAGCATCATGGCAGTTGTAGATTAAACAGAGGCCAAGATGGCAGCTTCCTTGGCTGAAAATGATAGGAGGGTTTACTACCACTTTGACAGCAGCAGCTGGAACCTCTCCTTATAGCACTAGGAGATAATTTTATTACAATAATCTGTCCCTCACAGCAGCAGCAGCAGGAACCTCTCCCTATAGCACTAGAGATGAATTTAGAACAATAATCTGTCCCTCAAAGGAGCACAGGGAACCTCTCCCTCTAGCAGTATGAGATGATTTTAGAACAATAATCTGTCCCTCACAGGAGCAGCAGGAATCTCTCTCTGTAGCACTATGATGAGATGCTTTTAGAAAATTAATCTGCCCCTCACAGGAACAGCAGGAACCTCTCCCTATAGCACTAGGAGATGATTTTAGAACAATAATCTGTCCCTCACAGTAGCATCAGGAACCTCTCCCTATAGCACTAGGAGATGATTTTAGAACAATAATCTGTCCCTCACTGGAGCAGCAGGAACCTCTCTCTATAGCACTAGGAGATGATTTTAAAACAATTATCTGTCCCTTACAGCAACAGCAGGAACCTCTCCCTATAGCACTAGGAGATGATTTTAGAACAATAATCTGTCCCTCACAGTAGCATCAGGAACCTCTCCTTATAGCACTAGGAGATGATTTTAGAACAATAATCCGTCCCTCACAGGAGCAGCAGGAACCTCTCTCTATAGCACTAGGAGATGATTTTAAAACAATTATCTGTCCCTTACAGCAACAGCAGGAACCTCTCCCTATAGCACTAGAAGATGGTTTTAGAACAATAATCTGTCCCTCAAAGTAGCAACATCAGGAACCTCTCCCTCTAGCAGTATGAGATGATTTTAGAACAATAATCTGTCCCTCCTAGGAGCTGCAGGGACCTCTCCCTGTAGCACTATGATGAGATGATTTTAGAACAATAATCTGTCCCTCACAGCACCAGCAGGAACCTCACCCTGTCGCACTAGGAGATGATTTTAGAACAATAATCTGTTCCATCATAGCCGCAGCAGGAACCTCTCCCTATAGCACTATGAGATGATTTTAGAGCAGTAATCTGTCCCTCACAGCAGCAGCAGTAACCTATCCCTATAGCACTAGGAGATGATTTTAGAACAATAATCTGTCCCTCACAGCAGCAGCAGGAACCTTTCTCTGTAGCACTATGATGAGATGATTTTAGAACAATAATCTGTCCCTCACAGCAGCAGCATGAACCTCTCCCTATAGTACTAAGAGATGATTTTAGAACAATAATATGTCCCTCACAGGAGCAGCAGGAACCTCTCCCTCTAGCAGTATAAGATGATTTTAGAACAATCAACTGTCCCTCACAGGAGCAGCAGGAAACCCTCCCTGTAGCACTATGATGAGATGATTTTAGAACAATAATCTGTCCCTCACAGCACCAGCAGGAACCTCTTCCTATAGCACTAGGAGATGATTTTATAACAATAATCTGTCCCTCACAGCACCAGCAGGAACCTCTCCCTATAGCACTAGGAGATGATTTTAAAACAACTATCTGTCCCTCACAGGAGCAGCAGGAACCTCTCCCTATAGCACTAGGAGATGATTTTAGAACAATAATATGTCCCTCACAGCACCGGCAGGAACCTCTCCCTATAGCACTATGAGATAATTTTAGAACAATAATCTGTCCCTCACAGGAACAGGAGGAACCTCTCCCTATAGCACTAGGAGATGATTTTTGAACAATAATCTGTCCCTCAAAGCACCAGCAGGAACCTCTCCCTATAGCACTAGGACATGATTTTAGAACAATAATCTGTCCCTCACAGCAGCAGCAGGAACCTCTCCCTATAGCACTAGGAGATGATTTTAGAGCAATAATCTGTCCCTCACAGCAGCAACAGGAACCTCTCCTTATAGCACTAGGAGACGATTTTAGAACAATAATCTGTCCCTCACTGCAGCAGCAGGAACCTCTCCCTATAGCACTAGGTGATGATCTTAGAAAAATAATCTGTCCCTCACAGGAGCAGCAACAACCTCTCACTAGAGCAGTAAGAGATGATTTTATAACAATAATCTGTCACTCACAGGAGCAGCAGGAACCTCTCCATGTAGCATTATGATGAGATGATTTTAGAACAAAAATCTGTCCCTCACAGGAGCAGCAGCAGGAATCTCTCCCTATAGCACTAGGGGATGATTTTAGAACAATAATCTGTCCCTCACAGAAGCAGCAGGAACCTCTCCCTATAGCAGTATGAGATGATTTTAGAACAATAATGTGTCCCTCACATCACCAGCAAGAACCTCTCCCTTCGCACTAGGAGATGATTTTAGAACAATAATCTGTCCATCACAGGAGCAGCAGGAACCTTTTCCTGTAGCACTATGATGAAATGATTTTAGAACTATAATCTGTCCCTCAAAGGAGCAGCAGGAACCTCTCCCTCTAGCACTAGGAGATGATTATAGAACAACAATCTGTCCCTCATGGAAGCAGCAGGAACCTCACCCTATAGCACTAAGAGATGATTTTAGAACAATAATCTGTCCCTTAAAGCAGCAGCAGGAACCTTTATCTTTAGCCCTAGGAGATGATTTAAGAACAATAATCTATCCTCACAGAAGCAGCAGGAATTTCTCCCTATAGCACTAGGAGATGATTTTAGAACAATAATCTGCCCCTCACAGCAGCAGCAGGAACCTCTCCCTATAGCACTAGGAGATGATTTTAGAGCAATAATCTGTCCCTCACAGCAGCAGCAGGAACCTCTCCTTATAGCACTAGGAGATGCTTTTAGAACAATAATCTGTCCCTCACAGCAGCAGCAGGAACCTCTCCCTATAGCACTCGGAGATGATTTTAGAACAATAATCTGTCCTTTAGAGCAGCAGCAGGAACCTCTCAATATAGCACTGGGCAATGATTTTAGAAAAATAATCTGTCCCTCACAGGAGCATCAACGACCTCTCATTAGAGCAGTAAGAGATGATTTTATAACAATAATCTGTGCCTCACAGGAGCAGCAGGAACCTCTCCATATAGCATTATGATGAGATGATTTTAGAACAATAATCTGTCCCTCACAGGAGCAGCAGCAGGAATCTCTCCCTATAGCACCAGGGGATGATTTTAGAACAATAATCTGTCCCTCACAGAAGCAGCAGGAACCTCTCCCTATAACAGTATAAGATTATTTTAGAACAATCATATGTCCCTGACAGCACCAGCAGGAACCTCTTTCTGTAGCACTATGATGAGATGATTTTAGAACAATAATCTGTCCCTCACAGGAGCAGCAGGAACCTCTCCCTCTAGCACTAGGAGATGATTTTAGAACAAGAATATGTCCCTCAAAGGAGCAGCAGGAATCTATCCGTATTGTACTAGGAGATGATTTTAGAACAATAATCTGTCCTTAACAGCAGCAGCAGGAACCTCTCCCTATAGCACTAGGAGAAAAATTTAGTACAATAATCTTTCCCTCAAATCAGCAGCAGCAGGAACCTCTCCCTATAGCACTAGAGATGATTTTAGAACAATAATCTGTCCCTCACAGGAGCAGCAGGTACCTCTTCCTGTAGCACTATGATGAGATGATTTTAGAACAATAATCTGTCCCTCACAGGAGCAGCAGGAACCTCACCCTACAGCACTAAGAGATGATTTTAGAACAATAATCTGTCCCTCACACCAGCAACAGGAACCTCTCCCTTCGCACTAGGAGATGATTTTAGAACAATAATCTGTCCATGACAGGAGCAGCAGGAACCTTTTCCTGTAGCACTATGATGAGATGATTTTAGAACTATAATCTGTCCCTCAAAGGAGCTGCAGGAACCTCTCCCTCTAGCACTAGGAGATGATTGTAGAACAACAATCTGTCCCTCACGGAAGCAGCAGGAACCTCACCCTATAGCACTAAGAGATGATTTTAGAACAATAATCTGTCCCTTAAAGCAGCAGCAGCAGGAACCTTTATCTTTAGCCCTAGGAGATGATTTTAGAACAATAATCTGTCCCTTACAGCAACAGCAGGAACCTCTCCCTATAGCACTAGGAGATGATTGTAGAACAATGATCTGTCCCTCACAGTAGCATCAGGAACCTCTCCCTATAGCACTAGGAGATGATTTTAGAACAATAATCTGTCCCTCACAGGAGCAGCAGGAACCTCTCTCTATAGCACTAGGAGATGATTTTAAAACAATTATCTGTCCCTTACAGCAACAGCAGGAACCTCTCCCTATAGCACTAGAAGATGGTTTTAGAACAATAATCTGTCCCTCAAAGTAGCAACATCAGGAACCTCTCCCTCTAGCAGTATGAGATGATTTTAGAACAATAATCTGTCCCTCCTAGGAGCTGCAGGGACCTCTTCCTGTAGCACTATGATGAGATGATTTTAGAACAATAATCTGTCCCTCACAGCACCAGCAGGAACCTCACCCTGTCGCACTAGGAGATGATTTTAGAACAATAATCTGTTCCATCATAGCAGCAGCAGGAACCTCTCCCTATAGCACTATGAGATGATTTTAGAGCAGTAATCTGTCCCTCACAGCAGCAGCAGGAACCTCTCCCTATAGCACTAGGAGATGATTTCAGAACAATAATCTGTCCCTCACAGTAGCATCAGGAACCTCTTCCTATAGCACTAGGAGATGATTTTAGAACAATAATCTGTCCCTCACAGGAGCAGCAGGAACCTCTCTCTATAGCACTAGGAGATGATTTTAAAACAATTATCTGTCCCTTACAGCAACAGCAGGAACCTCTCCCTATAGCACTAGAAGATGGTTTTAGAACAATAATCTGTCCCTCAAAGTAGCAACATCAGGAACCTCTCCCTCTAGCAGTATGAGATGATTTTAGAACAATAATCTGTCCCTCCCAGGAGCTGCAGGGACCTCTCCCTGTAGCACTATGATGAGATGATTTTAGAACAATAATCTGTCCCTCACAGCACCAGCAGGAACCTCACCCTGTCGCACTAGGAGATGATTTTAGAACAATAATCTGTTCTATCATAGCAGCAGCAGGAACCTCTCCCTATAGCACTATGAGATGATTTTAGAACAATAATCTGTCCCTCACAGCAGCAGCATGAACCGCTCCCTATAGTACTAGGAGATGATTTTAGAACAATAATATGTCCCTCACAGGAGCAGCAGGAACCTCTCCCTCTAGCAGTATAAGATGATTTTAGAACAATAAACTGTCCCTCACAGGAGCAGCAGGAAACCCTCCCTGTAGCACTATGATGAGATGATTTTAGAACAATAATCTGTCCCTCACAGCACCAGCAGGAACCTCTTCCTATAGCACTAGGAGATGATTTTATAACAATAATCTGTCCCTCACAGCACCAGCAGGAACCTCTCCCTGTAGCACTAGGAGATGATTTTAAAACAATAATCTGTCCCTCACAGGAGCAGCAGGAACCTCTCCCTATAGCACTAGGAGATGATTTTAGAACAATAATATGTCCCTCACAGCACCGGTAGGAACCTCTCCCTATAGCACTATGAGATAATTTTAGAACAATAATCTGTCCCTCACAGGAACAGGAGGAACCTCTCCCTATAGCACTAGGAGATGATTTTAGAACAATAATCTGTCCCTCACAGCAGCAGCAGGAACCTCTCCCTATAGCACTAGGAGATTATTTTAGAACAATAATCTGTCCCTCACAGGAGCAGCAATAAACCTCCCTATAGCACTAGGAGATGATTTTAGAACAATAATCTGTCCCTCACATTAGCAGCAGGTACCTCTCCCTATAGCACTAGGAGATGATTTTAGAAAAAATAATCTGTCCCTCACAGCACCAGTAATTATACCTAGTCCAGTATCAGATGGTTTTAGAACACTAAGCTTTCCCCTCACAGCAGCCAGGAACCTGTCTGTAATGCAGGATGAGATGATATTAGATCGGTAATCTATCCCTCACAGCACTAGTAAACTCTACCTAGTCCAGTATCATATGGTTTTAGAATGCTAAGCTTTCCCCTCACAGCACTGCCAGGAACCTGTCTGTAATGCAGGATGATATCATATTAGATCGGTAATCTATCCCTCACAGCACTAGTAAACTCTACCTAGTCCAGTATCAGATGGTTTTAGAACGCCAAGCTTTCCCCTCACAGCACCGCCAGGAATCTGTCTGTAATGCAGGTTGAGTTCATATTAGATCGTTAATGTATCCCTCACAGCACCGGCAGCATGCTCTCCCTACACTAGCCTGAGATGATGTGACACGCGGCATACATGACTCCAGCTCATATAGAGGCTGGGTCACATGATGCACTGGCCAATCACAGCCATGCCAATAGTAGGCATGGCTGTGATGGCTTCTAAGAGCAAACGAGTGAAACACTTGTTGATTGGCTGGCCTGCAGCTATTCAACAGGCGCCAAAAATAGTCTGGGTCACTTGATGCACTGGCCAATCACAGCCATGCCATTAGTAGGCCTGGCTGTGATGGCTTCTAAGGGCAAACGAGTAAAACGCTTGTTGATTGGCTGCACTGCAGCTATAGAAAAGGCGCAAAAAAAGGAAATAGGGGGCGTGTCCTGGCCGCGAGAGGAGATGGCCGCCTGATCTCCGAGCTCTGCTGCTTCGCTCCTCTCCCAAGCAGTTCCAGCCCGCATAAAGCATTCAATCCCCCTCCATACCTCCCCCTAACTTACGAAATACGCCCGACCTTGACGAACCCTCTCCTCGCTTCGTCGTCTCGAGCCTCTAGTCCGCCGGTAGAGGAGAGCGCCGGTCCTGTGCGGGGGATAAAGGAAAAAAACGCGGAAAAGATATCGACGTCACGTCGGTTAGTTGTTCGCAAAATGAGCAAACGGGAATCTTCGGTAGTGTCGGTCCGGATGATTACCGTACCGACACTAACCGGTCACGTAGTTCACTGGGTCTGATAAAAACCGCGGACAACTTATCGACGTCCGGTCGGTTAGTTGTTCACAAAGTGAGCAAACGAGAAT
>BLSH010113730.1:161208-181276 GCA_018402905.1 Glandirana rugosa | reverse complement strand
TTATCTATAACCAGAAGATGGAAAGAGGTCTCCCCCCCTAACCTACAACATACCATTGTAATATTAAATGACCAATTGATGATGGAGTTCCTCTACTCTAAAGCACACTTCACCCTTGAGAAATTCTACGAGCAATGGCGGCCTTGGCTCTCAGACCCAAGAGCACACAAACTCATTTAAAAATAACATAATCCAACACTCCCCTATCTATTACAAGATGACTGGGCTACTAAGAAGCCCAGTCACCACTACAAACCCCGAATAGTAGACCAGGGCCGAAGAAGAAGCCACAGACCATTATAAGATATGTACCAAAAACCTAACACTTCTGTTTAGCCTAATTTGATTTATCCATTGATGTGCTCATCATATGTTATTATACTCCTCCCCCTACCCCCTTTACCCCTTTACCCAGCCTAACCCCCATCCTGTTACTTTTTACCCAATAGATACTCTGGGATCCCTGCGAGGTGCACTCCGGGGTACCCCGGGGTCACAGGTGTGTTCCCTATGGGGTGTCCTGGGAGTGTCCTGGAGTGTACCGAGAGATCCTTAAGAACAGGAGAAGGACACGGCCTTGGCTGAGCCCTTCTCTCGGATGGGTTGGTTGATCCCCCAAGCTTATCCAGGTATGGCTATATATTCCTTTTCTTTCTGTTTACTTTTTTCTGTACGCAATGTTTATCTACTGCATTATCACTTCATGTTTGTGATTTTTTGGAAATATTGAATAAAGAATATTACAAAAAAAAAAAAAAAGAAAAGGCGCAAAAAATACCCAAATACCGAAACCAGACTTTTTTTCAAATATCTGGGTTCAGGGCATGGACACCCCAAAGTCTGGTATGAACCCGAACTTTACAGTCTGGGTTCGCTCAACTCTAATGTGGGATAAGGATTCCACGAATTAAGCATTTCAGAGCTTCCCACTGTGTAAGTGGTGTAGTAGCATCTGATGCATGGTCAGCTATGAAGTTCCTAAATGTTTTGGAGATTTCAGATATGCACACGGAGTCCCGCAACAGTTTAGCCTCCAGGAAGCCCCCATACTGGATCTAGGAGGATGGGCTAGGGAAAGAAGAACTGGGGCATGGTCGGACCAAAATATGTGTCCTATAGAGGACTGTATAGGGGAGTCCAACAGAGATTGTGAAATCAAGAAATAGTCCAGCCTACTGTAGGAATTGTGTGCTACGGAGAAGTGGCTGTAATCACGTTCTCTGTGGTGTTGATTACGCCAGATATCTATGAAGTGTGAGTCATGAAGAAGGGATTAGATGTGTGCTAAAGAGAATGCAGGGGTAGAGGACTTACCCGATGAGGTGTCTGTAGGTGGTGATAAGGCCACATTGAAATCGCCACCAACAATGAAGCAGGGACCCCTGAAGAAGAGCAGTCTGGTGAGAGTGGTTGAGAGAAACTCCACTTGGTTGGCTTTGGGAACATAGATATTCGCTACTGTAAAAAGGAAATCGTTTAGTTTCAGTTTAAGAAATATAAACCTCCCTGCTTCATCAATAAGCGAATCTAGTATTTCTGTATTGAATGTTTTGTGGAAAGCAATGGACACCCCTTTAGATTTAGTAAGTGGATTGGGGCTATGAAACCACTTATGGTAGCATCTATTCCGCATATTTGGCATGGAGCCGACTCGGATGTGGGTTTCCTGTAACATTGCGATACTAGATCTCACTTTATGAAAGTGGTATAAGATTTGGCTCCATTTCTCAGGAATGTTAAAGCCCCTGTAGTCAAAGGAAGCTAAGTTAATCAGACATATAGGAGCCATGGGACATATAACAGTGGGACGTGTAACATACTAGGTGGCACCTAGAGCAAGAATATCCAACAGTTCTAGATGATCCAGCAGTTCGGGGGGTATATTGGGATAAAGAGGGAAAGAGAAGAGAGAGAAAGAGATTAGGAAGAAAAAGAGAACAGTATATAGAGTGAAATGCACGGGTCTCGGTCGCCAAGATACTAGTAGGTAGAAATGTAAAGGTTGGCTTAAGTAGGAATAGTGGAGATCGAGCCCAATAAACACTTAAAAAACAGTTAGGTAGAATGTCCACTAGGTGGCTCCATAGTAACAAAGATAACAATATAATATCCTGAAAAAGAAACATTTTAACACAATGGAACGTGCCTTAAGGTCACTCTCTTGACCTAGCGGGGGTCGAGGAGGTCGCACAAGGCAGCCCCCGGAGCCCCGCACTACAGGGTAACAATCTACTACAAAATGGTGGTTAGGCCAAATCATACAACTGTAAATTAGAATACAAATATTTGAAGAGGGGTGTAATGGGAGCTTCCTTCCCTGGAGGGGGTGAGCCCCAAAATCATCAAGTTCCAACATGTAAGGGTCATGGGATAGATGGAATGAAACCTTGATAGCTATGTCATGTAAAAGTCAAAGTGGAATGGGACACCCAGCTCTGTCAAAAGGGTAACTGTATACTGTCCAGAAAAAACTGTAAAACAAACAAGAGAAAAAAAAACCCCAGGAAGTAAGGGGGCAAAGCCCCGCTGCTCTTAATGCAGAGCAGCTATATCAAGATTAGGTAAATAACCAGTGGGTCCATGCTCTGTTCAGTCGTTGGGGCCCTTGTAAGAGGATGACCGTGAGCGGCGTTTGCGACCTTGGGACTGCCATTGTGGAAGGAATGGGAGGCCAGGGGTGGCAGGTTTAAATGGCCAGTCGGGCAGGGACACTTGGGGGAGTTCCTGGGCACTCAGGAAAGTAGGAAGGTCCCCCAATGTGCGGAAGATAGTTGTTTTCCCCTCATGGTGGACTATAAGGTGAAAAGGAAAGCGGCATTGATATTTTATATGGCGTGACTACAGGATATGTGTCAGTGGTTTAACTGCTTGCCGACCACTGATCAGCATTTGACGGCGACAGAGTGGCTGCTTAGCGCAAATCGCCGTCATATGACGGGGGCTGCGAGATCGCGCCTAGTGAGCGTGCGTGCACCGCCGGAGGCACGCCCGCGCGCTCACTGTGTTCGGGGAGGGCCAGGGAGCAGGTGCGGCGGAGTCGATCCGTGTAAGTAAACACGGACCTCCGTTCTGTGAGGGGGGAAGGGCTGTGATCACAGCCTTCCTGTACATGGAGGCTGTGACCACTTCCCTTCCCCAGCTAGGGCAGTCCCCACACAGTTAGAACACGCCCAGGGAACACAGTTAACCCTTAGAGCGCCCCCTGCAGGTTAACCCCTTCACTGCCAATGGCATTTACACAGTAATCAGTGCATTTTTATAGCACTGATCGCTGTATAAATGCCAATGGTCCCAAAAAAGTGTCAAAATAGTCCGACATGTCCGCTAAAATATCGCAGTACCGCTAAAAATCGCAGATCACAGTCATTACTAGTAAAAAATAAAAAAAAAATAAAAACCCCAGAAATGAATTCTCATCATCCCTAAACGCGACCACTTTTGCGCAAACCAATCAATAAATGCCGATTGCGATTTTTTTTATCACAAATATGAGGAAGAATATAAATCGGCCAAAACCGTTGAAAAAAATGTTTTTTTATATTTTTTTTTTGGATTTGTATTTTAGCATAAAGTAAGAAATTTGGGTTTTTTTGCAAAATTGTCGCTCTTTTGTTTATAGCGGCGATCAGAAATGACGCAGCAGTGATCAAATACCACCAAAAGAAAGCTCTATTTGTGGGAAAAAAGGAAGCAAATTTCATTTGGGTACAACGTCGCACGACCGCGCATTTTTCAGTTAAAGCGATGCAGTGCCGAATCGCAAAAAGGGCTCCGGTCCTAAAGTGTGAAATCCTTCCAGGGCTGAAGTGGTTAAGGGCTTTCCGCATTGCAAGGGTTTGGCATGAGAGGTCTGGAAGAAGCATCACAGGAGTCTTGTTGAAGAGGATGGTTTCCTGGGTGCTGGCAGGCCTCATGATTGCATCTTTGACTTTGAAGAAGTGCACTCTGCATAGCATGTCTCTGACAAAGGTAGGATCAGTAGACTTGGGGCCAGTAATCCTGTGGACCCGGTCGAGTTCAATTTCCATCTCTTTAGGTTGTTGCAAGAGTTGGTTAAAGATGGCTGTCACAGCTGCCGCTAGATCTTTTGATTCCACCGACTCAGGAATACCACAGATGCGAATATTATTGTGGAAATTATGGTTTTCTATGTCATCTTGGTGGTAAGATAGTTGTTGTAGCATCACGGTCTGGGTATTGAGGATTTCTTCGTGTGATTGAACAGAGGTTTGTAGGCCTTCCGTAGTAGCCTATATGTCATCAAAGTGGACCCTGATGTCTTTTTT
This sequence comes from Glandirana rugosa, assembly GCA_018402905.1. Lineage (NCBI taxonomy): Eukaryota > Metazoa > Chordata > Amphibia > Anura > Ranidae > Glandirana > Glandirana rugosa. Next base: position 176,990 of record BLSH010113730.1, on the reverse strand, counting down.
GAGGTCAGAGATCTCTTGTTTATATGTTTTTTTGATTCTCTTAACATAGTGTTCAAACTCATTTTTATTCGGGAGAGATCGAATGTAGCTGTGTAGAGATCTCATTTGGGTTTCTAAATCCCATCCTTCTCCTGAGCCCAGGGAGGCATTAGAGTGGCTCCTGGAGCGCCTGAAGCCCTCTGGGGAGGTGAGTCCGGAGCGGTAGCTCTCCTGTGCATCCATGGCAAAGTCAGAGTGCGAGGGGGACGGGTGGGCCGACGCCATTTTAGAGCTCGGTTGGCGATGTGCTGCAGCCGCTGAGTGGGTGAAGAATTGTCCCAGGTCACCTCCTTGGCGCGCTCCTCCAGAGCCCTTCTGTTCCTTAGGTTTGTCTTTCCCCATTTCAGTTGAATAGGTATGATTTGGCTGAGTCTTAAAGTCCTGTGGAGCTGCGGGGTCCGGGAGCCGACGGCGGGCGCTCCTTTACAGCTTCATGTGATCAGCTAGGCCTTGGTATACTGCAGGATGGTAGCAGTCAGTAAAGGGGGAAAGGGCTGTATTGGAAAGAAAAAAGGGGGGAGGGGTCCGCCGCTGATGTACAGTAGATTGCTTGTAGGTTGCAGCAGAAAAAATACTTGTAGAGATCCTTGATCGAGACGTTTGGGTATACAGGGCAACCGATGCTGTTAGGGAGGGGGGTGAGGCAGTAGAAAGTAGAAAAAAGAAAAAGGGCTCAAGGGCTATCCCTAGGAGTAGGTAGACTGATAGTGAATATCTCCTATGGGGTGACCTGGTGCTTAGACAGTGTCTTAGTGCGGTACAATGGGTGCAGGAAGGCCTCGGGTGGAGCAAGATGGCCACCATTTATTAAAAGTGTGGAGATTTACCAAGCCGGCTTGCCTGGAGAGGGTCACCGAGGGGGCCACAGGCTGTAGTAGTCCCAGTCCACAGGGCATATACTGGCTAGCCAAGAAGAGATCTGAGGGGCCAGTAAACCTCTGCTGCATGGATGTCGGGTGCAGCAAGATGGCCGCCGCACCAAAGGCCTAGGCCGACACTGTGGGCTGGCTTGCTGGGTCTGGCAGGGAGAGCTCACCTTGCATCAGCAGTCCCCTGGCTGCAGGCAATGTGGAGGCAGCCGATCGGCTCCCGTGCAGCCTCTCTGCCTCTGCTGCTTGCCAAAGAACGGGATGGATAGGGTCCCAAATCGAGCGGCCGGTCTGCGGCCTAGGAGATGGCGACTGCCGTAGGCCTCATGTCTGTCTGGTATGCACCGTAATGGCACAATAAACGGCCCTAGTGTTAGCAGGAGGTCCAGAGGTAGGCTGTAGAGGGTTCGTGGCCATGGATGCAGCCGTGGATGTAAGGATGGCTGCAGATGGTGATGGGAGGCCCAGGAGCTCTTCACTACTGCGTCCTGCTCCTTGCTCGTCCAGACACGCCCCCCAGCGGTTTAGAGATTAATGGCGGTGTGTTGAGTTATTTTGAGTGGACAGCAAATTGACACTGTTATACTCACTGTACAGTCAATACCTTACATTGTAGCAAAGTGTCATTTCTTCAGTGTTTTCACATGAAAAGATATAATAAAATATTTACAAAAATGTAAGGGGTGTACTCACGTTTGTGAGATACTGTATCTGATGCTCAGTGGAGAACAGGCTGGATTATGTTTCACATTGATCATGAGTGATCCTGTCACATATTAACATTAACCGCAGTCTGACGGCGACAAAGTGGCTCGATATCGCAAACCACCGTCATATGACGGCGGCTGCGATATCCCTCACTGTGAGTGTGCGCTCGCCGCCGGAGGCACACGCGCGCACTCACTGTGTTCAGGGGGGGCCAGGGAGCGGTTAGGGTGGACTCGATCGCCGCCATCTACCCGCCCTCCCACAGTGAAAGAACGGAGGTCCGTGTAAGTAAACACGGATCACCGTTCTGTTAGTGGGGGAAGGGCTGTGATCACAGGCTTACTCTATATGGAAGCCGTGATCAATCCCTTCCCCAAGACAGGCCAGCCCACCCACAGTTAGAACACGCCCAGGGAACACAGTTAACCCTTAGAGCGCCCCCTCCAGGTTAACCCCTTCACTGCCAATGGCATTTACACAGTAATCAGTGCATTTTTATAGCACTGATCGCTGTATAAATGCCAATGGTCCCAAAAAAGTGCCAAAATGGTCCGACATGTCCGCTGCAATATTGCAGTACCGCTAAAATCGCAGATCGCCACCAGTAAAAAATAAGTAAATAAATAAAAACCCCAGAAATGAATTCTCATCATTCGTTAACGCGGCATCTTTTGCGCAAACCAATCAATAAACGCTGATTGCGATTTTATTACCAAAAATATGAGGAAGAATATATATCAGCCAAAACCGATGGAAAAAATGTTTTTTTTATATATATTTTTTTTATTTGTATTTTAGCAAAAAGTAAGAAATGTGGATTTTTTTGCAAAATTGTCGCTCTACTTTTGTTTATAGTGGTGATCAGAAATGATGCAGAGGTGATCAAATACCACCAAAAGAAAGCTCTACTTGTGGGAAAAAAAGGATGTAAATTTTGTTTGGGTACAAAGTCGCACGACCGCGCAATTGTCAGTTAAAGTGACGCAGTGCCGAATCGCAAAAAGTGCTCTGGTCCTAAAGTGGGAAATCCTTCAGGGGCTGAAGTGGTTAATAAAGAGAAGTCATGTGCACGAACAACAGGGTGTTATTCTGCTTTATAACAAATAAAAAAAAACATTTTAACAATAGCCACAAATGGCACTGGAGTCTTTGAAAACTTGATTTGAGAACATGTTGCATCTGTACACTTCCAAAGAGAGCCCCTCAACTACTACTAATAAATTCTTTATTAAACAATGCCTTACAGTTTTTGAGCAACAAAGGGGTGGAAGGGTGGAGAATGTTTGTCTGATGTACTCCCTCAACTTAATTAGTCTTACCTTCGTAACTTCCTGACTCCCCCTGAAGAAAACTCATCTCAAACCCTGCTCCAGAAAAAGTAATAGTACACCCTTTTCCCCACCAAATATGCACACTGTTAACCCTCTATTAACAGGAAGAGGCCTTCCACTTATGCTTCTGTCTTCAGCTCCAGGCCTGTCACACTAGCCATTGGAATGTATACAGAAAAAAGCATAGGTTTCTAGTTTGTGGTAACTTGAGCTAGCATGTATAGTTTCCCCATATCTTTTTTGTCTGCCAGAGATGCTGTTTAATGTAAAGCAATCCTAGTGTCTAAATAGCCACTGGGTTGCTTTTACATACAGCAGCAGGGGACAAATTTATTCCCTCAACACAAAGGGTTTAAATATCCCGGAGAAAAGAAACAAAGTCCTAGCAGAAGCCCATCATTATAGAGCCCAAATCGTCTTTTTACACATTTCAAAAAAGGCTCAATACCGCGAATATATAATGCCCAATACCCAGCGGCATACCACGCGACATGCACGGAAACAAAATCTAAGGGAGTATCAATATTATTGTACAAAACCTGCCAATTTAATCTTATAGATCAATTGGCTGATCAGGAAGGCAGATTCTTATTCCTTAAAGGTACTTGGAAAGGCAAACCCCTTACTCTGGCAAATATTTACTGCCCAAATTCCAAACAGGTGTCCTTTCTAAAGGAAGAGCTACTTCAACTTACATCATTCAGATCAGGTTTATTGATAGTGGGGGGTGATTTTAATGTCACGCTGAATCCGCTGCTTGACTCCTCAAGCAGTACATCTTCTCTCACATATGCAGTGATGTAGAAACCAGCGCCTACCCTTATCTCTAACTAAAAAATTAACATATAAGCACACTAAATAATGTGCTAAAAGTGAAGTGAATATAACCTATGTGGTTTTTGAATATATGTAGAGGGGCTGCTGTACTCAGGAAATACCTGCTAGAAATCTATTAGAATATAAATCAGCGCCCATCCCTCTAAAAAGTAAATCACTCTAAAAAAGTATATATAGTAAAATGTATAATACAACATAACATTGTGAACAATCAATACATATATCACATGATATGAAATAAATGCGTGTGATAGCCAATGACTAATATAAAATGCACGACTGGGAATTGCTGTACTCGGGTTAATGACCTGCCCTGAAGTCAAAAACAACAAAGAGAACACCAGTCCAAAAATTCATAAGTCAATGGGCTAGTCCTTAATTAATGGTATATAAAGGCGCATGTGAGGGACCGTAGCATCGTCCGTGATGACGCTCAATTAACGAGCGAAACGCGTTGATGTCACTTCCGGTCCGTCACAGGCAACTCGAGTCACTTCCGGTTTTCGCGGTGGTTCTCACTGGAACGCACGCCATCGCTACTGAGATTGTCAGGATTGCTTTTTACTTATGCTGAAGACCTAGTTGGGTTCTGTAAATACGATTTGTATACTTGCGCAATAAAAGATCTACCGTACAGTACACTATTGTTTACCTTATCTCTATTTCTGAGTGCCCTTGGATATCGCATCAGTGAAAGGATTTATCTCATTGAGATCTTTTTGACGTCCGGGATCTTGAGCCCCCACCAGAATCTGGCTTTTGTTGACCCACTGACTGAAAAGCAGTGGGTCCACGTCCTCTGGTGAGTGCGGGCACAAAAGGGGGTCACCATCCAATGTGTGTCACTTCACTGCACATTTATTGATTGTTGGAGCACGGATTTGCACTTTATCTACAGCACTCTCACATGTGCAGCATTACGTCAAATCAAGACTCAGCTGGTCTCTCTGGCGTTACATGATACCTGGCGTACGCTTAATCCACAGACAAGGGACTACACATTTTTCTCAGCTCCACATGGTCGCTACTCATGGCTAGACTACCTCTTCCTGGGCCAGGCAGACTTGCATTACCTATGCGAGGCCTCTAGGAGAGAGTATGGTCATTTCAGACCACCATCCAATTACACTCACGTTACTCTTCCCACAGAAGGAACAATACGCGAGACTATGGAGAATGGACGCTTCCCTTCTTACAGACCAGGGAGACTTGGCAACTACTAGGAAAACGACTGAAGATTATTTTAGGACAAATGAAACTCCCGAAACCACACCAATGGTACAATGGGAGGCGCACAAATGTGTAGTAAGGGGACACATGATCGCGCTGGCAGCTAAAAGGAGGAAAGAAAGTCAGAAGTTAGTAACAGAGCTCTCAGCTAAGTTAGCGGAACTGGAAAAGAAACATAAAAGGTCCCTAGCGATCGCAGTAACCCAGGAATTGATGGTAACTAGGGCACTTTTACTGCAGGAGTTATCGGCTAAAGATCGAAGACGACACATGTTTAACCAAAAGCTATACTATGAACAGGCAAATAAACCTGGTAGACTTTTGGCCAGATTCACTCAGGAACGCACCTTATTACATACGGTACACCATATCACTGACGTTACAGGGAGGAAGCACACTAGAAATGAGAGTATAGCAAGACAATTCCGTGACTATTACAATGACCTGTATCATCTGAATCCCGAGACAACCCGACCGGAGACAGATAAACATCGCAGCAACCTAATTCAAAACTTTCTGTCTTTACGTAGCCCAAAACCCCTGTCACTGGCAGACCGAACCGCATTAGAAGCGCCAATCTCTATAGAAGAATGGACAGAAGCTCTTAAGGTGACGAAATCCGGGAAAAGCCCAGGGCCGGATGGCTTTCCGGCAGCTTACTATAAAAGTTTCCCAGATCTATTAGCTCCAGGCTTTCTTAGGGCCTTTAACACCCTTTCTCCACCCCAATTCAATCAAAGACTTTATTAGAGGCACACATAGCTGTGATTCCCAAAGGTGCTAAGGAACCCAATAACGTAGCGAATTACAGGCCGATATCTCTACTAAATATAGATGTGAAGTTATTCTCCAAAATTTTGGCGACCAGACTTTCACATTACATCCCAACATGGGTAGGACTGAACCAGGTGGGATTTGTCCCTGGAAGGGAGGCCAGGGACAATACCATTAAAGCATTGAATTTACATCATTGGCTGGTCACTAACAAACAGGAGGGTTTTTTTCTGGCAATGGATGCGGAGAAGGCGTTCAACCCGGTAGCCTGGGATTTTATGGAAGTAGTTTTGAAGACGCTAGGCCTGGGGATCAGGATAAGAACCTTTATAGGAGCCCTCTACACTAACCCAGTAGCCCGCGTTAAGGTAAACGGCTGCCTCTCGAACGCCTTCTCCATCCATAATGGGACCAGACAAGGATGCCCACTGTCCCCTCTCCTCTATATGCTTACCTTAGAACCCCTGTTACGATGCATTCGCGCCCACCCAGACATAAAAGGAATTAAGGTTAAGGATAAGGAATTTAAAACCGCTGCATTCGCGGATGATATTCTTCTTTTTTTATCAGCCCCACTAACGACCCTCCCAAATGTTATGTCGACTATGGAAATATTTAAAGGCCTTTTGAATTTAAAGATTAACTTTTCTAAATCCTTTGCTCTTAATGTGTCCCTCCCTCCTAATACTGTCCAGTTATGTCAGGAGAACTTTACATGGAAAAGCGAGGTCATCGCCTATTTAGGCATTCAACTACCGGGGAAGCTTACAGATCTTTACAACAAAAACTTTTTAACCAAACTTAACCTCATACAACAAGACCTCAAAGGATGGGATACCTCTGCAATCTCTTGGTTTGGACGAGCGGCCATCATAAAGATGACTGTCCTTCCACGTTTGCTGTACAAAATGCAGACTATGCCAATAGGCCTCCCACCCTCGTTTTTTGCCATGTTTAAAAAAATCTGTAGAACATTTATATGGCAAGGTAGACTGGCAAGAATCGGATGGGCTAAATTAGTGCTCCCAAAAGCCAGTGGTGGCATAGGTCTTCCAGACTTGCAGAGGTATCACATCGCATGCCACTTAGTACGAATAGTGGATTGGAACCTGCATGCTAACTAAAGGATGCAAAGGATGGGTTGGCCTAGAACATCTGATAGCGGGAATAGACTTAGAAAAGGCACCTTGGTTTCTCTTAAAAGAGATTCCGAGGGAGCTAGATGCACATCCCTTAATTGGGTTTACCCTACAGGCCTTTCACAGGGCGTGCAAAGTCTATAATTTCTCAGGGAATTTCTGCCCAAACACGCCCATCAAGGGTAACCCGGACACTACATTTCTGACCAAGGAGTGGCCCCAATGCGGAGATGCAGGGTAAACAGTTCTTTGTTAGGGACAAATTTAAACGCCAGAGAGACCTCGCAGAGCTCTCTAAAACAAAGACATTCCCATTTTGGGCATACGCTCAATTGAGACATTTCTTGAATGAACCTGAGCATAGAGAGCTATTTACGAGACCTCCCACAATTTTTGAATCGCTATACACTGGAACAGCACCCCAAAACCACATGATTTCAATACTATATGCTTCCATGTTCCAAAATTCCCAGAAACTTCTTCACTCAGAATGGGAATTCTGGGAACATGCCCTGCAGAGGGAAATAGAGGAAGAGGACTGGAACTAGATTCATTTATATCTGCACAAGGGCTCGTTAAACATAAATATACAAGAAAATGGATACAAATTAAAAACCAGATGGTACAGGACCCCCGATGTGATCCACAAATTTGCCCCATCAGTCCTGGAAGTGTGCTGGAGGTGCGAAAAAGAACGGGGAACACTCCTACACATTTAGTGGGACTGCGTGGAAATTCAGCCATATTGAAAAGCAGTTTTCAAAATAATCCAAAAAGTTACAGCGTTTCCTGTAGAATTTACGCCAGCGCAATTTCTTCTGCACCTTTCCCCACTGCCCAAAAAACTTTACTTTGGGGCCCCATTCACACCTGAGCGTTTTGTAGCTTGAAGCCTTTAGCTACAAAACGCTGGAGGGGAAAAAATCAATGATTCTCTATGGAGATGGTTCACATCTCCACTCAAAAATGCCTGAAGCCAAAAGCCTGAAAGCTCAAACTAGTTCTGGAAGTATTTTTGTAGCTTGATTTGTGCGTTTTTCTATTTTTTTACATTGGTGACTTTTTGACCTGTACAAAATCTCAGTAAAAACGCGCCAAAATCGCGGCAAAAATCGCGGCAAAATCGCTGTAAAAAACGTGTGTATTTCTGCCTGAAAACACGATGCCCAGGTGTGAATGCAGCCTAAGTCACTCCCCATACATGTGATAAATGCTGCCAGTCTGTCTGTCCCGAGACATTGGAGATCAGAAACTCCCCCCTCACTGACAGAATGGATACACCGCCTAAACTTTATAGAGGACATGGAAGAGCTAATCCACATTATGCAGGACAAAATATCCCACTTCTCCAAGACATGGTCAGAGTGGACTGACTTTCGCAAATCCAATACGTACCAATCCTTAATGCAGAACAGACAGAGGCTGCAGATTCAAGCCAACTAGGTCTATCTCTAAGTAGCTGAATTGTGTCCCAAGCTGAGGATATACTAACTTAGCGATAAATGTAACAAGAGAAATGGAGAGGGTTGTCGTGGTAAGTCCACCCCCTCTTCAATCCAATGCATATGCCAATTAAATGGGCCTTTCACCCTCATGCTCCCTCTCACAACCTAAGGGAGAACCCCCCTTTTTTTTTTCTCTCCCTCCTCTCTCTCTTTCCTCTTCTTTCACCTTCATCTCCTCTCCACCTTCCTCCTTTATATTCTCCGGATCCGCTGTATTGAAAACAACAATGCAAACTGTACATAAGTTACATAATCTTCAAGTTGCTTATTTGAACTCATCAGGCCAGTAGTGTATACAGCCTGACGTATCCATGTGCCGATAATATGGAAATGACGTTTCATGCATATTACTGTGAGCATTATCACAAAGAATATTTTGGATTTTTGTTATCTGTAATGCAATTTAAATCAATAAAATTATATGTTCAAAAAAAAAAAAAAAAATAAAGCACCCCTATTACCTGCGCTTGTCGCAAAGCTAAACACGTACATAAGTCCCACACATCAGGTATCGCTGCAATTGTCAGGGTGAGAGCCATAATTCTAGCACCAGACCTCCTGAGTAACTCTAAACTAGTAACCTGTAAAAGATTTTAAAGCATTGCCTATGGAGATTTTTAGGTACCATAGTGTGGCACCGTTCCATGGACATAGGCAATTTTAAAGCGTGAGGTGTTAGGTATCTATTAACTCAGCATAACATCATCTTTTATATTTTACCAAAATGGGTATTTCTATTCGTGTGCGCAAAAATCCATTAAAGTGCATTTTTTCCAATAAATTTGTATTTAAAAAACCACTGCACATATACCTTGAGGCAAAAATATGGAAAACCCACCATTTTATTCTCTATGGCCTTAGCTAAAAAAAATATGTAGAATGATTAGGGATTCTAAGTAATTGTCTAGAAAAAAATTATGATTTTTACATGTAGGAGAGAAATGTCAGAATTGGCCAGGTAGGGAAGTAGTTAAAAAAAAAAAACATACATGCAAATTTACATACCATAAATCATATACATTGTGTGCAATTTTCTGGTTTACCGTGACTAAATCTAAACCACATCTGAAAATGTCACCGTAATTGCGTTCTACATATCTGGCTTCTCTGCACTTGAAAGCTTTAATACATCAGCAGTTTAACAGGCAGATTATGTTTTTAATCTGCAGATAACCTGTCAATATATGGGGGTGCTGCTATCAATTTCCCTATTAAACATTTTCCATTTGTTTAAAATGTCATTTAATAATCTGAATTGCTTTTTCACACCGCTGTTTTCTTTGACCTGTAGATGATCTTATTGTAAATACAGATGTATTTGGTTTGGCTAAAATGTATGGTCAAATCATATAAGAATAAGAACACACTAATAGGCCTATAATATTCTGAAAGACTTAGGGGTGTATTCATAAAAAAAACTGCATTGCAATTCTCTAAGTGAATGTGCATGTTGATTCATTATGTGCAAATGGGGCAAAATAATGGGATTAAAGTATAACTAAAGGCAAAACTTTTTTTCATTTTGGATGGAGTTGTGAGGGATTAGAACGCTTGTAAGTTTTTTATTTTTGCCTGTGCCCCCGTTAGGGAGATTACCCTCTCTATTTGTCCTGTTTACTATTATAATTGAAAGTGAAAGTAAAAGAAAATCCCAATTTTGGGCTGTCCCCAGAAAAGTAAGGGCAAATCTTCCAATGGGGACACTAGTTCTGGTGACCTGGGGGTCCCCAAGAAATTCCCTTAATTTTTAGTGATCTCCTCTCACTTCCTGTTTGGCTATTGGACAGGAAGTGAAGGGAAATCTCTGCAATGGGACACAGATGACAAAAAAAAAATCTGACAGGGGTTATAACCCTCCCTTGCCCTATCCAAAATGGAAAAAAAAAACAGTTTTGCCTATAGTTCTACTTTAACCTATTTACTGTACTGAACAGATGTTTTTCATTGATTTAAAACAGAAAATATCACATTTGGCCACTAGATGATACTAAGTATCATATGAATAATACTTAGCGCTATGTAGAGACCAAATGTAGTATGTTCCTCCTTAACCACTTACTGGCTGTCCATAGCAGAAAAACAGAGGCAGGGTGGTCACATTATTCTGGGAGGGCGTACTATAACATCCTGCTAGAATCGCGCTCCTGCGGGCCCCCTGGGGTGCGCACCCGGGAATATCAGCATCATGGATCACGGTGCAGGGCCGATGACAGTGGCCCTTTACCACGTGATCACTCTGTCAAATGACGGAGCGATCAGATTTAAACAAGCCGTCACATTCCTGGCTTTTCTCTCCATACTGATTGGTACAGTGTGAGAGGAGAAGGGAGAGATCAGGTGCAGCAGACCTGTTGGCTGGATCTGTAGTGCCCACAGTGCTGATCTGTGCCCATTCCTGCACTCACCCCATCCAAGCTCAGCCATCCATGCTCTGCCATACATACTTATCCATCTATGCTCAGCCATCCATACTCAGCCATCCCATTCATGCTCAGCCATCTATACTCAGCCATCCCACCTATACTCAGCCATCCCATCCATACTCAGCCATCCATGCTCAGTCATCCATACTTAGCTACCTCCATCCATACTCTGTCATCCCCATTCATACTCAGCCATCCCCATCCATACTTAGCCATCCCATCCACACTCCACCATCCTCACCCATACTCAGCCATCCCCATCCATGCTCAGCCATCCCATTCATACTCAGCCATCCCCATCCATACTCAGCCATCCCAACCATGCTCAACCATCCCCATCCATGCTCAGCCATCCCATCCATGCTCAGCCATTCCATCCATGCTCAGCCATTCCCATCCATACTCAGTCATCCCCATCCATACTCAGCCATCCCCATCCATGCTCAGCCATCCCCATCCATGCTCAGCCATCCCCATCCGCAGCTCATCCATCCCCATTCATAGCTCATTTATGCCTCATCCATGCCACATCAGTTCTCACCTGTGCCACATCCATGCCACTACAGTGCCCATCAGTGTCACTAGAGTGCCACTACAGTACCCATCAGGGTCATTACAGTGCTTCACAAAAATGTAATAGGTAGTCAAATTAGATTTGAAATGTATGCCCCTAGAACACCTGATGGTGCCCCCTGCATGCTGGGCCTCTGTATGTGGCCAGGCTGTGGAAAAGTCTCACACATGTGGTATCATCACATTCACGAGGAGTAGCAGAATATATTTTGGGGAGTAATTTTTGCTGTGTACATGCTATGTGTTAGAAATATCTTATACATGGACAACTTTGTGTAAAAAAAAGCATTTTGATTTTCTTTCCACATTTTCTAAAAACTTGTGGAAAAAATTACATGTTCAAAAGACTCATTATGCCTCCTACAATATACATTGGGGTGTTTGTTTTCCAAAATGGGGTAATTTTTTGTACGTGTCCTGGTGCTCCAGGGAATATGTGTAATTTATGTCCCTAGAACGCCACATGGTGCTCCCTGCATGTTGGGCCTCTGTATGTGGCCACGCTGTGTAAAAGTCTCACACATGTGGTATTGCCATACTCAGGAGGATTAGCAGAATGTGTTTTGGTGTGTAATTTATGATATGCATATGCTGTGAGAAATAACCTGTTAATATGACAATTTTGTGGGAAAAAAAAGGAAAAAAAAATCTTAATTTTGCAAAGAATTTTGGGAAAAATGGCAACTTCAAAAAACTCACCATGTCTTTTACTAAATACTTTGGATTGTCTACTTTCCAGAAAGGGGTCATTTGGGGGTATTTGTACTTTCCTGGCTTGTTATGGTCTCAAGATATGAGACTGTCAGTACATCAGGTATGATCAATTTTCACCATAGCTTGCAGACTCTGTTACTTTCGCAAAGACCAAATAATATACACTGATTTGGGATATTGTTATCAAAGATATGCAGCAGTATAAATTGTGGCCAAAATGTATGAAGAAAAATTACTAATTTGCTAAATTTTATAACAGAAACAAAGAAAAATGCATTTTTTTTACAAACGTTTCAATCTTTTTTCATTTATAGAGCAAAAAAACTGTGGTGGTTAAATACTACCAAAATAAAGCTCTATTTATTGCAAACATTTCATATGGGTACAGTGTTGCATGACTGATGAATTATCATTCAAAATGTGAGAGCACTGAAAGCTGAAAATTAGTCTGGTTAGGAAGGGGGTTTAAGTGCCCAGTGGGTACATTGTTAAATCTTAAAAAAAAAATAATAATCAAATAATATACCCTAATAGCATTTGTTTTTTCACTATTTGCTCATGACAAATGTACATGCATTTCACTTGCTGAATTGCCATGCATTTTTTTTTATAACTATACCCCTTAGTATTAACCTATGTATTGAGGTAGAAAAAAAAACAGTTAACAAACTTACCACCATTTAATACCATACATGATTTTGGATGTATAGTAGCTCTTTAATAATGATGATGAAAACATCACAATTTTGTGACACATTTTTAAATGCCACACCATTTTTTTACACATTAGTAATCAAAAGCTTAAATTATAAGCAGGAAGAATTCAGAGAAACACAGGCACAGTAAGTATACATTTTTATTTGTTGAAAAGAATGGATTTTTGCCAAATTATTACTACAACTACAAAAAGGCACTATGAAAGAAAATAATTATCTATTGTCACAGTTTTTAATTTCTTTGCTCAAAAACACCTGTTCTCTGATTACCTGGTGGAAAATATCTACACTCACTTTATTGCTTTTTTTCTGAGTCAGCTTTAATCCCATCTGGGATTTGGTCACAGTTGAGAGTAGGCTTATTATGTTCTGTTTACTTGTCAATTATTGATCCGGTCATGGAGTTCTCTGCATAAAACATTATTCAAGCTGTTTTGGACCATTTTGTCTTGACAGGGAATAAAAAGGCAATACAGTTTAAAAAATAAGGCGATGGTAATAATGTACAACTGTAATTTCACTTTAAAAATAACCAATTTACAACATAGAAAGTCCTACATTTTTATGGGCAGAAAAAAATAAATAAATTGGACTAAGCCCCCTAATGAAGTGTACTTTGCTGCTTCAATCTGTAAACTTGCACTAATGCCCCGTACACACGGGACAACGATCGCATTCAACAGGTCGTACTCACGACCGTTGTATGCGATATCGATCGTTCGTATGCGCTATTTGAACAGTCGAACATACGACAGTCGTACAAGGGAGTTGTATGAGCAGACTAGAAAACTTGGTCGTACCAACAAGCTCGCATATGACCGTTGTATCGTGTGTACAAAGCAGTTGGTACAACAAGTTGTATTGTGCAAAACACGCATGCTCAGAAGTCAGGAATGGCTGGATGCTAATTACATGCACCTGAACATTCTTTCCCCGGACGTACGATCGTGTAGTGCAGTCAGTATGCTACATACAACAGCCAACATACGATTCAACAGGGTTGTACGGGCAATCGTCGTCCCGTGTGTACGAGGCTTAAGACCCTTGAACTTGTATGTGTTGACTCCTTCTAACAACAGGGGGAAACAAGAGTTGATGAGTTCAGCTGAAGCAGGCCAGGCTACTCTGGGCTCTATAAAAGTCCCAGACTGCTTAGGGATAATGCTCCACCCTGGAGTGCCAGTTCACACTATACGGTGCGGGAACCGCATGTGATTTTGAACAGGAATCACAGCGCATTCCTGTTCAAATCACATGCGATTCTTCAGCAGTGTGATTTGAATGTGCAAAAAGCATGTTTCAGAATTATTAGGAATCACTGGCTTTTACAGGCATTTTAGTCCCTGCTTTGCCTCACATGCTGCTCCCCAGACCACTTTGACAAAAGGGAAAGAGTCTATCATGATTAAGTGATCCACTGATGCAGAAGCAGCTTTGGAGTCATTAAAGCAGGCCTTGTATGGTCAGCCAGTGTTGTACTCTCCAGACTTCTCGACTTTGTGGTCCAGATGGATGCATCAGATGTTGGGTGTGGAAGGGGGAAGAATGTCCTGTCATTTATCTCAGTGAGAAACTCAAGTCCCATGAAGTAAATATGCAAACGTTCTTGGAAATCAGCATCTGGATGCTATTTTTTAACACATTTTGGCACATCAAGCCACAAGAAATAAAAATACTGTTATGATAACTTTGGTGAACTATGATCACAAGACAATTAACTCAATAGGGTTGATTTACTAAAACTGGAGAATGCAAAAGCTGTTGCAGCTCTGCATAGAAACCAATCAGTTTACATTTTTTTGTTTTTTTGTCAAAGCTTAATTGAACATGCTGACGTTAGAAGCTGATTGGTTTCCATGTAGAGCTGCATCATATGTTATACTCCTCAGTTTTAGAAAATCAATCCCAATGCTTGCTGTAATCATATTATTATTTGATTAATCAATGTTTTACCTTGACATAACTTACATGACTTATGCCAGTCTGTATAACTAATCTCTGAGTAGCTACATATCATCTCTTAAATTGGGTATCACTGGCTAACAGAAATGAAAGATCCCAGAACACGGATCAGATTCCATTAAAGTGGATGGCCCAAAACAAGAGACCAATACGCGGTTGAATAGGGGGTTTCTGACCCTGGCAATTTCAAAAGTTTAACTATTCAGTAAAACACCACCATAGTGATAGCATGGGGATGCATATGCCTTGTCCTAGGTTCACACATGTCTGACAACCTGTGTTCCAACCCGAGGATTGAAAAAAGGGAGAAGTGTGTGACAGGAGGCCAGAGAAAACCGATGGCAGTGTCCAGGATGGGAGATATTTTTGTCCCAGGTTCAGGCAGTATGCAGACTGTTTTTCTATTTTGGCTGTGTAGTGACCTTATTGTGCTGGCTGAAAAGTTAACAAGACCAGCTAGAGCAGGTCAAGCTACTTTGGGCTCTAAAAAAATCTAGAAAACTCACTACTGTGTGGTGAGGTCAAGACTAGTGTTGAGTGAACCCGGACTGTAACGTTCGGGTCCGTACCGAACTTTAGGGTGTCCGTGGCACGGACCCGGACCCGAACATTTCAAAAATCGTTCGGGTTCGGTCCGGGGTTCTGCTATTCTGGCTTGGGCTTGCTAAAAACTTTACAAGCCCAGGCCCAGGCACGGTGCCTGTGGGATTTCAAGCCATGCCTGGGCTTGCAATGTCAGGCCCAAGTGAGTTGTGATCAGAACTGGAGTGGTGTGTCATCACTCAAAAGATCTAAAAAAATCTCGGGTTTCATCGAACTGGACGAGATCGACCAGAACAATTGAAAAGTCGGTCGTGTTATTCCAGTGATGTGTCGGTTTTATCTTTTTGTCAGACGTATGACGGACTTGGACCCTGTTTTTATAGAGGGTAGGACCTGTGACGGTAGCCAAAAGAGACCGG
>BLSH010113730.1:95161-115368 GCA_018402905.1 Glandirana rugosa | reverse complement strand
CTAAAATCATCTCATACTGCAGTAGGGACAGATTCCTGTCAGTACTGTGAGGGACAGATTATTGTTCTAAAATCATCTCCTACTGGAGTAGGGAGAGGTTCCTGTCGATGCTGTGAGGGACAGATTATCGTTCTAAAATCATCTCATACTGCAGTAGGGACAGGTTCCTGTCGGTGCTGTGAGGGACAGATTATTGTTCTAAAATTATCTCATACTGGTGTAGGGAGAGGTTCTTGTCGGTGCTGTGAGGGACAGATTATCATTCTAAAATCATCTCATACTGCAGCAGGCACAGGTTCCTGTCGGTGCTGTGAGGGACAGATTATGGTTCTAAAATCATCTCATAGTGGAGTAGGGAGAGGTTCCTGTCGGTGCTGTGAGGGACAGATTATTGTTCTAAAATCATGTCATACTGCAGTAGGGACAGGTTCCTGTCGGTGCTGTGAGGGATAGATTATCATTCTAAAATCATCTCATACTGCAGTAGGGACAGGTTCTTTTTTTATTATTATTAATAAATAGTGCTACATAGTACATTTGCATCCAGAATGAGGAGAGCGTCAAATAAGGGACGTCGTCATGGTCGTGGTGCTGCTGGTGCTGCTGGTGTTGGTGGTGTTGGTGAAGTTCCTGTTGCAAGGAGAGGACGTGGTCTATTTGTGCCAGCTACACGCACAAGTGAAACACCTTCCTCAGGTGCGAGTAGCCGACAGAACCTTCAACGTTATATGGTAGGCCCGAATGCCGCTCAAAGAAAGGTGAGGCCAAAACAAGTACAGGCAATAGTAGATTGGGTGGCTGACAATGCCTCCAGTTCCTTCACATTGTCTCCCACCCGGTCCCTTGATGAAAGCTCAGAGTTGGCACCTGAACCCCATGGCCATCTGTCTTTCACCTCAGCCCCTTGTAAATCAGCCAAGCAGTCTGAGCACCAAGTCATGCAGCAGTCTCTTAGGCTTTTTGATGATTCTGCTGGTGTGCTTTCCATGGGCCATCCACATGACCCTGCCCCAGAAGTGGAAGACATTGAGTGCACCGATGCCCAACCACTTCTGTTTCAGGATGAAGACATGGAAACACCACCGCAGCATGTCTCTGATGATGACAAAACACAGGTGCCAACTGCTGCAGCTTTCCACAGTGTGCAGACTGACAAGGAGGGCAGTGGTGAAGGGTGGGTCGAAGATGATGTGGAGGATGATGAGGTCCTAGATCCCACATGGAATGAAGGTCATGTGAGTGATGTGTACAGTTTGGCGGAAGAGTTGGTGGTCGCACAGAGGCACCAGCACAGCAAAAGAGGAAGCAGGTTGCAAAAGCGGAGCGACCGTCCCCTAGAAAGTACGCCTGCTACTACCCACCACACCCAGGGACCTAGCACACCAAAGGCAGCTCAAAGGAGTTCCCCAGCATGGCAGTTCTTCAGACAATGTGCTGACGACAAGACACGAGTGGTTTGCACGCTGTGTAACCAGAGCCTGAAGCGAGGAATAAATGTTCTAAACCTGAGCACAACCTGCATGACCAGGCATCTACATGCAAAGCATGAGCTGCAGTAGAAGAAGCACCTCAAAATCCAAGAAATGTCTTGGCCTCCTCCTGCTTCCTCTTCTGCTGCTGCCTCGGCCTCTTCCTCCACCTCTGCAGTGCCAGTGTCACCTGCCACCCAGCAAACAGAGCATGTGACAGCAAAGCCAGCATGTCCGCCACTGTCCCCAAGCATTTCCACACGGCCCCATGGAAGTTTACAGCTCTCCATCTCCCAAACACTGGAGAGAAAGAGGAAGTACCCCCAACCCACCCACGATCCCTGGCCCTGAATGCCAGCATTTCAAAATTCCTGGCCTTTGAAATGCTGTCATTCCATCTGGTGGACATGGACAGCTTTAAAAACCTGATGGCGGTGTCTGTCCCACAGTACATGGTTCCCAGCTGCCACTACTTGTCCAGGTGAGCCACCCCTTCCCTGCACAAACAAGTCGGGGACAAGATCAAGTGTGCACTGCGCAACGCCATCTGTGGCAAGGTCCACATAACCACTGATACGTGGACCAGTAAGCACGGGCAGGGACGTTATATCTTGCTAACTGCACACTAGGCAAATGTAGTGGCGGGTGGGCCTGAGACAGCTAGCCGTTTGGCGCATGTCCTTCCCCCACCGAGGATTGCAGGGCATTTCTCTTTGCCTCCTTTTGCCTCCTACTGTGTTTCCTCCTCCTAATCTACCACCTCCTCATCCGCTCAGCGTAACACCTACACCACCAAATTCAGCACATCTGGGGGAAATGACAGCAGGCTGTTTTAAAATTGATATGTTTGGGGGATAAACCCCACACTGCGCTGCAGCTGTGGACGGGCATTGAACAACAGACCAATGAGTGGTTGTTGCCACTGAGCCTCCAGCCCGGCCTGGTGGTCTGCGATAATGGGCAAAATCTCGTAGCAGCTCTGGGCTTAGCTGGTTTGACGCACATCCCTTGCCTGGCACATGTGCTTAATTTGGTGGTGCAGAAATTTCTAAAAAACTACCCGGATATATCAGAGCTGCTAGAGAAAGTGCGGGCCGTCTGTGCACGGTTTTGGCATTCTCATCCTGCTGCTGCTCGCCTGTCTGCGCTGCAGCGGAACTTCGGCCTTCCTTCTCACTGCCTCCTATGCGACGTGCCCGCAAGGTGGAACTCCACCTTGCACATGTTGGAGAGACTGTGCGAGCAGCAGCAGGCAATAGTGGAGTTTCAGCTGCAGCATGCATGGGTCGGTCGCTCTGCGGAAAAGCACCACTTCACCACCAATGAGTGGGCCTCCATGCGAGACCTGTGTGCCACATTGCAGTGTTTTGAGTACTCCACAAACATGGCCAGTGCCAATGACGCTGTTCTCAGTGTTACTATCCCACTTCTATGTCTCCTTGAAAAAACACTTTGGGCGATGATGGAAGAGGATGTGGCACAGGAGGAGGAGGAAGAGGGGTCATTTCCACGGTTATCAGGCCAGTCATTCACAAGTGGCTCAGAGGGTGGGTTCCTGCACCAGCATAGGCCAGGTAAAAAAATTTCAAGCCAGGGCATAGTTTTGGAGGATGAGGAGGATGAGGATGATGAGGAGGAGGAGGAGGAGGAACCGTGTTCACAGCAGGGTAGAACCCAACGCAGCTCATGGGCATCACTGGAGCATACCTGGGGGGGTACAGAGAACACAGATGATACACCTCCCACAGAGGACAGCTTGTCTTTGCCTCTGGGCAGCCTGGCACACATGAGTGACTACATGCTGCAGTGCCTGCTCAACAACAGTGGAGTTGCCGACTGCCAGCACACACTGGTAGACACGCTGCTGAAGGTATTCCCAAATGACACCGGGGGCTCAGTGGAAGCACAAGGCGAAGGCAGAGGAGGAGGAAGAGGTCTCCATTGCAGCTGTGGCATTGTGCCAGCACCTCAGAAGGCAGGGTTAGCATATTCGAAATGTGGAAAAGATTTGTCAGCAGCACGCCACAACAAACAGCACCACCAGCTGATAGGCAACATCTTAGCAGGAGGCAGCATTTCAGCAACATGGTGGAACAGTATGTGTGCACACGCCTACACATACTGACTGATGGGTCTGCCTAAATCAACTTCTGGGTCTCCAAATTGGGCACATGGCCTGAGCTTGCCCTTTATGCCTTGGAGGTGCTGGCCTGCCCTGCAGCCAGTGTATTGTCTGAACGTGTTTTTAGCATAGCAGGGGGCATTATCACAGACAAGCGCAGCCACCTGTCCACAGCCAACGTGGACAAGCTAACGTTTATTAAAATGAACCAGGCATGGATCCCACAAGACTTGTCTGTACCTTGTGCAGAATAGACATTTAGACCGGCCTCACACAGCCATTGGTATACTTGTTTTTTTTTATGTGATTTTAAGTTATTTCCCTATCCACATTTGTTTGCAGGGCACTTGTCCTACTCTTACCCCCATGTTTCTTCCTTTTGCAGCCCTCTAGCCCTTTCCAGGCCTTTTTTACAGACATTTTTGTGCCAAAAAGTTCGGGTCACCATTGACTTCAATGGGGTTTGGGGTCCGGGGTCAAGTTCAGGTCAAGTTCAGTGCCGAACTCAAACTTTTTTGCGAAGTTTGGCCAAACCCGACAAACCCGAACATCCAGGTGTCCGCTCAACTCTAAAGGCATGGTTTGAAAAACAAACTATCAATAAAAAGACAAGAGGCAAAAATATAACACACTGCACATTATATAAGCTACATTTGAAGAGGGAGGGACAGGGTGTTTTTGATCCAAAAATAAAAATTATAGTAGATTATGTCAGAGACACAAACCAGACATTTTACAGAAACCTGCCACACATCATGTAATACTTGTTAGAAGGCTTAATTTAAACAGGGAGAGATGAGGCACATTTTATCCAAATATAATAATTGCAGTGGATTATATCAGAGACGCAAAGCAGAAATATTACAGAGACATGTTGTACATAATGTGAGTCTTTTTAATAGGCTGCATTTCAACGAGGAGAAAAGGGGCACTTTTTTATCCAGAATTAAACATGTCAGTAGATTATATCAGAGAAACAAGGCAGAAATATTTCAAAGACACATGGTACATTATGTAAGCTTTTGCAGGAGGAACGAACAATGCATTTTTTTAAAATCCAGAAATTACAATTACAGTTGATGAAGACAGAAATATAACAGAAACATGCTGCACAGCAAAGGCCAAATTTAAAGAGGGAGAGATGAGAAATTTTTGATCATGATGCTGTGAATCATAAAGAAAAGGTAATTACAGTGGGTTGGCGCTGCTATGTGAATGTGCAAAAAATGTGCAAGATATGCGAAAATGAGCAAATGTAAATGTTCCAATAGATCTAAATAACCTGCAATTAGTGCCTTCCAAAATTGCAAATAAGCAAAACAATTGTGATAATCTGTGAGGAATTAATCCTAAAATGCTATGTGAAAGTTAGGCAGGGGGAGTAGTACCAAAAGTAAATACAAATAAAAATAAAACTATAATATATAATAGATTAAATATAAAGTACAACAAAACCTGCTGCCCCCACTTCACTCAAATGGGGTATTGCTATGAAGAAGAAATATGCCAGTGAATTGACGCTGCTATATAAATGTGCAAAAACGTAAGAATGTGCAAATTAGTAAATGTAAATGTTTTAATTGATCATAATAAAGTGCAGTTAGTGCCTTAAATTATAAATGCATATGTTAAAGAAATTGCAATAATCCGTGAGGAACCAATCCTTATTGTGAAACCATCCATGTTGAAAACAAAATCGTGGTGAGAAGACACAATCTGTGATATTATAAACACTCTCACTTCCTTACACAGTAATGCAGGAGGAATCACAATGCTGCTTTCCAGTGGTCTAGCAGTCCAGCTTCACTGTGCACTCATAGAGATAGTGCCGCTGCTGCAGTTGCGTTGTGGGGTTATGGAGAAATATTCTGATCGATTAGTCCTCATGTAAATAAAAGAAAAACTCGGGGGCATGGCCTGGCCGCTGCTGAAGATGGCTACTTGACATGTTGATCGATAGAGCTCACAGGATTCACAAACCTCAACATCTGCCAGCAAGTGTCCCCAGAGACATCTTAGCAAGAGTGCATTTCTTTCATGTGAAGGATGATATCATGAGAGCTGCAAGAGCACTTCATACTCTGCTAGAACCCTTTGAGAAAATAATGCTCTATAACGACATCTCAGCAGCTACATGGCAAGCAAGGAAATCCTTTGCAGCAATTACCTCAGTTCTAACCGAGCGTAAAATCCCCTATAAGTGGGGTTTCCCGGTGAAGCTATTGGTGACCTACCGGAACCAGCATAACACCATCCTGACGCTCAAAGAAGGGATTAAGCTACTACACAACTGGTGCCCCCCACTGTGAAAATTTCAGCCAGAATCTCCAACGCTTGGGAAACCTGAGGGAATATTTTGAACTGAAATGTCCGCAAACGACACCCGTCTCCATGTTGGGTGCACACCTTAAGCTGGACTTTAATATCATCCTGTCTTATTGGCAGTGGAGGAACGGGGGGCCCCAGCTCTTCTTTCCACGCCACACTAAACCTGTGTGCTAGGCACACTCCAAGTTATATTGATTCCACGCACAGGTAGCTATAAGTTGGTAAACTGTTACTCTTTCATCACTGATTTACCTGGTTAGTGTGTTTTCTTCTCTTTTTTTGTTTCTTTTGACTGACAACTGCTGTTTTTGTGCATAGTAACAATATAAAAGACTAGACTAACCTGACATGTTGATTGCATTCCCTAGATTGAAAGGGACGTGACTGCACAGGCCGGAACCCCCATAAAACGGAGGTTCTCTGACCTGTTCACCCACATCCCTCCTCCCCCTGAATTGGGTCAGCCCTGTTTTGTATAAGAAGATCACTCCAGTGCCTTTTACTATTCGTATCTACTGTATAACAGTCCATCTCAGTGCCAGTACAGCTCTCCAGAGGAAAAAAAAAATGGCAATCTCGATCCTTTCACCGAACGTAAAGGGCCTAAATAGCCTCTTCAAGAGATCCTTATTATGAAGAGAGGCCATCGCACAAAAGGCTGATATTCTCTGTGTCCAGGAGACACATTTCTTAGCCGATCATCACCCCCCTTGCTCACATAAATCTTTCCCCCAAGTCTTCCAAGCAGCAACAGACAAAAAGGCTAGGGGGGTCATGATCGCAATTAGATCGACAATAGCCTTCACCCTATGGAGCATTGAGGTAGATCCCGCAGGCAGATTCCTGATTTTATCAGCCACGTTCAATAACCAACCCTTGGTCATAGTAAATATCTATGCCCCAAATACTAACCAAGAAAACTTTTATAAAAAATTGCAACAAAAGCTCCAGATCTATCCCAAAGACCAGATCATCATTTGTGGTGACTTTAATGACATTGTAGACCCCCAATCAGACACCTCCAATACTAGGAGGGCAAAATCAACCGCTCTAGCCTCATTTGTCTCACTAGAGGACTGGTACGACGCCTGGAGATGCCAACACGGCACTGAGAGGGACTACTCCTTTTATTCCAACACCCAAAAATCCTACTCGAGGATCAACCTGTTCCTAACCTCCAAGGTCTTACTCCAGAAAGTCACCAAGTATGAAATAGGACTTATAAAATGGTCAGATCACGCACCAATTTCTATAACCCTAGCATAATCCGCCATGACAACTAGATGCACTACAGCTTTTTTTACATTAACAAAGATTCTGTTGCTAAGCATTCGACTATATGGAATGCCCACAAATCAGTTCTGAGGGGAATACTACTGAAATATGGGGCCCAGGAGAAGAGGAAAAGGACGCAGCACATCGACTCACTGCTAACACAAATCAGAACACTAGAAACAGCAAATAAACAATCACCCTCCCAATCTCTCTCTGATGATCTTAGCAAATTAAGAACCAATCTCAGTTCATATTTAGGCCTCATACACATGGGCGTTTTGCACGCCGGCGTTTGTAGGCGTTTTTTGCAGCTCTCCATGTTATTCAATGGCCTTCTAAAAACGCCGGCGTTAGTGAGCAGTAGAGGGCGTCGGCGTTAGTGAGCTGTTTTTAGAACGCGGGACCATCGCGTTCTGTAGCTGTAGCATTTTGGCGTTTTTTGACGCCAATCGGCAAAACGCTCACTAACGCTTGCTAACGCCATACCGGCGTTAACAAGCGTTTTTTGACGCCGGCGTTTTTAGGTTGAAAAATAGCAGAGGACTGATTTTTTTTTAAAAAACGCCTATTGACGCCGACGCTCACTAACGCTCGCTAACGCTGATGCAAAACGCCGCAAAAAACGCAGTTTTTTTAAAAACGTCGGACCTGGCGTTTTGCTTATTTATTATAAAATGCCCGTGTGTATGAGGCCTTAAGGGAAAATTTTGACTATTATTTGAGATGCCTACGACTCACCTGGTATTCGCAAGGCAATAAAGGTGGGAAATTTTTAGCCCAGCAACACAAGCGTAGGGAGGCCCAACATAAAATACTTTTTCTTTTTGACGAACAAGGACACAAGCTGATTAATACAAAAGAAATAAGCAACAGATTTAGCGCCTTCTATTCAAAACTTTATACCTTAACGCAATCCCCAAACAAGCCACACCCCACCCAACAAGAAGTTAAGAACTTTTTACATTCTATTAATCTCCCAAAGATCTCCACGTGACAGCTGGAAACACTGTCAACTCCATTCTCTATCAAGGAAGTCCAGGAGGTTATTAGAAGCCTCCCCTCACACAAAGCCCCAGGCCCAGATGGCTTTATTAATGAATATTACAAATTATACCCAGACCAATTAACACCTCACTTAACACAGTTATTCAATTAATTTTTAGCAACCGGAGAAATTCCCTCAGAAAACTTAGAAGCCGTAATAACTACGATCCACAAGGCAGGCAAACCCACCCATGATCCAGCTAACTACCGTCCAATCTCATTGCTTAATACGGACCTCAAACCCTATACAAAACTATTGGCCAACCGTTTAGCCAACTATATTCCAAGCTTTATACACCCAGACCAGGTAGGGTTTATACCCTTCCGACAGGCATCGGATGGCACCAGAAGGTTCGTGGACCTGATCCACTGGGCCAAACAGAACCAAATGCCTTCTCTGCTGATCTCACTCGATCTCTACTTAAAAGAGGTCTTACAAAAGTTCAGTATACAGGGACAATCTCAACAAGCAATTCTAGGCCTTTACACCTCCCCTAGTGCAAGAGTTCTCACATCAGGTGTGAGCTCGACCGCCTTTGCGATCACTAACGGTACAAGGCATGGATGCCCCCTGTCCCCGTTGGTTTTTGCATTAGCAATTGAGCCCCTAGCACAAGCGATCAGATCACACGCAGACTTATCTGTTGTTGGACAATCCTCCCATAAGATCGGCCTCTACGCCAACGATATAATTATCTGGCTCACAGACCCCCTGAACTCACTCCCAAATCTTTGCGATCTGTTATATCAATTCAGTCAAATATCATTATATAAACTGAACAACTCCAAATCAGCCATGATAGGTATATCACTCACGCCTCAAATGAAAAATGCTATTACTGTGTCCGCTCCTTTTTCCTGGGCCCCAAATCATCACTGACCTACTTAGGTATTCAATTGATGTCCCCTGCTAGTGGCCTCCTCAGAACTAACATTATCTCTTTGGAACAGAAATTGATGGCAACAATCAAATCCCTCTCAATAACCGGGACCTCTTGGGCAGTGCGAATAGCCCTGACTAAGATGTTTCTACTACCACATGTGTTATATACCTTCAGGACTTTACCACTACCTCTACTGAAGTTTGACATCAAAAGACTACAAACAATTCTCAACACCTTTATCTGGGCAGCGCGTAAAACCAGATTCAAGTCTTCCCTGCTTCGTGTTCCTAAAACTCACGCCGGCCTAGGCGTGCCGGATCTACAAACATACAACAAAGCTACCTTACTCGACCAGATAAAGAAGCTCTGGACTATGTACTCACACTCCCCATGGACCCTGATTGAACACCACGCTTTAGGACAAAATCCTGCCTGGTCCCTAGCATCAATTTGGCTGGGACAAATCCCAAATCGTTCAGAACTTCCAACTTTAAATGGAGCCTTCACAGTATGGAGGTCAATAATTCAATCTGCAACAGGCATAAACCCCCAGGCGCTATATCAACTACCAATCCCAGCTTTGGCAGTTATCTCTCCAGACCTACCTATATACAGATGGCACCAAAAAGGTATCAACAAACTTGGAGACCTATTCCTCAAGGATCAACTGGTATCTTTCCAATATCTGAAAGATCGCTTTAACGTTAGTAACACAGACTTCTATTTATATCTTAGGATTCGCCATATCATTAACAAAACACCAACCTCTACCAGCACGGTCTTGAAAGACATCCTAGAACTATTTAACCGCAAAGAAAGCAGAGCTAAGGGAATATCCTGTCTCTACAACATTCTCCAAAAACATAAACAGGAAAACTGACCCCCAACTTTCCACCATTGGGAAACCTCATTACAAATGAAAATCTCTCCTCTACTGTTGTACAGAGCAGTAGAGGCTCCTATGAGATTCTCGAAAAACATATCTCACTGGGAAACCCTGATGAAAATTTTACACCGATGGTACTATACCCCAATGAAACTGGCCTGGATCTCTACAACCCACTCCCCCAAATGCTGGAGAAACTGCAATTTGGATGGCAACCTCCTTCACATTTGGTGGCAATGCCCACACATACAATTATTTTGGAAAAATGTAGCAGCCTTAATACTGGACTTGACTGAAATTCAGAAACAGATGACCCCCCAGATGGTGCTTTTTGGTCTCAAGATTGCCCAGTGGCCTCCTAAATTCCACCCCACAATTACTCATGTACTAATAGTGGTCCGTTTATCCATAGCTTGCCACTGGAAACAAGCTGAAGCCCCTAAATTGAGGGAAGTAGTCACCATTCTTTTTTTTAATTCAATAGATTTTTATTGAAAGATATTTTATACAACAATAGAAAGGGAGAGGAATACAAGGGGAGGTACATGTGTAGCATATCAGTATCTGCATAATACAAATAAAAGATGTTACATGCCATGAAGATAACCAGAATGTCAATTACAATTGAACTGTTACAAACGTAGTTAATTAGAGAACATCAAAATAGTAGAGTTGTGGTGAGGAAAGAAAGAGAGAAAGAGGGGAAAGAAGCAGAGGTAAGAAAAAGAGGGAGAGGAAGGAGGAGAGGGAGGAAGGAAGAAGTCCCTGGGGCAGCGCAGCTCGCTGTCTAGAGCGTAGGATACGTTTATAGAGCTGAACTTGATTCTAGCCGGGTGTCGGGTTGAGGGAGCAACCCATGTTCCTTTGCCCCTTGGTCACCCCACTGGGTGCTTGCTGTGACCGGGGGGGTATATTGTCGCTATTAGGAAGAGGGCTGCGCTGCTCCCAGGAATGAGAAACTTTTCCAACTGTGCTAAGCAGACCCAAGGAACAAAGATCAATCATAGATATAGGGATTTCCATCGAGACCAAGCAGTTTCCGGACTGTGAGGTCCGTGTTTCCCAGAGAGTTGGCCATAATATGTTCGTAAGTGCAGTGTAAGTCAGTCGTTTCAATGATTTCCAGCATTGTAGGAGGAAGTGTGTATTTCCACTTTCTCGTTATGCTTAGTCTGGCAGCCAGTAGGATGTTGATAATGGTGTGTCGGAGAGTGGGTGGAAGGTCTTCCATGTTTAGGGACAGAATGCCTAATGCTGGTGTTGGTAAAATATTTCTCATTGCTATTTTAGAGAAGTAGTCACCATTCTTAATGACAACGCGCTCATGGAATACCTATTTGCCAAAACACAAAACACAAATGCCCACTGACAAATTTTGTACACAATGGCAACCATGACTGTCTAATCATAGAGCCTCTTTTAAACCCTGAAGTAAGACACATACCGTATATACGTTGGCACTCATGAACCCTCCATAAACCCATCTATAGACTATCCCCCTTGCTGAGACCGAAGGGCACTGTCTGGGTCAAATCTGAAAACCCCCCATGGGGATTGCTATATGAAGAGTAAGCTGATTCCCTACATTACTCACCTGATAACCTGATTAATTCTTGCAGCACAAAAGATTAGTATTCTCAGTTGTCTACTGTTGGTAACGATGTACCTTTACGGAGTATTTGTAACAAAGTTAAACCAAATGATATGTTTAAGTACTTCTGTAATTGCTAAAATCTACAATAAAAACTTTAAACCAAAAAAAAATGAAAAACTCATCATCGGAGGTGACGCCATCTTGCAACACCTTCGGTTATTTATACTCTGCTGTATCCTGGCAACCCGGGGTCACATGGTCGTGGCCATATTGTGATCTTAATTCTCGGCTATCATCATCCTTCTTTGTGAGAGTTTTTTTTAACTAATGCATATAAAACAAATCAGTACTTTTATTTAATCAATAAAATCAATTTATATATCTACGAGCACCAGCGTCTTTAAACCTCGTCCATAATTAATACTCAGTCCAGGCGAAGGTCAACCCATGGGCAAATTATACCACATGTAGAAATAAGTAGAAGGAAATGGGGGAAAAATAATATAAGGCATTGAGATATATACGAAACATGTATAAAAAATGTAAATTAATAAATTAAAATTGTATATGAAAAAATATAAATTAATAAAATAAAAATGATATATAAAAAATATATGTAAAAAATGGGAGGATAAAAAGAGGAAACTATATATGAAGAAGATATTTCTGATAAACGTTATTTGGAAAAAATACCTGCAAGAAATATATATATATATATATAAAATATGTGAAAAATTATTTGTGCCTGAACATAATGCCAGTCCCACAATTATCTTCGGTGTGGCATGCATCATGTAAATCAATGTTATATGTGAGGTGGCACATCTTATTATATCAATGTAGATGCCTATAAGAATATATAAATGGACAAATATATATATATATATATATATATGTATAAAAAACTATGTTTAAAAAGGAGGGATAGAAATTCTCCTCATATGTAAATATAGGTTCCACATGGAGATGTATGAGGGTGGAAGTTATATGTACAGTATCTCACAAAAGTGAGTACACCCCTCACATTTTTGTAATTATTTTATTATATCTTTTCATGTGACAACACTGAAAAAATTACACTTTGCTACAATGTAAAGTAGTGAGTGTACAGCTTGTATAACAGTGTAAATTTGCTGTCCCCTCAAAATAGCTCAACACATACCCATTAATGTCTGAACCTCTGGCAACAAAAGTGAGTACACTCCTAAGTAAAAATGTCCAAATTGGGCCCAATTAGCCATTTTCCCTCCATCTGTCATGTGACTCATCAGTGTTACAAGGTAATTTGGTGTTACCGCTCTCGCTCTCTCATACTGGTCACTGGAAGTTCAACATGACACTTCATAGCAAAGAACTCTCTGAGGATCTGAAAGAAAGAATTGTTGCTCTACATAAAGATGGCCTAGGCTATAATGAGATTTCCAAGACCCTGAAACTGACCTGATCCCAACCTGCAACTACTCGTTACCGACCCTTTGACTTGTTTACTGACCATGCTCGTGTTTGATACTTATCTGCTCATCCGCTACTGGACCCCGGCTTGCTAACACCCTGGTGGGGCAATCCTGAGGACCGCGACCTGGTACTAACACGCAGCTAAATCCATCTCCAAGATCAGGAGCTCTGGTGAACACTGGTTAGTACTTAGACTCTGCACCTCAGGTGAGCCTGTGTCATCTGCCAGGGTGACTACCTGTGTACCTGTCCTGCTGGTCAGTGGTAGTCCTGCAACTGCTATAGCAACTGGTCTCTGAGCCGGACGCCTGATCGTGACACCCTTTCTCTTTCCCCTTATGGATGTATGTCTTAAGTTGTTTTTCATATTTCTTCTTTGGGTTCTGTTTTAATTTCTTATAGGTATCCCTCTCTTTCAATAAGTTTTCCATTTCTCCCTCATAATCTGCTTTATTTAAAATAACCAGTTCTCCACCTTTGTCCGCCGGCCTGATTACAACTTGCTTCTTTTTTTCTAGTTCCTTGATTGTGTTCCACATTTCCATTTCTTTATTTTTGTGGATTTTCATTTTTTTCACATCTTCTTCAACCATTTTTTTAAAAACTTCAAGGCTGTCATTACCGGAGCATTTGCGGTTAAAAAATGGAATTATTTTTTAATTTAGTGTGCGCATAATCCGTGTGAGCTGGGGTTGTGTTGTTGGTTTTTTGTTTGCATAGAATTTCTTTAGAGTCAACTTCCAAATGAATTTCTGCAAGTCTATAAAGACTTCAAATTTATCCGGTACCACCTCCTTTATTTATATCCCGATGCTGTGCATCATGTAAGTCTTTGTGGTAGGCTTATTTGAATAGGAAAAAAGGTCATGGTAATGGTGGCAGGGGATAACAATGGATGTGGTGGTAGGGGATAGTAAGTGTGGCAGTCCTGTGGCAGTGACAAGAGATGTTAACAGTGACAGGCTAGCAGTAGTGGTAGGAGATGGTAAGGAGGCATTGATGGTGGCAGGTCAGCAGCTTGGATAGTTCTGTATACTATATTAATGTTTTGGGGCCTGAGTCAAAAAAAAATGTTTGATAAATATAGTTACTTCATGGTGTTTACATATTTAATTAAGGGAGTTGTGATTCATGAACAGGACAGCGGTCTTTTGCTATTTTTGAATGTGTTTATATATCTGTGGGTCCCCTTTGTTATGGAGACTGAAACATTGCAAACATATATTCTCAAATTATACAGTTGAATGCATATTGTTAAGTTTGAGGACAATGTAATATGCCAAAAGTATTTTATTTATATGTTTTACTAGTAAGGAACAACTGCCTAATTTTTTGAAGATGCATGAGACCCCAGTTATACTTATACTTATACTATTCTTAATTGGAAAATTACAATAGATCATAATTATGGGACATTTCACAAACAGAATTAGATAGAGTTAAGAAGTCGTTTTTTAAAAACATAATATGCTTTTCATCAGCTTTTGCCTACCTTTAGAACCAAAATAAGCACAAACACGTGTTAGCTATTCAGAGGTTATTTTGCAGTAAATACTAAAATAAACAAAAGTAAACATGTGCAATTTACAGTTATGTGTACTTTATGTATAGTTTTGTTCTTTGTATGGTAAAAGTAGTTGTTCTGCAAGTTACAAATCAAGTACTAACAGGTAAGACATTTTTACCTAAAGCACTATTTCCTTGAGGGAAGGATACACTATGGGATGGAACAACGTGAAACGCTTATTTGAGGATTAAAAAGAACACATGGGGCGATGCGCTACCAATGACAGTCAGTGCAAGCTTTTAAAAAAAAGTAAATCAAGCTGCTACAGTCAACTGCAGACTTGCCTATTCACCAATCCAATGCCCGTTCTTTTCTTAGGGTATCAAGGCTTGTCCCCCCCATCCCTAGATTCATAATTATGTCACACTCTGCAGCATTTAGGAACTTCCTTCAGAATAGGGTGAAGATGACCTGTGACATTTTCATCCTATTTAAGAAACCTGGAAAAAAGGTATATATGCATGATTTTATTTTAAAAGGGTCGGGGTACTCTGATAGCTGGTAGGGGCATCTGAATCCAGAATTTGGCTTTAAGGAACATGCTTACCTTTTAAAATACAGACACAATTAGGTTTGTTTTTTTCAAACATGTTTGGGTAAATTTTTAGTGTGCACATGTATTAATGTTTTTTTTTTTCTTTCTTTTTCTGCTCCTATCTGAACGACCCTTAAAAGTCAAAACACAATTAGTACATTTTCAAATACATCTTGAAAATTCATCTATTAATTATTTGATTTGATGTAGTGTATGTTGCCAGTGACCATTAGTCTTCACTGGTGATTAACCATGTACATCATTATATAAGAACTTTGTGAAAAATTAAGTAATCAGGCATCTAGTGGATATAGTAATGTTTGCTTTTTCTCCTACTTTTAGTCTTTAAGAATTTGAATATAGTCATCCAGTAAAGCAAAACATTTCTTGTAGTTGTGCTTTTTTTCCATGTGTTCATAACAGCAGCCTATTGTGTCGGTTAGTATTTCTAGCTATTTATTTCTAACCTAGGTAGACTTTTTATAGAGCACTGACTTTAAAGAACACAACTTGAAATGTTGGAATAAAAAATGCACTGAGGAGCAAATTATGGATCCATGTAGACTGAACTCTTGACAGCCATGACAGAGCTTTGATTTTCATGTGGTATTTTGAAATTGAATCATTTGGCTCAACTGAATTATTGCTTCTATAAATTTTAAGAGCAAAATGTTAAGTTTCCCCCATGGGAAACAAAGAAAGAAGTCACTGCCAGTTTAGCAAGGTAGCCAAAATTTAATGAGAATATGCATAAGTTTCAGCAATGTTTTTGGACTTTTATTATTTCCAACTATTAAATCAAAATGCCTCTAACCATCTTAGTTCTTCATTCACTTTATAATAAGATTGTCAAAAATATATTAAAATGAGTAATCCTAGCAGCAGTTGTATCCATTTTGAGAAAATTATGTTTCTTCCTAATTAATGAAAAAGCTTAATATGGTGAAATATTTATAGTGATCTACTTGAGTTGCATCAGTAAAAGTCAAATGATTTTAAGATTGAAAGGTTTTGATCCACTCAGACTAAGAGGGGGAAATTAACTTGGATGTGGATCCTAAAGAACTGATTTCATATGGCTATTTGTGAATAAAAAAATATACTGAAAACATTCTGGATGTATTAGCTTATGATAAAACAAGCCACATAAAACTTCAGCTAATGGTTTATCTTAATAATCTGTAACATCTCTGACCCAGGGTTTACAGTATGTTCAACTTTAGAATTCCAACTTCATTAGTTGCACATTTCTTGCAGGTACATTGTTAGGTGGTAAAACGGAATTATCAGTGTCAAGAGATGGATGCAGTCATAGATATTTATTCTCAAGAATGCTTCCCTTTAGGGCCCAGGCACTTAACATGGAAAGAGTTGTACATGATTCCTTTGGGAAAACTTTCACCACTTCACATTACTGTGACAGAAAGACTCAGAAACTGGTTCTAGCCCTTTTTTGGTTTTAGCAGAAGAAAAAAGTATCAGTATTCATCTACCTTGGCTGATGTTCCTCATATTTTTAATTTCTATATATTTTTCTACTTTTATTTATGATTTTCTTTTTTTCTTTTTTTTTGTCTTATGTATGCTAAGGGGATTCCCTACAAACTGAACCATCACTTACTGTTTAAATCAGTTTAAAAGCCATAGTAAACTGCTGGGTGTTTTTTTTTAATAACCTGAAATGTCATAATGTGCTAGTATGCATCGTACTAGCACATTATGTTAAACTTACCAAAAAAATGAAGCCTTCCAGCACTGCGCTGTCCCCCCTGCAGGTGCTTCCATCTTCACCCGGTCTTCCTTCCGAGTTTGCGGACTCTGTCTATGTGACTAGCCAAAGCTGTGATGATGTCACTGCACATGAGAGCCACCATTTACAGCACAGGAATCTGAAGGAACGGCCTGGGTGGCCATTCCTTCAGAGTGCATGCATCCATGATCTCACAGGCTGCATGTGCAGTAAATATCTCCTAAACAGTGCACATTTAGGAGATATTTACAGTACCTATAGGTAAACCTTATTATAAGCTTAACCTATAGGTAAAAGTCAGAGATGGGAGTTTACTCCCACGTTAAGTGTTTAACAAATATTGTGACATGTATAAGGTGATTTCCACTGCTTGAGTACTGTTGTTTACATATTTTGCTTTGATTCTGTGGTTTTGACTTTAAATCAAAAATGTACATATCCAGAAACCTCTTGCCTTAGGCTTCAAAAATCTTTGTAAAAGGATTCGATTTATTATGGTTTGGTATTATTGTTTTAATAGAAAAAACTCTTTGTCATGCTAATTCAATCCTAATGCAAATGACAAATATACAATGACTATGTCATGCTCCATCTAACAAATTCTCCAGATACCAATCCAATCGTGTATCTATGGGATGTGCTGGAAAAACAAGTCCAATCCATAAAGGCCCCACTTTGCAACTTACAAGAACTAAAGAATTTGCTTATGGCTGGTACCAGAAACCACAGCATATCTTCAGAGATCCAAGGAAGTCTATGCCTCAAAAGGTCAGGGCTGTTTTAGCAGCAAAAGGGGACCTACTCAATCTTAGATGGGGCACAAAAAAGGTAAATAAACCAAAGTGTTTTTTTTTTTTTTTTTACAAAAAGTGATTATATTGCTTTTGGACAGTAAGGGCAGAGGTTTAAGGCATTATACGTGATGCCCAAACAATCTCTGATCCTTGTTTTCACACCGGAACAATGAAAATGCAGATTCATAAAAATGGGTTGTTGGCAATGGGATGTCATCCAATTATGAGTGTCAGAAATCATCAAGATTTGATTAAGAGTCTTGTTTGCGTGAAGCTTTGCTTTAGGCTCTATTCACACCATGGCATTCTGTTTTGCATGCAGAATTGCCACAATTCAGCCCGCAAATTGGAAACGCCGCAAATCACAGGATGCCCTTGCGATCCCCGCGACTTTGAATGGCACCAAATCGTGGTGCGATATTGCTGCGATTGTCACCTAACTAATCATGGTAAAAACATGCAAAAAGAATTGCAGAACGCCTGACACCCAAAAGCAGTACAAGAACTTCTTTTGGGCATCAGGCATTCCACAATGCTGTTTGCGCGATTTTACCGCAATTCATCCTGACAATTGGGCAATTTGGTGCCATTCAAAATAACGGGCATTGCAAGGGCGTCCACCCGCAAAATGGAAAGCTTTGGTGCGAATGGAGCCTTACAGATTAGTAAGGTCATGCTTTTGCATTCAAGCTGACATTATTTGAAATCCACTGGACATTTTGTGATATGTCTTTAATATTTAATTTTCACCAGTTCCTTGCAACAAAACATAAAACTAAATAACACAACATTTTTAGACTATATTAAAGAGAAGACAATGCTACTTTCAAAGAGTAAGGAATCAAATGTGAGGCACAAGATGCATGTCAGTAATATTAATATTTATCAATCACTGCAAATCTTTCAAAAGCCATTTTCTGCAGTAAGTATGAAATCTTCATATTTTATATAGAACAGTCACTTGGAGGCATATTTCATGAAAGTTCAGGGTTGACTACACTTAACATCTTAAGTAGATTCACCAAAATTATTATTTTTTTTTTTGAGTTGATCCAAAACATCAGAAGATAACAATTCTGATTGTTGGCAAATTAGTGTGCTTCAGTGTGTGCACATTTTCATGTCAAATGACATGCTTTGTCATTATATTTTAGATGCAGTCCAGGTCTTTGCAAGATCCATCTGCATCTGCTGCAGCAAACAGCAGGAGTGAGGTGGTTGGGCACATAATATGGGAACTCTCTGGAAAAGCCATTTTCTTTGTACATAAAGAGGAAAACAAAGCAAAGCTGTAACATGGAAACCTGAAAAAATACATGCTGCCTATTTCCTAACATAGCTTGGGCATAGAGCACAGTAGAAATGCTTTGAATTCAGTCAATTGATTTTCTATAATGCAGCAGAAATCTTCAATAAAATAACTGTTCTCAAAATAGTAATAGAGTAGATGACAGCAATTCATCCCACAACTCACAGCAGAATGCATTAGAGTTGTACCCATTATAAAATCAGGCTGTTGCATTATATGTAGAAAGCTAAATGTTCTTTTTAAAAATCATACAATATATACAGTTCATGTCTTCCAAATTAACCTACTCCATAAGGTATATATTGTAATTCTGGGCTTCTCTTTGAAGCCTAGGTTTAATCTAAAATAAATAAAAAATCTGCACTACCTATACCAATGCGTTGTTGTGCTGGTGGCTCCTGCTTTAGTTGAAATCATCCTCCTCCAATCCTCTCACTAACAGCCCAAACAAGGCGGCTGGAAAACACCTGTGGCACACCACTTGGACCTCTCACACTCTGTGAGCTTGTGTTGGATCTTCCATTATCTATTACTCAATGCCACCCTTGGGTCCTCTGCCTCTTTGTGT
This sequence comes from Glandirana rugosa, assembly GCA_018402905.1. NCBI lineage: Eukaryota > Metazoa > Chordata > Amphibia > Anura > Ranidae > Glandirana > Glandirana rugosa. The sequence goes on along the minus strand of BLSH010113730.1, from coordinate 95,788 downwards.
TCTGGATCTCCCCCACAGCTCCCAGGACAGACAGCCTTACTTTCATTCTTCTCAAAGTTTTTTCAGTTCTAAATCCCAGCTAATATATCTATTCTGTCAGTAGCATCCACTCCTGAGGAAGTGAATATATGTTCACAAAATGTTCGTAGATATGTAATGCTATACAAATAGGGTATACTTTACATAAATACATACTGGATAGTAAATGAGCTTTCTAGTGTGAATCAACTTCTTATGCATGTATTGAGATTTTTATTTATAGAACATTAAATTGTTATTGGGGGCTAATTCACTATATCGCGAATATGCAACTAAGTGTGATCTTTCGAGTAAATGATAGGTCATACATAAATACATTTCATATGGGATAAACATATCGTAATGTATAGATGCTTGTAAAACACTTGTATATAAGTGAAGGAGTCCTCACCTACGATGACTGTCTTATCTATATAATCGACCCTAAATCTTGACTTTTTTGAAACTCTTCTTACTTTCATTCCGACAGACAGGACCCTCGACACCCCCTCTAGGTCTTGTGTTTCTCCGTCTCCTGGGTTCCCACCGTAACTCATTATCTATTACCTTCTAGGTTGTGTTCGAGTGTCTCACACTCTCCAGGTTCAC